>JAYESA010000011.1:148021124-148348624 GCA_036927795.1 Iris macrosiphon
AGGCCAAAGTCTCACAACCCCTAGAAATCACCTCCCTCAAGCTCCAAGCCACCAAATCTAGCTTCCACACTAGATCTAAGCTCCTCACACCTAGGTTAGGGAAAAAGCAAGGTTAGGGCTAGCATAAGAAGAAGGAATGGAAGAAAGAAGGAAGAAAAAGGAAGAAAAACTTACTTTGGAAGAAGAAGGAAGAAGAAAGAAGAGGTGGAGAAGAAGAAGAATAAAGAAGAAGAAGTGGAATACAAGAGGGGGGCTGCTGCTTGCTGGTTCTCACGGATGGGAACGGGTAGGTAGGGGGCCGGCCACACTATTAAATGGGTTACACAAGTTCCAAATTCCCAAAACGTCCCTACTTGACTTGGTTTCGGGTTTCAAAAGCACTCAAACTAGCTCCAAATCTCTCCCACTAACCTTCTAAAAATATAATAAATATTTCTAAGCCCCAAAATAATTCTCACAAGGGTGTTGGCTGGGTCGGACATGGGTCCACTAGGGTCTGACATGGGTTCAGGCTAGCCAAAACCCTAAAACAATCATTAAAAAATAATATAAGCACTAATAAATATAAATATAATTAATTAAATACAATCCACTATTTACCAAATAAAAATAAAAAAACCCTATTTTCTAGAATTAGGTAGTGACAGAGGAGAAGAAAGGAAAAATTTTGGAATGAAGGAGGGGGCTACGGTTGGGGCTTGTGAGGAGGTGGGGGGCTTCCCTAGGTTTTTGGGGATTAGGGCTTGGTGATAGGACATTAAATAGGGAGAGAGTGTGTGGGAATTGAAGGGTGGGGATGAGCCCTATTTTCAATGGGTGGCTCAGATCTGACATAAGAAAATTCATTCATGTAAGGAAAGGGTTGGGTTAACTTAGTCATTTATTATGGCTTCTCCATTGGTTTGAACCAATGAGGTGTTGACACCTAATGCAAATTTGCAAATTAGCCCCCTTAAATTTGGGTATTTGCACAGACACATAAAATAATAAAAATTTGGTGGGCGATTCGGTGTTTGGCATTTTGTAGGGTTCGGGGGCGTTGTGTGTTTGGTATGGGCTTAATTAGAGGGGTGTTCGGATTAGGTCGGGATTAAACGGGATCAGTCAAAATGGTATCCCCAATTTAATTAGAATTAAATACAAGCTGTGTTCTAAAATTAATTAGGAGTACATGGGGCCAAAATTAGGTCGGGTGACAAATATCATTAGTGAAGAACACTCAGAACAGAATATTACCCTAATTTGGGTCGCACGAAAAATAGGCCAAGATTACCTCCAATTTCGATTGGAACGCACATCGATACAAAGTTAGAATTTATTTGGATTTTAAATAAACGTCCGCGACGAATATTGTGCGGCTAAAATAAAGTACAAGAGAGCATAATTATGAATTACAAAAATGGCATAATGGAAGGCGGGCATGTCTATAGCAAGGTTGTAAAATTTGTTGGAAGGCAAAAGCTGGGATAGCGCTCCAAATATCGAAGCAACGGCAAGGTGCAACAGTTAAATAAATTACGATAATTAATTATGGCCTCCAATAATTAAATTATAAATAAAAAATTAAATACACAATCCCCATAATTCTGTCAAGTGTTCGTCTAGTGGGCTTCTAGGTCAAGTCTACCAGCTCAAACATAAATGAACACTGTAAATATCTAAATACACATCTCATACAATTATTTAAATTAAATACACATATCGAGAAATTATTTAATATAAATACGATAATATTAATAATTTATAAAAAGTCGAAAATACCCCTATTTTTGGAATGTGGTAGTGACAAGTCTACCCTCCTTAAAATAATTTCGTCCTAGAAATTTTAAATCCTCATAGTAGTGTTTATTCATTATATTATTTTCCATCAACGGTTAAATTCACCAACCCACATAATCCTGAAATAATCCACCTTGTCATTTCACAATTTTCAAAAATTCTGAAATTTATCGTATTCCTGAAAAATCCTCGAATTAAAATTAAATTTCATTTTTACCACAATTTCCTCCAAAATTTTAAGTTAATAATTCAGTATTCAAAATTTAATATCCACTCCTCTAATTTAACCCAAACGATGCATATCTTATAAATTAAGAATTTTCATCTAAAAACACCAATCCTATGAATCCAATTTTTTTTAAAAATCTCGTCCAAAAAGTTTATGTTTAAACACTAACCCATTTATCATCTTACTCCTTAAATTTGAGCAAGTCACTAGATACAAATTTTTACTATCCAATCCTTTGATCGAAAATCCAGTCCTTGCACGTTTATAAAAATTAAAATCTTATCCCAAAATTCGGATTCAACACTAATCCATTAGTGATCTAAATCCTCGATCCCTTTTTTCTCACAATACTCAAATAATATAATACTCGAAAAATCCTCAATTAATATTTTCAATTAAATCTATATCTTGCAGTCAAATAAATACAATAATAATCTTCTTAATTTCCTCAAAATTTTAATGATAAATATATCATAATCAATAATCATCAATCCTACCATATTAAATTCTTTACCTCTTATTTAAATTAATGTTTATTCTCGAATTTTAATGATAATTTAATCACATCTCAATCCTGATAAAATTACTGATTCATCAACTCTGCCATATTAAATCCTTAACTTTTTTATGCTTATCTTCCAAAATTTAGCATCTTGTTTCTCTTGTCAAGTCATAACCTCTTCATAAATCTATTTTGGTCAAACCCCAATAATCATGGTCTAAAAAAATTCTACCTTCAGCCGTGCAATCTAAGAAAATATATACGGTCATGTGTCTTTCGTCATGGTACTGCAGTCTCTGTCAGGGTGTGTTACTCACAACATTCTAACAAGAAATCATGCATACGAACTATAGTACTAGGGAAATCAATCAATCAAGAGACGGAAAAAGGAACATTAGGAAAGAAAAGAAAGAACCTGCTAACATATTACTTGCAGTATCTTCTATCTCTAACATACACTTAACTCTGGCACATTCACTAACTAATTTCTATCCTTGTACACTAGTACCCATATCAATTAATCATTAGTCCACAACATCCATGAATACATCCATATTGCACACACCTGTCTATTAATACCAAAATCTGATACCAAGAACCTCTAACACAATCATAGGTCAATGATGCATGTAAAGTTTGATACCTCTATCTCTCTTGGTACCTCTTGTTCTACTATAAGTACACCCACTGCTAGTTCTCGTTCCTACTACAATTGTTCATACTAGTTGTTCTTATCACTCAAGTGCACACCAAGTGTAACACACCATACTAAGTACTGTTCTCCCTAATACAACTCTAGATGGACACCTAAGTCTGTCTGCGGTGCCATCTCAATCATGTCCAAGTCAACAGATCCTTACGTATGCACTTCATCTACTCCTACACTAATATATATATATATTTCTCATCCACCATAAAATTTTATCCTCATAATAAAATTATCAAAATTTAACTTTTTGAACAACTTAAAATAAAAGTGTATACTTTCCTCAAGGGTCAAATATTCAATATTGAAATCTAACTTTAATCACTTCAAAAAATCTTTATAGCCTTGACCATGTTTATTGAATCAATTTGAATCCTCAATATTTTAACAACATAAATTCTCCACTCCTTAGAATTCTCAAATTTTTTTAATTCATTTCCACTCTTTAATTTATAAATCCACAATATACATATAAGTGCTCACAGTCTCTAATACTCGAGGTGCACTCAATACATCTATTGTCTACAACTCCCAACTGGGTACTAAAATTGTACTGCCCGAATTAATTGCACTATTACTCCCAATGATTTAAGTCATCATCACACGTATTTTCTTCCATAATTTTTAATCTATATCAACTGGGTATATCATCTAATTATCATCACGCAAGTGCTTACTGTTATCAGCATCATTCTCGACTAATCCTCGATATAGAATCATTAGTACCCTTGGTATGATATCACTAGCTTCATTATTGGATTATCTCATCAACTTATTAGAACTCACGATTACTTGCGCCTTCTATAACACCCATGTTTAACTTTACTCTCATGGGCATGTATATGGATCTTTATCTCGATTGATGTATAGGTATTTTCCTTTAATCTTTTACAGCCTGTCAAGCTAATCTGTGATACGCCTCACCATTTTTATTACCAATTCTGATATTTCTCTACTCATGATATCTCATTATAGCTCTTTATGCGTATATATTTCCTTACCTTTAACACTCCCGATATCAATTATCAAATTGAACATCATGCTCCATTGATCCTTAACAAAATTCCTGGATACTTAATTGTTTACATTGATCATCCAATTACATAATCATGATTATCCAGGACGGGTATGTTGGCTCTGATACTAACTCTTGGAACTATCACTGATACTCTATACTCTCCTTTACTCACAGTGCTATAATGACACCTATCCTAGAACTATTGCCACAAGATATTAGGCTATGGGTTAACTCTAGATTAAGGCCTACTGCTCACATGTCCAACTAGGAGACACTTATAACTCACTAGCAACACTCAGTCAATACTAATACTCAAGACACAGACATAATTACAAGTCACTAATTATCATACTTAACAAGGAATCCTCAAAGAATAGAAGTTCAAAAGGAACTGGATTGAGGACTAAAGGTATTTCTACTGCTAGCAACCAAAAGAAACGATGGAATAAAGTCCTGTAATAACAAAAATAGATAAGTGTTGAGATGATACTTTAAGAACCAATTTAAGATACAACCTGATAATCATACACGTCTGCATGACGCTTAGAATCCTCGTCATGCCAGTAAGCATAGGTGTGATAAACGACAGGTTCCATAACTAAAGTACACAACCCTATAATCATGTCATCTAGAATCTTTGCCACGCTAACCTGTATGGCTGCGATAACTCTAGGTTCCATAACCAAAATAGATGTTTTACCTTTCTCACTGTTCTCATCAATATATGTCATCAGATGATATCGTAAAGTTTAGTCCATAAAATTCATCTTGATATGAAATCAAACTCTACAATGAAACCAAGATCCTAATTTAATTAACTGATCAACAATAATCAAATTCAATATCAACGAGTGAGGACAGACGGAAACAAGGGCGAAGAATTTAAATTGGAAATTATAATAGATTCTCAAGGGGTCATTCCAGAAATCTCTAAAGAATTTTGTGATTGAGTATCCTCTCTCATCCTAGTATCTTATGTCCTATACTCTATAGCAGGCACGCAGTAGTATAACTAATACGTCGCACTACCATGACATCGCACAACTTGCGAAGTCTGACCTGCATGGGCCACCACTAAAAATGTGTCACGACCCGTACCCAGAATTGGGGCACGAGTACGCGGGTACGTCCAGCCTACGCCGCAGCATCGGCAGTAGAACGATGTCTAGGTCATGATACTAACTAAGCAATCTCACACGAGCATCCAATCTCCATAAGGAGGCACGGATGACACAATACAATATGAACACATACTCAATCACATAACTACAGCTTGATAAGAAATCGAAGATATAAAATAAAATACAACACAAGTCTAATGTAAATAAATCTAACTCAACAATAATCCAAGTCTCAACAAAATGCCGGAGACAAATCCGGTACCAAATAAACTACTGAAAAAAACTAACTAGATAACTAGTGATTCCGGCTAGACCTTCCGGAATCACGACTGAACTACTAAGTCCAAGACTGTAGCTACTCACCCTGTGGTCCAAAAGTGTCGGATACCAGTCCTCTAGGCATAGTCTGGAAAATATTTTCCAGTTAGGAAGGAGCAAAGTATATTTCTAATAACAGTTCTATATCAATGATATAAACTATGTAGCAGTATATAGATAAAAATATACAAGATGCATGTATATGTACGAAAAATATACAATAAAGGATATACTGGAAATACTGTAAGTAAATGCAGGAAAGGAAACAATATGTCAATGAGCAAGAATACTATGACTAAGTGTGTGAGTACTAACTATAACATGTGATCGGCTTGAGAACTTGATCAGGCTGGTTACATATGATTAGCTATGATTCATGTAAGGTCAGGCTAACCATTTGGTTAGCTATGATGCATGTAGAGGTCAGGCTAATCACATATAACAGCTATGAAGCATGTAAATGGTCAGGCCGCACCCGACGTGAGATGTGGGGTGAGCTATGATGCATGTAGAGTTGGGTATGATCATATATCTACTCTAAAATACTCCCCACCCCGACTGGTATATTAGATCCAACCATGGTACGCTATGGCACGGGATTCCCTAGGGAGGTAGCAAATCTCCCCGGGAATCAGTGTCTGTATATGCACATGATAACAAGGAAACAAGTCTTGTACAAGCTACACCATGAATAAGGAATAACATCTCATGACGAGATCCGTATACACCAATCCGTGTAACCAGCGTGTCAAGAATATGGATATTTACACTAGATACAGTGAACATAGGGGATATCATAAATAAGAAGCTAATTAGATAATGTAATCGCCTTGGGTCCTTAGCTGGTAATGTCAATGTCCTGTTCCAGAGTATCGCCTGGATGAACCAACAGTCCTATAGACATATCATAAATATAACATTGTATCATATGCTACACTAACACAACACAAAAATATAACTCAGGTTTATGCCAGGTATGGCACTGGTCAATCTAGGGTCAGTGTGCGTCAAGTTGTATGGGCGTCTGGGCAAGACACACGATCAAAATGGTACGGGGCTTGCCAGTACGTCAGTGTACGTGTGGCAGACTGCTAACAGTTCACAGGGTCATAGGCCATGTGTAGTTACGGGGTATCCGTATTTACACTCGGGTCACCTATAATATTTATCAATTACATATTATCAACAATTAAATATATTACATATATATGTATACCAATAATTTCATACAAAAATATGTATAAGTATATATACATTAAATAGAAATATATTATATATACATTTGTTATATTTATATATATATATATATATATATATATATATATATATATATATACCAATAAAAATATATCTATATTATATACGTATACAAGTACCGATATATATACCAAAATACCAAAATGCGTATTTATATACCAAATAATAAATTTACCATATACGTATATATGTACATATATTTATACCAAATAATTACAATCCTACGTATTTATATATATATCAATACAAATATATATATATATATATATACCAAGGTAATAATTATACTATATACATGTATATATTAATATATATATATATATACTGAATACGTATATATATAATTAGGAAAATACATGATATATCTATATACATACATATATATATATATATATATATATATATATATATATATATACATACATATATGCGTATAAATAAGAAATATACATACACACACGTATACGTATACACACATATACATATACAAACACGTATACGTATTTATACGTATAAACATATTTAAAGGAGGGATGAGGGAGAGGAGTGCTCACCGGGGTAACAGGGTGGTGGTGGTGCCGGAGTGCAGCAGGAGGCTGCCGGAGTTGGGTGCAGAGCAGCGGGGACAAGCAGGGAGTTGCTCGGGGATGGGTCGGTCGGCAATGGAGATGGTGATGATGGTGGAGGAGCTAGGAGGATTAGGGAGAAGTCGAGGGGAGTTAGGAGGAGCTCGGGAAGGGCAGTTGAGTTGGCTGGCCGGAGCGGGGAATGACTCGGGGTCGGCTCGTGGTTGAGTTGCGGGGATGCAGGGAGTTGCCGGAGCCGGAGGAGGGAAGTCGGGGGAGATGTGCAGCTGTGCGTTACTCGAACTGTGCAGTGCACAGCCACCGTGGAAGATGGCCGGACAGGCAGGGAGGAAAGACTCGGCTTGCTGGCAGTGGTGGTGATGTCGGGTTGGCCACCGGGCCGGAGGGGATGGCCGGACTGTGGGGACTCGACTGGAGGTACAGACAGGGCTGTGTCGGAGTGTAGAGGTTGCAGTGGCTCGGCGGGTTGCCGGCTGAAGGAGTAGGGAGTCGAGGAGAATCGTGGCAGTCGATGGGGATGGCTGAGGGGGAACTCGCCGGGGTGGCGTGACCGGAGCGGCTCGACGCTGGGAGATGGGAGTCGACCGGGTGGAGTCGGAGCTGCAGGGGCCATGGTTGCTGCAGGCCGAGGAGGGTGGCAATGGTCTTGTAGCAGCCAGGGGAGGACAGGGTCAAAGTACCGCAGGGGTTGGCCGCCAGTCGGAGTTGTGGGGAAGAGCCGGATGCAGGCCGGGTTGAGGTTGGTGAACAGTGTATGAGGTTTGTTTTTCCCCCTCTTTCAAATTTAAAAGGAAAGAGAAGAAGAAGAAGGAAGAAGAAGAAGAGAAGAAAAGAGGAGAAGAAAGGAAAAAATTTGGAATAAAGGAGGGGGCTACGGTTGGGGCTTGTGAGGAGGTGGGGGGCTTCCCTAGGTTTTTGGGGATTAGGGCTTGGTGATAGGACATTAAATAGGGAGAGAGTGTGTGGGAATTGAAGGACGAGGATGAGCCCCATTTTGAATGGGTGGCTCATATCTGACATGAGGAAATTCATTCATGTAAGGAAAGGGTTGGGTTAACTTAGTCATTTATTATGGCTTCTCCATTGGTTTGAACCAATGAGGTGTTGACACCTAATACAAATTTGCAAATTAGCCACCTTAAATTTGGGTATTTACACAGACACATAAAATAATAAAAATTTGGTGGGCGATTCGGTGTTTGGCATTTTGTACGGTGAGGGAGCATTGTGTGTTTGGTATGGGCTTAATTAGAGGGGTGTTCGGATTAGGTCGAGATTAAACGGGATCAGTCAAAATGGTATCCCCAATTTAATTAGAATTAAATGCAAGCTGTGTTCTAAAATTTATTAGGAGTACATGGGGCCAAAATTAGGTCGGATGACAAATATCATTAGTGAAGAAGACTCAGAACAGAATATTACCCTAATTTGGGTTGCACGAAAAATAGGCCAAGATTGCCTCCAATTTCGATTGGAACGCACATCGATACAAAGTTGGAATTTATTTGGATTTTAAATAAACGTCCGCGACGAATATTGTGCGGCTAAAATGAAGTACAAGAGAGCATAATTATGAATTACAAAAATGGCAGAATGGAAGGCGGGCATGTCTAGCAAGGTTGTAAAATTTGTTGGAAGGCAAAAGCTGGGATAGCGCTCCAAATATCGAAGCAACGGCAAGGTGCAACAGTTAAATAAATTACGATAATTAATTATGGCCTCCAATAATTAAATTCTAAATAAAACGATTAAATACACAATCCCCATAATTCTGTCAGGTGTTCGTCTAGTGGGCTTCTAGGTCAAGTCTACCAGCTCAAACATAAATGAACACTGTAAATATCTAAATACACATCTCATACAATTATTTAAATTAAATACACATATCGAGAAATCATTTAATATAAATACCATAATATTAATAATTTATAAAAAGTCGAAAATATCCCTATTTTTGGAATGTGGTAGTGACAAGTCTACCCTCCTTAAAATAATTTCGTCCTCAAAATTTAAAATTCTCATAGTAGTGTTTATTCATTATATTATTTTCCATTAAAGGTTAAATTCACCAACCCACATAATCCTGAAATAATACACCTTGTCATTTCATAATTTTCAAAAATTCTGAAATTTATCGTATTCCTGAAAAATCCTCGAATTAAAATCAAATATTATTTTTACCACGATTTCCTCCAAAATTTTAAGTTAATAATTCAGTACTCGAAATTTAATATCCACTCCTCTAATTTAACCCAAACGATGCATATCTTATAAATTAAGAATTTCCATCTAAAAACACCAATCCTATGAATCAATTTTTTTTTCAAAATCTCGTCTAAAAAGTTTGTGTTTAAACACTAACCCATTTATCATCTTACTCCTTAAATTCGATGGATGAGTCTATGAACCAACTTCTCGATGCCGCATGGGTAGTCCAGCCGTATGGGCAACCCAACTGCATAAACAACCATGCCGCATGGGAAGCCATATCGCATGAACCATTTTATCGTATGGTTGACTCGGCAGCATGGGTCAACTCGGCCGCATGAGTAACCATATCGCATAAAAAACCCTGCAGCATGGTTTAGCTCGGCAATATGAGCAACCCAGCCGCATGAGTATATCAATTTGGAACTGATACTCTTCTCAATGATTCTGACCAAGCTTCTTTATGGATTTTTGCAGTGAATTTGCCCACCGCACCCTCTGGCGAACTAGTTCTTGGTCACAATATGCTTCCGTTGGACATGAACGTTGGGGACTTGATTATGGCCATTAACACCCAGACTGACAAAAATCTCCTACATGAACGTCAATAGAAGATTGTTGAGCAGACGCCTTCCTTTTTGTTGAGCCAGATAAATTCGGAAGAGATTCTCGCTAAAGATGGAAAGCACTTCTTTAAGAAGTCATACTTTTTGTTTGGGGATGCACTGGAGTCTTCTCAGTCCTTGATAGGGACGACCAGGGAGAGCTGGTATTTTACCTTCTGCGAGACGGAGATGATATTTACTTCTTTTGAACGTCACCTGCCTTTGTCGGACCTGAAGGTAATGATGGGTCCACGGCAGATGGACTGGAACTTAACCCCTAAGCCACAGGGGGCCCTCGTTGGAAATATCCGGTATGGGACCGACAAGAACAAAGGGGATTTTTATAGCGCAAAGGAGTCACCTTTGTACTCCTTGCTTGGATTGAAGCCCGATCTTATTGGAAGTAAACTGGGACCGAACCTTAGCATATATATGGAGGGCACCTTCCTACATCATGTTGCCAAGAAGGGATATATCCCATAAAAAATATATGGGCTCTTAGTTGGGCAAATTATAGTCACTCATGGTGTTATTTGACCCAATGGATTCTAAAGAAGTACGAGCGGGAGCTTAGGTCCACCGACTTATTTTTTGTCGTAAGTGGTACGTGTCAAAGTTTGGAGATAAACTGCCCCCTCTTCGTAGCCATGATGGAATTATACAACCTTTATACGGGGATTTTTTTACACCTGACGGAGAGATGGGACTGGCCTTACATGAGATGCATACAAATTTTAAACTCCCTTGGGGTGAATAACCCTACAAAGAGTATACCCAGAGCAATAAAAAATCCAAAGAATTAGAATTAGAGAAACCGAAGATCCTGACGGTTTCCCAGGAATTGCTATGCCACTACAACATTTGTCAGCGGATGTCGAAGAAGAAATCCTCTGAGGGATATTTACCTCATATCACCACTTGGACCCGCCACCTCTTTTCGGAGCCAAAAGAGTCCACCAGAGTTCATGTTCGGGCACCATGATCCGATCAGAAAGTGGCTGAATCAATTCAGGCACTAAGAAAATTGGTTGCTATTGAGGATGAAGGCGTTGAGGGTTCCTCGGAGAAAAAGGATGAACCTGTTGCGAGCTAGGCGACCTCAAAGAGGAGATTAGCTACTTCTATATAGACACCCATAGGTCATCCGCTAAGGTCATGCTGACGGGATACCTGATGCTCTGGTTGCGCAACTACATAGTCCCGGACAAGTTTGGGATAATATAAAGGATCATCCATGCCCTAATCCTTCCTGCCATGAAGTTGGCTTTCGGCCATAAGCTGGCCCTTCTACCGGCCATGGTATGCTACATCCATCGGGGTCTCCGTAACTTTGCTGAGAAGGTAGAGGACCATCCTGGAAAGGAGCATTTTAACAGGATCAAGCTCCCTTACCATTATTTGATGGGTTGGCTTCTCTTGTATCATGGGTCCCTGATTAGCCCTGGGATTGATGAGAACATAGTAGCTGTTGATGCCCTGATCCGTAGGTATTGGAGAATAAAGTAGAAATATGACATGGTCTCCGTAGGTTGGAGAGAGCTTATATTTATGACAAACTTGAGCTTTTTTAACAACAAAGCCTGAGTTCTCTGATGATGAGCAAAACATCGTCCACCAGGATGACGGGGGAAAGACCCAGAATTTGTCTGAGAAGCTCTTTCGTTGGCTTCAATCCATTCTTCCCTCTTATTTAGTGTACCAGAATTGATCTGCTATTTTTTTGGATCCTTATCTACCCAGTCGGTTCACTCGTCAGTTTGGCTACACTCAGCTCTTGCAGGGTCACCCGAGTACTTCCCTCGGATATAATGGAAGCTTACTTTATGGAGCCTGAGAATGGAGTAACTATAGTGCCATAGGCACTCAAGCACGATTTTAGTTATCATCGGCCGGCATCATGCACAGAATGTTATACACAGCGACAAAGTATTATTGTACGGCCAATGTCCCGTCGGCTAATTTTGACCTGAAGAGGAGTTTTATCGAAGGCACCATATTGATGCCTCCAAAAGCAAGGGTGGGTAGGATGCCAAAGAAAGGTAAGGGAGTTTCCAGACCTTTGATCGTGGAGTTAGACCCGTCAACCGGGGAAGAGAAAATGTCTCCTCCCGATGATCCTCTGCCTGCTAAGTGCAAATCAAAGGTCGAGACACATCATGCTCGCTATTCCAAGAAGGCGAGGACTGAGGTGGTCTCGGAGATGGGACCTACGACAAAATTGAAGTCCCTTGCATAGGGGACCGTGAGCGAGAAGGTAGGACCCCTTGCATTAGCGGTCTCTAAACCAGACCCCCCTTTAGATGCAATGGTGTTACCCGTAGAACCTATCTGTTTGATTCTTTTTGGTCCTCTCTATAAGTACCTTTTTTCTGATCTGTTTGACAATGTACATACACCATCAAAGAGGGGCCATCCCCGGCGGGCAGTTGCTTTGGTGGCCTCTTACGCCAAGAAGGAAGAGGAGACCACCTCTCCCGAGTCTGACGTTGAACCTGCACCTGAGGCTTTGGGTGCTCCGAGTTTGGATGCGGCCTCAATGGAGCCTTATGCCCCTTTGGAGCATATTTATATAGATGACCTGGATGCCATGTGGAAGGCTATGACAACGCTGGGTGAGCTACAACCTCCGTCGCCTCCCTCTGGTATGTTATTTTGCAACTTCATAAGGGATAAGATTTTTTGTCTTCAGATCTTAATTCTCCGGGTGAAGTTAATTACTGCTTGTTCTGGCTTTGCAGAACCTACCTCTCCCTTGAGAACGGTAGACGTGGCTGCTAAGAAAGATATAGAGAAAGAAGGTGACGAAAAGCACATTTGAAAGAGGTCTAAGTCTCTCTATCGCTAATCTCGGGGTGGAGAACACCCCACGGGGCCTGCTATGGATCTCTCTGGTGCAGTGGCTGCTCTATCCACGATTTTTGCTGGGCATTTTGCCATTGTGGCCTCTTTGGAAGCTCGAGAGAGCCATTCCGAATAGGCCATCTCCGATGTTCCTGGAACTGTGCCTATAGGGTCATCCTCCGAGGTTGTTGTGATACAATCTGATATTGGCATACAAGCGAGTGTAGATGCAATAGGATTCCCTGGTACCCCTATTCCTGGTTGTAGTGCTACTCAGTTGTCTGCTACCAAGTTGCCGGGTGTGCAGACACTCCGAACGACCCTGAATAACTTGGTAGCAAGTGTTTGATAATAAACAAAAGAAATAAAACTAGGTTTATACGAAACCCTTTCTTAGGTTTACAAACAAGAAGTACAATTAATCCTATACGAGGATATCAAGTATAAAATTTAAATCTGGGTAAATATTGCTATAGGAGTCTGATCTGCGGTCGATCACTTTGTTCCTTGGACCACACGATGATGAAGAAGTACTGTAGAAGAAGAAAAAGCTTCAAAAATCACAATAGGGATTGGATGCTCGATGCCAAATTCGTCAATCACTCCCCTCCGTCTGTGCTCTAGACTCTTTTCTCTCAATTTTCTGACCTTTGTCTCTCAAAGATCAAATTTAATCCTCTGTCTTTCAAAGATCAAATCCGCCTCTGACCTCTGTCAATAAAGGTCTCTATTTATAGAGTCCCATTGCCATAACCGTCCAGTCGGCGTAGAAGCCAAACAGTGGAGAGTGTGGCGCTCTTTACGCGGCGGTTATAATAACCACCCACGTATAAATGATCTTCTGAATAAGCGTGTGACGCGTGTCCCATTAAGAGATAATGCGTATAACTACTGCGAAGATCACGGCATGCAAGCCACGTAGGTAACTTCCCCTCGCATAGAGATGATTGGCGTAGAAGCCAAATAACTGTCTCGTTGGCATAAAAAACAAATAGCTGTTCTGATGGCATAAAAGCCAAGTAGGCGTAGAAGCCCAATAGGCATAGAAGCCCAATAGCTGACATATAGGCGTAGAAGCCAAGTAGGCGTAAAAGCCTGATACTGCATAGATAGGTAACCGGCGTAAAGGTAGCCAGTTATTCCTCTTTGACTGTGGTCTTGAGCGTATTCTGGATTAGATAGCCTGTTCACATATCTTTGCAAATATAGCCTAAGTTGGCATATTTCAAGGAGATAGCATACGGCGTACTCCTATAGTTGAAAATAGCCAGGTCGGCATATTTCGAGGAGATAGCATACAGCGTACTCCTATAGTTGAAAATGGCATAATGGCATAATGTGAAGGGATGGTGATGTGGACGTATTATCCCTAATTATAACTCTCCCAGTCATTGGAAATAGAGCAAAATCTCATGCATTAAATACAGAGATCTGCCCTATCTCGCGCATTAACTGCAGAGACGTGCCTCAGGCTCTGTACGAAGAGCAGCTTTTGACGTGGCGGTCAACTTTGTCTCACCTGGAGCGTAAAAGCTCATGGTTGCCTGTGTAAAACTAGGAAGCGTATTCTTTGAATGTGTAAACGATGACTTAAATCAAGGCATTATCACTAAACGACAGTCTGGAGCTCTGTGCCGAATCATCATTACAACCGTCATTTTGATAGTCGTGCAGTACTCTTTGTCAGAAGTTAGGTTCATTGTACTGTCTGACAGGTTCATTTAAGGAATACGAAGCGTTCCTCGTACACTTCCATGCTGCACTAAAAGCAGATGGGTTTTACGCCATAAAGGCGAGGTAGCAACCTTTTTACGCTGAAGCAGTCTGAAATACTGCATTACGCGGTTTGTTCTGGAGCTATATTTTACGCTGAACAACATTAAACCTCTGCTGTACGCCAATGGTTCTGAAGTCATGTTTTACGCCGCACAACACTGAAACTCTGCTTTACGCGAGCTTCATGCATATTGCGTATAATCCTGTAGCGTATTTTTCATGCTTCTACAAGACTCCCTTCAAAGTTTTTAAATTTCTCGTAATTTGAAATACTTTAAATGAAGCATGAAACGGTCAATTTTGCCTCGTTCCACGAGGCTGATTTCTCGGCAAATATTTAGGAATTTGTTGGGATTCAATGTGATCTCCTCTGCCTATATAAAGGCGACTGAATTAACCTGTTTCTCCCACACTTCCTTCACTACAAAGAGATGGTTGCCGAGCTCCATCATGCTAATTTGAGGAAGAAGAAGAAGATCATGTTCTTCCAGTTCATAAGGAGCCGTAAAAGGAGGCATCTTCGAGCAAATATCCTCTGAAACGATGGATCATGGAAGGATATCATAGCTTCCTTTGCTCGGGATGATCAACAATTTCATATGGCGATTCGTCCAAGAGAGAGGAAGGGTCTCATTCGACCACACAGCTTGCAAGCTGTATTTTCTCCCATCAGGACGGTGGATGAGGGTAGGCAGTCTGGCCCTGTCTTCCAGTATTGAGTTGGGTCTGAATCCCAACTCAATCTGTCATGGCGTATGGAGGGTGGGCTTGAATAATTTAGACAGGCCCAGTTATGTATCCTCCCACCATTCACCATTTTTTTGTTCATTGGCTGCAGAAGCCGATGAAGTGCTGTAGAAGAAGACAAAGATCTCCACCAATATGATAACCTAGCACAGCAGATTCTTGGTGATCTTAAGTGAAAATGAGAAACCCTTGGTAGAACAAGGATTTCTATCATATGTATTCATGAAGATGAAAAACCCTTTGTAACTGGATTTTCATCATATGTAATCATGATTAATAAAATTATCTTCTTTTATGCATCTGATGATTCGCCATATTTGCTGTGAGGAAGTCGGAATATGTGCAGCTTCAGCACGTTCTGAATAATTTTATGCTGACTCTAACAAAAGAGTATCTGATCTTGTCCCGTCTTTTACGCGTAACTGAAGACGCGTAGAAAGTTTCTTTAGCATTAAGTTAAAAATATAAACTGTCATGCTATTTTGAACGAGGAGTTGCGTAGAATTTCTGAACTGTTACTTCTTTAATGCGAAGAATTTGCTGTTCAAACCGTCGTCTTCAAGAATATTTTCCCGAAAATCCCTTAAAAAGGGCAAGAAATAGCCGTCAAATAGGCCATACTTGAACTTGTGTAAAAGACTGGACTTAGGATGAACTTCCAATCGACCCAAGAAGGAGAGCCACCTTCAATGCTGAACTCTGTATGTTTTGGGCACTTGGAATATTTTGTAGCCAAGAAGGAATATTTCTGTGTAAACCGTTGCGGTTGGCCATCTGTAGCTGTTGAGCGTAGACTCGTAGATTTGTAGCTTCTTGAGCGTAAAATTGTAGGTTTATAGCCTCTCGAACGTAAAAGTTGCTGAGCATAAAAGCATCCGGGCATAAAATCATAGAAGAAAAACTTTCGAGCGTTAAGTCATAGATTTTTAGCCTCTGAGCATAAAACCGTAGGTTTGTAGCCTCTCGAGCGTAAAAGCTGCAGAGCATAAAATCATCCGGGCATAAAACCATAGATTTATATCCTCTGAGCGTAAAATCGTAGACTTGTAGCCATTGAGTGTAAAACAACTCCTGAGCGTAAAATCATAAATTTGTAGCTTCTGAGCGTAAAGTCGTAGGTTTGTAGCCTCTCGAGCATAAAAGCTACCGAGCATAAAAGCATCCGGACGTAAAACCATAGACCTATAATCTCTGAGCGTAAAACCGTAGATTTGTGGTCTCTTGAGCGTAAAAACTCCTGACCGTAAAATCATAGATCTGCTTTGCGAGTAAATTCTGGATCCACTGACCGTCCGTCTTCTTCTTTTAAATGATAGGCTGACGTGGTCCCAAATCATAACCGAATATTAAATATCAGATTTGGTTCGGAATTTGAAGAGTTACCTGAACTCTATAAATACTGTAAGGTTTTGAGAGAAGAAACCCTTCATCTGTCTTTTGCAAAAACCCCTTCGTCTCTTTGAGAACTCTTCTTCGCTTCTTCTCTGAGCACTCTGAGTTTTTAGCAATGGCACTGAAACACGCTTCCACCGCTAAGGGAAAGAAAGATGCCTCCTCTACTCGCTCCTCTGCTCAAGCATGAGTGACTCCCATTGGGCTGAGCGAACCTCGCTCTGAAAGAAGTGCCCCACTGTCAAGCTGTGCACCAGGCGTCATAGGTAAAGCTTTTAGGATGAGAAAAATAAAGAAAACCCTTCGCACACGTTGTACGTGAACGCGCTAGGTCATCTTCTGTGCTGAGAGCCTCTTCGAGGAAGATGATGCACGGAGATATTTTATCATTTATGCCCACATTCCTAATGTGTCAGGGTAAAAACTTCATATTTTTGCAGTCTGACATAAAAGCTTTGACTGTCAAAATTTGGCGTATACTGCAAACTTTGAGTGTTACGCTCTGGATGAAAATTCTGGCGTAATAACTCAAATTTTGGCAGTCTGGCATAAAAACACAGACTGTTAGATTTTTGTATATACTGCCAACCTTGAATTTTATGTCTCGGAAATAGGTTCCGGCGTAAAAATTCAAGTTTTTACAGTCTTGGCGTAAAAGCACAGACTGTTGATCTTTGGCGTAAGCTGCAAGACTGTAATTTCTAGTGTAGAAACTGACTTGTTCTTCTTGCATTTTGTAGTGGACTTGCAGATCCCTCTGTTGGCTGAGGTGATGGGTTCTGCTGCTGGGATGCTGAACTCCAATTATCTGGAGGATTTGTCCCATGTGACATTCCCTATTTCTGGAGACAACTATCCTGAAGGAAGGAGAATCTTGATCTCGTCCCAGGGAGAACGCATGCTGTTGAGTATGATCAATGGGGAGCCCCTGACGTATATAGATGGGGACAAATATATAAAACCAGCTTTCCTATTCGGGGATATGATTGATAAACAATCCCAGACGAAGCCCAAGAAGGAAAACCGGGTTTTTACTACTGAGGGCATGGTCATGTACCTGCCCAGGATGCCGAGAGATTACCCTATCTCGGCATTCTTCCATGCCACGTAACCCAGAAAGATGTCATGGACCCTGACCCCTGATCTTCACGGCCAGTCGGGGAAGATATTTTATCAGAAAGGATCAGACCGAGGATTATTTGTAAGCCGTCCTTCAGGTCCTGTTATGCCTTTCAGGGGATTATTTCTGGGCAGTGTCCCGAGTGAAGACACTGCACTACTTCAGCCGATTCAAATATTGACTTTTTGCAATGACTTCATGGGGCGGGGAGGAGTATACCCCAAGGTTAATCCTCGGACAAGCGGATGGGTTAGCCCTGGAAATCTCTGATGGACTCGTTTAACTGCCTGGGCCCTAAAGTATTTTCAGACGGAGCTGGAGAGCATTGGTCTGTTTGTGGCTGTGAATGCTACTAGTGTTGGGCTGCCTCTCAACCCCAACCTATTTTTGGCTTTGATGGAGCGGTATATCTCGCTCACTGGGACTTTTGCCACCCCGCTAGGGGAGTTGGGATTGGCCCTTCATGAGATGGTAGAGATTTCAAGACTGCCAATGGGGGATACTCCTTACGAAGAGTATGTTCCCACAAACAAGGAACTGAGGGATACAAACCCTCGGGTAGTGGCAGTGTACCAGGAGCTAATGAGCCATTATCTAGCGTGCACCACCTTCTACAATGAGCCCTCTGATTTGGCTCATACCAACAAATGGGCGTCCTATCTCTTCTTTCATCAGGCCAGAGATGCTAAGCCAGACAAAGTTGTGGATAGCAGAGATAAACCCTTGAATCTCCTGAGCGTGCTTAATGCCAAATAGTCGATGATCTTATTAAAGACGCTAGGGCTTCAGATCAAGTTCTCGATGAGGAGATCGAAGGTTATCCTGCAGGCACTAAAGCCTATAGTTATATGAGGCATTGTCGCAAGCCTCTGTCAAGGGAAGCTCAACTGGCTGGCTTTCTCTCTGTATGGCCACGCCGATTGGTAGTACTTGACATCGCATCTGCAGATCATATTCATCGCAACACCTTATGGCTTGCAGTGTGTTTGGTGTTTGGAGCAAGACTGGGTCTGCTCCCTGCCATGGTATGCCGAATACAAGATGGCCTGAGGGCCCTTACTGATGGGCTTCTTGCTAATGAGTCACGGCGTAAAAACTTTCCCAGGGTAGAGTTGCCATTCCTATATCTGATGGGATGGTTAATTCTTCATAACACTAGGGTGATGTCTCCTGGCTCTGCCAGTAGTTTGGGAAATAATTTCTTGTTGAATTACTAGAATTCCTCTTGGAACATGACCACCGTCGTAGACTGTCGACGAGTATTAAATTTTGCTCATAGCTGGAAGCTTTTCTGTACCGTCCCCACTGTACATATCAATCAACAGGGGGCGAAAATTTAGTATTCAGGTCACGGGAAGACCGTTCTTTCCCCTGAAGCTTTCTATTGGTTGGTCTGCATTAGACCTTCCCATTTGTTGTACAGAAGTAAAGACCATTGCTTCTTGGAGCCTTATCTGCCCAGTCGGTTTGCCAGACAGTTTGGGTATGACCAATTGCATGTGGGAAATGCCATTACCAGCTTCAAGTCCAGAGGTGGACTTATTGATGGAGCCAGAGGGTAGCGGTACTTCATGATGGTTGTACTGGAGCAACCTTTACTGTACCCGCGACTTCTCTCTCCATGGAGTTGTGCATCCTCCATTCATGCGCATAATTTTATGTGGCCATCAATACCCTCCATCGCAATTTTGATATGCGTGGAAGTTTTAGGATGCCTTCTCAAAAGGCCACTGGAAGAGAGGAGGTCCCATCAGTCTCCTCTGACGAAGGTGAAGACCCTGTCGGTCCAAATGAGTTTTTGTTGACAGTACCGAGAGGCGTGATACCTTCGCCTGCAGAGCCTCTCGTTATCCCTAGTAAGCAAAAGGCTTCCACTCCAAAAGAGTCTTCCCCTCGTAAAAAAGAAAACTACCAGTGGTCCTAAAAGGACTTCCAGTCATGAGGCTTCTAGGAGTGAGCCTATCGTTTCCCCTATTGAGGGTGATTCTTCGATTAGAGGTTCCTCGCCTTTTAGAGAGGGAACCTCCACAGTTCTGGCTGACAGTGTCGGAGATTCTTTGCCCGAGGCTGCTGTCGCTACTACCGCTACTGGTAGTGCAGTGAGGTCACCTTCGAGGCCGAGCAAATTAAGGATATCTTTATCCAGACCAATAATGGATCTAGCCCCTTCTTCATCTGTAAGTATCTCCAGCGAGATTCCACCTGATGAACCTCGAATGGATCTGGGTGAAGACTTGGATGACTATCCTCAGTCGTCATTTGGTGCACCCTTCTCTCCAGGTATGATAGCTTGCTTAGCATCATTAAGAAATGATTTAGCTGTACTGGCTACGGACGCGACATATATACCATCAGCCATGAGTAAATGTTGTCCGTACGCCTCTTTTTTAGGAAAATTAACATCAAATTGATCTTAATTTTCTCTTGTCTTATTTTCAGGGGAAGACACCTTAGAGGAAGCCAGATTAGACGCAACTTTTGACTTTGTTGAGGATACTGCCGACGAAATGGTGGTGCTTGACACCGAAGGAGCATACTTTGAAGATGTTGCTCCTTCGTCTACAGTATTTTCGGGTGTAGCCTCGCCCAATACAGTCCCGATATCTACAGAGGAGGATGAGCCTATCATTGCGACTGCGCCTCCTTCGTTGAGTACACCATCAACTTCAACCATTGCTGACGTCTCTTCTTTTGTTGCGCCGTCTGCTGAAGAGACAATTGTGGTCACATCTTCTGCCAATATTCCAGAAAATGGTTTTACTGATATCGCGGCCACTCCCAGCGTCCATTCGTATTTTAACATGCTAGCTGAACAATTTACTAGCATATTCTATGTCACTTTAAAATCGTTGATATCCATGGTGCTGGAGAAGAATCTGGGTTTTAATGCTCTGAAGAAGTCCTCCTATCTCACCATACCACAGATTAGAAATTTCGATGTCGATGGACGAGCTGATGCTTTGGAGCAAATAGTTAATTGTTTAGAACAACCCATTAACGAGTATTTGCAACTATCCTGAGGCAGCATTGATGACCTGATTCAGGCCGAGTATGACTCCATGACTGCAAAACTTGTTGGGGAGATGGAAACTCTGAGCAAATCCATCGAGGCACAACAGCAAGAGATGAATGAAGAGCATACCATATTGGGGTATGTCATTCCCTAGCTGGCTAAGTGTGAGGCCGAATATGAGGAAGAGGCAGCGAGGGTCGACAAATTGGAAGATGAACTCGCTCAGGAAAAGGAGAGGGCTCTCGCTTTATCGGCAGCTCGAACTGTATTGAAGGACCGAAAGAAAGCGACTCAGCAGAACCTGGCACATGCGGGTGTCATCCACACAGGTTTTGTACATGCTAGGTCTAAACTATCCCTTCTGAGCGATGATGAGGCACGAATGGAGTGGGCTCGCGCTAACATTTTAGACTCCAGAAATGAGAGGATGGCCGCTCTGGCGCAACATATTCGTGATTTGGCTGCTCCTCCTCAATGACGTACTTTTGCTTCTCCTGTATTTTCTCGGAGATAATAAAGACATATGTTCTGATTTTGTGGACCCGTCACTTTAGAATATGATAGGCTAAGATGAAAGTGATATCAGAGGTATCATTAACATGATATACTTTCGTTAAGGTTTTGCTGAATGTAAATCTATTCAGAGGTAATATGAACCGGATAGAATATAATCCAACTAAATTTGTATACTAAACACTATCAGAGGTAATATGAACATGATAGGTTTACAAATTAGTTAAACATACCCATTAAGAGGTCATACGAATCTGATAGAATATGATCCAGCTAACCTTTGTGCATGATATCATCAGAATAAGATCTTCATTACATTCTATTAAGCAAAGGAGATCAAGTAATGTACTTCTTCATAAATTTGCCATTGATAGAAGCCATTGCCAAATTTCTATTAGGCTTGGCTAATCGGTAAGCGCCATTTGCAATTATATAAAGGCCCTCCATTTCTTTATGATTGTTTGTACGAATTTTGGACATCGTACTAGAGGTAATATGGACGTAGTACGATATCGTATTTGTTGAGGACATCCCAGTGGGAAATCTTTGGTGGACCTATTATTTGTTGCGCACGTTGAGTGCAAATAATAAGTTCAAAATAAGCCCTTATCAGAGGTAGTATGGACATGATAGGTTTTGTGGACCTAACACCACTGGCGTACTTAAAGTTAGGTATGGGTCTTAAGTTGAGATGATAACCGATATCAGAGGTAATATGTACATATTTATCAACAGCCAAAACTTTGGAAAGTTTATTCAGAGGTAATATGTACATGACAAACTTTTGAGTTGATACTCCATTAGGGATGGAGGTATATATATCTGCTCAGAGGTAATATGGACATGGCAGGTTTTTGTGGACTTAACACCACTGGCGTATTTAAAGTTAGGTACGGGTGTTTAAGTTGAGATGACAACCGATATCAGAGGTAATATGGACATGACAAACTTTTGTGGTGATAGATTTACTCTACTGGAGAAAGTGGAAAGACGTAGTTCAGAGGTAATATGGACGTGAAGTGATTTATAGCCACAAACTGGGAGGTTTGCTCAGAGGTTACTTGGACATGGCAAATTCAGCTGGAGAACAAAGAAATATTTGGACAATAGTTCAGAGGTAGTATGAACATGAACTCATGTCCGAAGAATTTACTGTGGAGTAATTTTCCTGAGTGGGGATAGTCCTGAAGAATCCGCTGGTGGAAACTTTAGGGACTCATCATCCAATATTTTTCTTGAGGGAGCAAATTGTTACGTTTAGAGTAAAATCAATTTGCAGAGATTGTTCTCTCGTTTATAAATGCAAAGTGACGACTTTGGCGTCGATCAACTCCTGGATTCTTCTTTTCAGTATATAGCATGCCCTTATAGGATGATGAATGTACCGATAGAAGAGACAATAATCTGGGTCATCGACTTTGCCAGCCCTCTCAGGGTATCTGATGTTGGGTAGCTGAAGTTTGTTTTCCTTTATCAATATATTGATGATTTTAATGATGTCATCTTCATTGAAGGATAAAGTGTTCTTTGGCCTTCGGGCTCCCGATACCTGAGTTTTACGATCTTCCAGGAAGATGGTCATCGTTGCATCATCTTCGGACTCAGATGGAATTCTACCCCCAGCTTTGGATGCTGCCCTATTTTGTCGAGGTAGACTACCCCCAGACATGTCGTGGCGTTTGTCCACAGAAGTTGATTTAAAAGGACCTACCTCTGGTATTACAGGATCAGACTCTGGAGGTTTGGAGTTTGCAAGAGATGTAATATACCCTAACCCAAAACTAGTTCGTTGACAGTAAAGATTACCATGCAACGGTGTTCGTCTGCCTTTCCCATAGTTGAGGCCTTGTTTCAACTTCAAATTATAACCCATATTTTGCATAATCCTTAAAGCCTGCGGGCTATATCTATGGATTTGTATTTTTCTACCATCGGATTCGTGAGAGTCTTCTTGTACAATCGGTCTGTTCCGTATTTGACCAAAGATTATTTGATGTTGATCGTCGCGAGTAGGTGTAACAATAAAAATAAACTCTTCATGTGGCCCATATGTCATGACGATATTAGATGTTGACTCATCTACCCACAGGATCTCCCCATGCTTGGAAGTTAGGGACACCAAATCTTGATTTTGACCCCTGTCTTTGCGTTTCTGGATCGAGAGTTTACGCAAGTCAACAGAAGAAGAAGAAGAAGGCTTATTCTGCCTTTTTACATCAGTGGGCCTGTGGAGATTAGGAACTAGAACACTTTGTCTGCCATAAGAGTAGAGTAGTTCAGCCATGTGAGTGGCACATGATCTCTAAGGAGCGTATCTATCCATAAACTGGGTCTTCTTTACGCTGAAGGGCTTCCTGGCGTAATTTAGAATTTTTCTCAGGTTGGCGTATAGCTGAGGAAGTCCTCAAATGGCCGACAGCATTTCGCGTAATCTGAAGAGCGGGCAGACTCCTCTCTTGATGGCGTAAAATCCGAGAGGTCGGGAAATCCGCCACTTGTTTTCCCTTGCGGAGATTACAGGGACCCTCTGCCTCCTTTTGAGCGGGAGAGGTATTTTTACGCGCAGAACGTATTTGAATTTTCTGACTTGGCGCTGAGGCCTTGTCAGAAACTACGTCTGCCCCGTCAACGATGGGAGACAAGTTTTTACGCGTAGAGCGCATTGTATACTTCTGGATTGGCGCTGAGGCATTGCCAAAAGTTTTGTCTAACCCGCCAGCGACGGGAGACGAGTTTTTCCCACAAAGTGCGGAGTGGACTCCTGGATTGGCGCTAAGACATTGCCAGAAGCTTTGTCTGCCACGTCACAGACGGGAGACGGGTTTTGACGCATATAGCGTATAGGTTGGGATGACACAACCTTGTTGATCAGAGAGAGAGAGAGAGCCTGCAGGAAGAGTAGAGGATGTCCGGGGCATCCATACTTTACGCAACTTTCTGCTGTCCTGAACAGATAGAGAATGAGATCTACCCCCTGCGTGAAGCATGTCTTCGTAAGCAGATTGGTCGAATTAGACGACCAGAGTCTTCTTCGATGATCCGACAGATATAGCATCGTATTGAGCAATGGCTTTCTCATCGAAAGAGAAAGTTGTCCCCAGCAGAGTCACCATCTTGTGTTTGATAATAAATGAAAGAAATAAAACTAGGTTTATACGAAACCCTTTCTTAGGTTTACTAACAAGAAGTACAATTAATCCTATACGAGGATATCAAGTACACAATTTAAATCTGGGTAAATATTGTTATAGGAGTCTGATATGCGGTCGATCACTTTGTTCCTTAGACCACACGATAACGAAGAAGTGCTGTAGAAGAAGGAAAAGCTTCAAAAATTGCAAGAGGGATTAGATGCTCGATGCCAAAGTCGTCAATCACTCCCCTCTGTCTGTGCTCTAGACTCTTTTCTCTCAATTTTTTGACCTTTGTCTCTCAAAGATCAAATTCGATCCTCTGTCTCTCAAAGATCAAATCCGCCCCTGACCTCTATCAATAGAGGTCTCTATTTATAGAGTACTATTGTCATAACCGTCCAGTCGGTGTAGAAGCCGAACAATGGAGAGTGGGGCGCTCTTTACGCGGCGGTTATAATAACTGCCACCCACGTATAAATGATCTTCTGAATAAGCGTGTGACGCGTGTCCCATTAAGAGATAATGCTTATAACTGCTGCGAAGATCACGGCATGCAAGCCACGTAGGTAACTGCCCCTCGCGTAGAGATGATTGGCGTAGGAGCCAAATAACTGTCTCGTTGGCGTAAAAACCAAATAGCTGTTCTGATGGCATAAAAGCCAAGTAGGCGTAGAAGCCCAATAGGCATGGAAGCCTAATAGCTGATATATAGACGTAGAAGCCAAGTAGGCGTAGAAGCTTGATGCTGCATAGATAGGTAGCCGGCGTAAAGGTAGCCAATTATTCCTCTTTGACTGAGGTCTTGAGCGTATTCTGGATCAGATAGCTTGTTCACATACCTTTGCAAATATAGCCTGAGTTGGCGTATTTCACGAAGATATCATACGGCGTACTCCTATTGTTGAAAATAGCCAGGTCGACGTATTTCGAAGATATAGCATACGGCGTACTCCTATAGTTGAAAATGGCCTGATGGCGTAATATGCAGGGATGGTGATGTGGACGTATTATCCCTAATTACAACCCTCCCAGTCATTGGAAATAGAGACAAATTTTGTGTATTAAATGCAGAGATCTGCCCCCATCTCGTGCATTAACGGCAGAGATGTGCCTCGGGCTCTGTACGAAGAGCAGCTTTTGACGTGGCGGTCAGCTTTGTCTCACGTGGCGTAAAACCTCATGGTTGCTTGTGTAAAACTAGGCAGCATATTTCTTGAATGCGTAAACGATGACTTAAATCAAGGCTTTATCACTAAACAACTGTCTGGAGCTCTGTGCCGAATCATCATTACAGCCGTCGTCTTGATAGTCGTGCAGTACTCTTTGTCAGGAGTCAGGTTTATTGTACTGTCTGACAGGTTCATTCGAGGAATACGAAACGTTCCTCATACACATCCATGCTGCATTAAAAGCAGATAGGTTTTATGCCATAAAGGCGAGGTAGCAACCTTTTTATGCTGAAGCAGTCTAAAATACTGTATTACGCGGTTTATTCAGGAGCTATATTTTATGCTGAACAGCGTTGAAGCTCTGCTGTATGCCAATGGTTCTGAAGTCATGTTTTATGCCACAACACTGAAACACTACTTTACGCGGGCTTCATGCATATTGCGTATAATCCTGTAGCGTATTTTTTATGCTTCTACAGCAAGTATGACCATCGGTCGCTCTTTCGCTACTCCTTCACCTCTTAGACGATTGGGGTCCATCGTGCAACCTATTGTACCCGTGGCCACTTCTTCTATCGTTCCACATTTAACCCTGGCTATGCTGGAGGAGATCGATGAAACCGTCAGGTTCTTCCTACAGAGCTTTTATACGTTTCTGAAGCAGGGGGTCCAGAGCTTGTTGGAGAAAAATAGATCATTCGCCTGGGCTAGGCACTTTGCTGATGGTCAGGTCAAATCTCTGAGGGCCCTCTCCAATTTTGAGCTAATGGCAAATCTCCTGAATCAGAAGATGATCGAAGTAGAGAAATGCGTGACGGAGTTGAAGCAGTACCAATAGGCAAACATGGGAAGGCTGATATCCCATGAGTATGGAGAGTTTTTGAAGTCTGTCGAGGTGGAGAAGGCATTATATACTTAATCCATGGAGGGCTTACAGCATGACCTCTACAGTTTGCAGAAGAGGTGATGGTTGATCTCCAAGAGGGTTGCCTCTCAAGACAAAAGGACTTGACTCAGGAAGTAACTCAGGTGACTTAAAAAATTAGAAAACTCCAGGTCAAGCTTGACATGCTAGGGAGTAGTCTCCGAGAGGCCCAACTCGAGGAGGAGTCCATCCGAGCCGAGGTGAGCAAAGTGGAAAAGAACACAGTTGGTGTTGAGGTCATGATGTAGAAGATGGAGGACAAGCATGAGTCATATGCCCTCTATGAGAATCATGAAGCTTTTGCTTTAGAAGTTATTTGTCGGGCCAAGGTGCGCTTAGATAACCATATCGCTCGACTTCATGGGTGAATAGAAGAGTTGTGCTCAGACCAGGAGCACTAGTAGTATTTGTTTTGCTTTTCAAAACTACCTTCTTGTCTTGATTTTATTGTTGGGGCATTAGTAGTCCCTTGAATTTAGTTAAGTTGGGGCATTAGTAGTCCCTTGAATGTAGTTTACATTTTTTTATACAAAATAAAGAAAAATCTTTCCTTTTATTGTGATTATGTGTGAGAACTTTGGATATTGTACTAGAGATAATATGGACATAGTATAACACCGTAGTTTTCAAGGATATCCCACTGAAAAATCTTTGGTGGATCTATTACTTCTTGCGTATTTGGGTACAAGTAATAGATTCAAGATAAGCCCTACCAGAGGTTACATGGACGTGGCAGATTTTATGGACTTAACATTGTTGGCATAATTAGAGTTAAGTATAGGTGATCAGCTTAGATGACGACCGACATCAGAGGCATTATGGACGTTATAATCGATATTCATACAGAGAAGTTTGCTTAGAAATAATATGGACATAGCAAACCCAACTGGGGAGAACGATTAGGACTGTAGTTCATAGGTGATATGGACGTAAACTAATGCCCAATAGAACTGACTATGAGTTCTCTATCCGAATGTATGGATATACCTGAAGGTGGCTCCATTGGGAAGCATTTGAAGATCTACTATCTGTTGCGTATTCAGGATTCCTGGATACAGATAATAGCTTTTGTCAAGGTTTTGTTGAAAGAGGGTGCGTGTTTTACGTAGGCACCTGTTGGAAAAACAACAAACATCTTGATTGTCCTACTGATAGGCTTTATGAGCAAGTCGCCATTGGGTTTTGTGAGCCGGTAAGCACCATTGAAGAACACAGACTCCACGATGAATGGACCCTCCCATTTAAGTTAGAATTTACCAACCGTCTTGTGGATCATAACCATCGGCCTTCTTACTATCAATATGAGGTCACCCACTTGGTAAGTTCTTTCCTTGACACATTTATTGAATGCTTCTGAGAGGCGTGCTTGGTATAGCTCAATGCGCTGTTGAGCTAAGATACGTTTCTTGTCGAGTGCTTCTAACTCTTATAGCCGTCGGCGATAGTTTTCGTTAATAGTTAACTGGGTGGAGAGAGCTACTCAGAGTGAGAAAATTTGTATCTTGAGTGGAAAGACCGCTTAACTTCCATAAATCAAGGAGAATAGCATACTGCCAGTAGGTGTTCGGATCGTTGTGCCATAGGCCCAGAGACATTCAACCAGCTTTTTATTCCAATCACGCTTATTGGATGACACAAACTTATTGAGTAGTTTTATAATGGTCTTACTGAATGCTTCTACCAAGCCATTTGTTTCTAAGTTGTAGGCAGTCAAGACTACATTCTGGATTCAGTTTTTGTTACAAAATCGGTAAAAAGTATGGCTTGCAAAATGGGAGCTATTATCATGGATGATCCTCTGTGGTAAGCCGATGCACTATATAACATGATGTTTGATGAAGCTGATCACTTTTGACATCTTTACTTCAGTGAGTGGAACAGCTTCTGCCCACTTGGAGAAGTAGTCAGTGATAGCCAGGATAAACCGATATCCCTTAGACGAAGGTGGACTAATCGATCTAATGATGTTCATCCCCATGCTTTGAACGACCAAGATGCTACCGTTGGGTGCAAAAATTCAAAGGGTTGTGGGATAAAGTCCATGTAGATTTGGCATGCTTGGAACTATCTCTCATAGTCAACAATATCTGCTACCATTATCGGCCAATAGTAACCCATTCTTCGGAGACGGTCCTGAAGCTTGGGTTCGGGCAGATGGATACCACAAACCCTATCATGAGGCTCACGGAGTGCCTTTATCGCTTTTGTATTTGATAGGCATCCCAGCAAAAGTCTGTTATAAGAATGATGATACAATATTTAGTGGTCGTATCGTAGTAGAACCATAGGGAACATCTCCTGATAGAAGTGGCCTCATTTGGGTCATTTGGAAGGGACCCATAGACAGCATAGTCTACAAATGGAAGTCTCCAATCTTGGGAGCTGGTGTATTTCTCTATTGAGAATCTCAGACATAGACAGAGGTTGTTCTTCAGGCAGACTAGTTTTTGATCGACCACTTTGATCAGATAATGGGTTTTGACCTGGACTGCCAGGGAGGCAGCGAGGCCTGCCAGGACATCAGCCTCGATGTTTTGCAGCCGAGGAATGTGCTCAATGAAGAATCCCTCAAAGGTGAAGATTATTCTGAGCGCGACTTGATAGTAAGGAATCAAGTCTTTGTGCCAGACTTCGTACTTTTTCCAAAACTGACTGACTATTAGCTTGGAATTGTCGTAGGCCTCCAGGTAGTCTACTCCTACTTGTTTAGTGAGTTGGATCCCAATAACGAGAGCATTGTACTTTTCCATATTGTTGGAGCATGGATCTGTGAGGGAGTAAGCGCGGTTGATGACCAGATTGTATGGAGAGATTAATAATATTCTGACTCCAGCGACGATATCGCCTTTGGGCCATATTCTTGAAGCACCATCGAAGAATATTTGCCTGACGGCCTCGCTTGTGGTCATATTTGAGTCTACCACTTCGCTTGGGATTTCATCATAGAGTTTCGAGATTTCAGGAACTAGGTGAGCAGCCAAAAAATTGTCCAAATCTTGGCCTTTGACTGCCTTCTGTGGAATGAATACCATGTCGTATGGTGTAATCCCCCTAATTTTTCAAGAATTATTAATTTGGAATTTTTCACAATTTTCTGGAATTTTCTGATGATTTTTATGTAATTAAACTAAGGTGTTTTAATAATTAAATAATTTTTAAATAATGTTTGTTAATATTAAAATATTATTAAAATAATATTTTATGGTGTAAAATAAAAAACCAGACTTAGGATAATTTTTCGGAAATTTATTGGACCCCGAAAGTATTTTAAAAGCCCTAAAAACTAATTGTTTAATTAAACCAAATAAACCGGGTTTATTTTAATTAAACCAAACCGAACCAACTTCTGAACCGGCCGGTCTAACCAAACCAAACCAAAATCCTTAGCGGGTCGGATCCGGGTCTAACCCAGACCCGACCCACTAGCCCGACCCGACCCGTATTTATTTTTGGATCGGGCCGGATCCGCCTGACCCGACCAGACCCGTCGAACCCAAAACCCGTTAATCTTTTCTCTTCCCCTTCCCTGCGTTACCCGACAAACTCCGGCAGTTACACCGCCGGCCGTCACTCCGTCTTCCCCGCATAACCGCGGCCGCCTCTTCCCCTACCAGTAACCGTCGGCCGACTGGCCACCTCCCTCCTCCACCTCTATAAAACCCTCCTCCGGCTGTGCCCTAGCCGACGATCCACCCAGCACCGCCTTCCGCGAGTCGCCCCGACTCCGGCCGACCCAGCTTCCCGCAGAGCCGCCTCCGCTGACCCCGCCTTCCTCCTCGCCATCAGCCCCTCGCCCCAGCGCCGGCCGCCCCTGTCCCTCGACTCTCCTCCGCCGTCTCCCCCTCGCTCCGGCCGCTTCCCTTCTTCCCCAGCGTTTCCACCGGATCCCTAGCCTCCGCTGTCCCCTGCCCAGCTCCCGCAGCCGCCCACGAGCGCCAGCCTCCAGCACCTCCCCTCTCCCCCTCAGCCCGCGACCGCCTCCGCCGCCCGACCCTGCTCCGCCGCGTCGCAGCCCCTCCAGATCCGCCTCTCCCCCGACCTCCAGCTGCCCGATCCCCTCCGTCTAAGCCGACTCCGGTCATCTCCCTCTCCTCTTCCTCCTTCTCCCTCCGTCCGACCCCGCTGCCCCTCGACTCCGCCTGCCTCGCCGCCAGCCTCCAGCGAGCCGCCCAGCCCCTCGTCGAGCCGCCCGACCAGCAGCAACTTACCGACGAAGCTCGAACCCTAAACCCTAGGGTGAACAGCACCAGGATACGACTCAGACACGACACGCGGATACGGAGAATTCAATTTTCTGAAGCCCTGTTCAGGTACTCATATCTCTCTACTCGTAGCTCTGTTTTCGATTCCGTTTGTTGCATCGCGTAGCCTGCATGACCCCCTCGGTGTCCGTACAAACCGTTCGGTACATCGCGTTCTGTGGTGATCGCGAACCGCGATCCAAAAACAGGAAAACCAACGCCCTATTTTACCCCGGAACTGAGTACGCCCCTCGAAACGGGACGACTTGGTCGCACGCGGTCTTTACCAAAATGTGTGCGTCGTTGATACGGACGTGCAGGATTTCGCAGAAGTTGATTTGAATGTGCGTGCACACCAAAATTAACGCGTATCCGCCGACAACGTCCCGTATCCGTCCATTTTAGAATATGCTGTATCTTAGTGTACACACGTCGGATCGAGACAAAACTTGCGCCATCGGACTCATAGCAATACGTTGGTCCTGTGACCCAAGTTTGGTACGATTCTGAGAACGTTGACAAAATCGCGTGTCATGGGCCCCACAGGCTCCACTTGACGGGCGATTTTGAGATCGGCTCATCGAAATCCAATTCTGGAAGTTCCATTGGATTTGTATCATCGTTCCTGACCTGTTGACACTAAGTTTGATAGATTTGGAGACCTTTGACCCTAACACATTTTTCGGTGCAAAGCGGCCCACATTTGGACCCTATTTTGCCTTAAAATGTCATTTTTGCCCCTGTGTCCAAATTGGACTCAAGGACAGGCGTTTCTAGCTGATTGATATTTTCTGGATCTGATGGTGATATTTATTTCAGCAACCGGAGTACTCCCTGCAATTTCCACTGAAGTCAGAGCCATAATTGGAGCAGGAACCCCAGGCAAGTGTACCTTGCCAAATACTGCAGTTTTTGCTACTTATTTCCTTGACATATATAATTATTGTACATGCTTAAACCTAGGACCGTGTGACTTACTTAGCATCCGATTATAGTCGGGTGCCAACACCGTACGCGAAGTTGTGTAAAGTCACCTAGAGATGGACATCGTGACCCTTTACATTCTTGTACTTGCTTATTCAAGTACGTTATACCCAGGACACTTGACACTATACATAAGACGGAATCTTCCTAAGATATTCATGGTAATTCTGTGTAGGATGCAGGAAGGACATAGATATTATATACTTAGTTCATATTATGACTTGCTGCATTAGTTTTGATCTTGCGTGTCATGGACATAAGACGTGTGATTATATTGGGTGGAGAGAGACACACAGGCTACAGGATGATCATATATATATATATAAAACCACTATTATTGCGGTGCTCAAGACTCTAAGCCCGAGCTTGGCCCACTACGTGTTATTACTGCTACCGGCTCCCCGACATAGAGCTTGTAGTGGTTTCAGCCTGAGTTTTAGTGATGCTCTCAACTTGCATATCACTTAGCTGGTTATCTAGTTCACCCTATTATTTTATTTATTTACTGCACTGCACTGCACTGCATTTATTTTGGCTTGTATTATCTGTACCTTACTATGTCCCTTGAGGACCTGGAATGGATTATGTCTCCAGGTTTAGCAGAGGAGATCCACTCTGAGGTTTACAGGACAGGTGCATTAGCAGGAGCAGAAGCAGGTTCAGGAGCAGGCACTGGAGCAAAACCAGGAACCGAAGACTAGGTGATTGTCATGGATTTCTCTGAGTATTTGTTTCTTCCATACTAAGTCAGTGATGTTATTTACTTTCTTGTTTAACAAACAAATTGTAACAGACTTGATTATCGGGTTGTTCCCCGATTTAATTACTTATGACTTGATGTTGATGTTTTATTTCCTTTTTGTTGATTTGATATATTCTTCTGTGGGTGAGATTAGTTTTGATATGATATATTAGTAGACCCTGATTATTGTAGTAATACAGCTTAAGTATGCCCCGATGGATCCATTAAATTGGGTTTGTCCATCGATGTATGCTGCTGGCCGTTGCCACGTGTCTAGTCCCTCGATATTTTGGGACTGGGTGTGCATATGGCGACAATAGTATTGCCCATGTGGCTAGGCGAGAGTTGAGTGCTCCAGGATTAGTCATGAGAACCCTGAGAGGGTTAACTCGCGTGATCACATGGATTATTTGCCCAGCTATGTAATATCGAGTCTTATGGATAGCAAAGACCAAATCAAGACACTCCTTCTCAATGGGGTTGTATTTGTGCTCCTCTCTGACCATAATTCTGTAGAGATAGTAGATGGCCTGCTCATGACCCTTATAACTTTTCTAGGCTAGTAGAGCTCCGAAGGAGAGATCCATTACCCGCACACATAGCAAGAAGGGTCCTCCCACAATAAGGGCCACCAATATTGATGGGTTCATGAGTTACTCCTTGATGTCGTCGAAGGCGCATTGGCATTCTTTATTCTAGACAAAGGAGACTCACTTCTTTATGAGCTAAGTGAATGTCTGAAAACATCCAAAGAGGTTTGATATGAATCTCCTAATGTATGTTAGTCTTCCTTGAAGGTCACGAAGTTCTTTGAGGCTCTTCGGCGGGTGCATTTCAAGGATTGCTTTAGTCTTCTCAGGGTCTCCGTGGATACCCTTCTAACTTATGACAAAACAAAAAAAATTTCTGCTGGAGACTCCCAAGAAGGATTTGGTAGGATTCATCTTGAATTAGTGCACACTCATCAGGTCAAACACAGTCTTCAAGTCTCGGACATGATCATCTTTAGAGTGACTTGTGACAGCGATGTCATTAAAGTAATACTCTACTATCTTTTGTAGATGTTCATGGATGATGGTGCTCATAGATCGCTGGTATGTAGCACTTGTATTCTTCAGACCGGAGGACATAACTGTGTAGCAGTACACTCCTATCGGTATTTCGAATAATGTATGATTTTTGTCATCAGAAAAATATCTTGATTTGATTGTATCCTGAGAATCCGTCCATGAAGGACATGCACTCGAAGCCATAAGTGCTGTCGATCATTATATCTGTGATCGGAAGGGAAAACTCGTCCTTAGGGCCTTTCGCGTTTAGATCAAGAAACTCAATAAAGATTTGAATCTTTTCGTTCTTTTAAAGATGGGCACGACATTGGCTATCCAATCCGGATATTGTTCCGTATGGATGAAGCCACTAGCTATCATCTTGTTAACTTCAGTTTCGATGGCATTCATGATGTTCGTTCGAAACTTTCGTTATTATTGCTTGACTGGTTCAGCATTTGGCAAGGTATTGGATTATGGACCGCAATTTGGGAGTCCATTCCCAACATGTCTTCGTAACTCCAAAAAAAGATATCTATGAATCCCTGACGAGCTGTAGTAGGGATTATCGATCCTCATCGAACAGACTTTTGCTGATAAAGATAAGTTTAGGGGAGGATTCATCGCCGAGATCGACTTCCACGATTTTGTCCTTAGTGGGAGATTTTAGTTTCTCGAAACGCATCTCCAACTATAAGTCTAGGTGTTGGACCCATATTTCTACTTCAAAGAGTTCAAGTGGATCCTCGTCGTCTTTCTCAGGGTCAACTGAAACCATGTTGGCAGACAATGTTTGTTTGAATATCTCCCTGGTACTGATATCGGAGTCCCAGGCAAAAGATTCTGAAGAGTGAGAGTGTAACTCATCATCCTCGTTTGAGCCTTCAGGGGTCATGGGAGGCATGACGTACCCTAAGCCATGCTTGGTCTTATGGTAGTAATCTTTGGACTTGCCTGCAGGAGCGTGCAGACGTAGAGGCAGCCGTCAGCCTTTTTCATAGTTTAAGCCCCTAACAACTTTCAGATCATAGCCCATCTTCTGGATAAGGTACTTGGTTTTAGAGATGTACCGGTAAAATAGTATTTTGTCGGTATCGGGTTCTGGCTCCAGTTCCTCTGGGACAAAGGGACTTTCTACTCTGCCGAAGATGATGAGTTTGTCTTCCCTCTTCCTTGTTGAAACTATGAAGTAGAGATTTTAACTGGAGAGGATTCGGTTTACTGCATATGTGGTAGTCACCTGTGTATGCAGGTGCAGGCCTAGACCAAGCTCAATAGAATATAATATGCTTAGATGTACAACATCAGAGTAGTTCCAGATAACCCTTTATTCATAAAATAAGGTATCTTATTCTCAAAAATTATATCATCAAGAGAAGGGACGTTAGCATGAGCGGCTACGTACTCCTCAAGTTCTACCTTCCCGAGGTCTACCCCCAGTGTGATCGATAGCTTTGGAGGTCTCGTACGTAGCTTTACCACTAGAGGCTTAAAATTATAGTAGGTGTCGTATCTTCCTTCAGCGGTCGACTCGGTCTACGAAGGTGAATGATCAGAGGTTCACGTGCTTTCCTGTACAGTTTTACCATGAAGGGAGGGGTTGTATCGGTTGTGCGTGCTTTGAGATAGACTTTCAAGGGCTCGCCCGATGTTATCACAGCCTCTGCCTCATCATCGTCATCATTGCCACCTTCATCTTGGTAGAATTGCTTGTAGAGGATTGAGTCAGAGTAATATGCCTCAACCCTTTGAATGGATCAACGTCGGCAAACTCTGTCTTAAGAATACCATGCTCGTCTACGTACTTCAAGGACTGGTACAGGGTCGATGATATGATCATGTACTAATGTATCCATGGATATCCCAATAGGACGTTGTAGGATACGTCTACGTCCATGAATTACAGGTGGCCTCTATTTTCAAATTATCGATCTGATATTTTAAGAGAATCTTGCCCAGAGGGTAGCTCCACCCTGAATTGAAGCCATTGACGGTAGCATTGGTTGCTGTCGGACGATGCATCAGGTGCCCAAGATCTAAAGCAGACTCCGCAGGATGATGCTGATTGGCGAACAAGGGTCGTTGTGCATCTGGTCTACCTTGATGGCACCAATGTACCCTATGTAATACAGAGGATGATCGTGTCTATTGTTCTTTAGTAACATGTCTTGTTGCGATAACATGATGTTGGGTATCACCTCCGTCATATTATTGCATTGGGGGCATGCGATAAGATTCTCAGCTGGCGGCTTGACCTGCGCCAGGTAGGTGTCGGCATTCTGCAATACCTCACTAAGAGCAACTCGAGTGTCTTTGGAGATTCAAAAAAGCTCCAATAGTGACAACTTCACTGGATTATTAGCTATTTGTCCCAAGATGTCAGAGTTGTAGGGTTTCTCCAGCCCTTGAGTTGTATCTTTACGCAGCGGTTTATCAAAACAAGTTTCTTTCTGCTTGGACATGTCTGCTGTCGAAGGCTGGGATGGATCCAGATCGGATGTTGCCGGTACGATGGTTGGGAGTGCACCATCATCAGGGATGTCGTATTCTTGTTGGTACGCCAGGCCTGACCTCATTGTTCCTGCTATAGCTTCTTCGGGAGGAAGAAAAATCATGTAGCAGGACTTGGACTTCTTGCCCTTGGACTTGGTGGTGGAAGGTGCTTCCTGCTGCATTAAGTCTGGAGCAAGATTAGGATAAACCCACATGACCTCCCTCCATGATGTGGTGAGAGATATCAGCCCGACTGTTTGGTCACGAGCTGGTGGGAGATTAACAACCTCTATTGTCGACCTAGGGATCGGGATCACTAGGTCTTGGGCTTCCGTTGTCAAAAAGTTACCGAACTGGAGATATACCATGTTAGCACAACTATTTTTTCATCGAAGTCCAAGGTAAGGTACTTGGTGTCGAGCAGATGCTGGATGTACCACTTCAGTGTGTAGTAATCCCACATCGCATGGTTGACGTATCGGTGTTAGTGGATGTACTTCAGATTATTCATATCAACTGCCTCATCAGGGAGCTTGACATCGGGGAGCCGTAGCTTATTTTTCTTTATTAGTTTATTAAAGATTTCCATGATGTCATCATCTTCGAAAGAAAAAACTTTTTTTGATTTCGGATCTTTTATGGGCTTTTGCTCGGGCTTCTTGGTTATATTGGCGACAAGGGCCTACTTTTCTTTGTCATCCCGGGTGCTATTATCGTTGTTGTTGTTGTTGTTGTAAGAAAGCTTTTTCCTATCATCAGTGACATGTATCTGTATTCCCAAGAGGTAGGCGTCCTTCACTTTCTTCTCAGTACCAATAATATTTATTATGAACGTCATCTTGTCTATAAACTAAGAGTCGCCCATCCAGAGTCTGACCGTGGGAAGGAGATTTTTCCAGCAGGTGTCCATCAGCGTGGACTCAGGATTACCGGGGGTAACTTCACCGTTCGATGTACTCCTGTATAGATTCTTTTTTTGCGTGATGTCTATTAGAGAGGACATCGTCATGTTATTTTTTCCGTCATAGAGTTGTGCAAGAAAAAGACCTTTGAGATCATCAAACGACGAAATACAGTTGTCCTGGAGGCTGCATAACCAATCGAAGGCTACTCCAGACAACGCCCCAAAAAAGATCTTGGTGAGGAGAGCATCGTTGCATAGCAGATGCCCCATTGCCGTCTCGAAGTATCTCATGTATTGACGGGGAGATATCTTCCCATCAAATAGAGTCAAGTTAAAGGGGTTATACTTTGGTGGGTACGGTACATCTCTCCACTCGAGAGGAAACGATTGTCAAATCTTGAGCTTATGCGGTGAGTCCCTATTGCCCATTAAGTCTAGGCGGGATTTGGATGAGTCAACATCGAGGTCCTCCCTCTGGTCGCCTTCTTTGTACCCGCCTTCGTGGACTATAAGAAAGAGAATTAAGAGCATAAAATCATGATCGAAGGGGAGTCGTAGCTACAAAGAGCAGCTTCAGGTGAATGATGGGCCCAAACGTCTTTGGGAAACAAGGGAAGACCGATCGGACTTCGCAGTCCAGTAATTTTCTTCACTTCTATGTGTATTATATGTATGCACTTGTTTTCATGTTAAAAAGGGGCATCGGTCGATTGATTTTGAGTCTAGTCAAGAGTATCTGACTGGCAATGAGAGAGGGTCTCGTACCTCTGGTATTGCTTCACGGGCTTCATCGACTGCTGAAGGAGCAGACAATCCGGGCAGGGGATGATTACCCCCAACGGGTGGAGCGGTTGCATTTGAGTCCCCATTGGTCCCGGATTCCAGGCTTGCTTGACTAGAGGCCCTTGCTGGTTGGGAGGTCTTGTTTGCTTTGATCTCCAGCATCGCATGGGTTAAGTCTTGCATCTACGCATTCACGGACTATATCATGGCCTCGAGGGTCTCGAGGCGCTATCGATCGTTGGGGCCTTCGTGCTCGTCCACTGTCATGTATACGGTTTTTACATGGGAAGAAATAGATGGGATGGCAGATGTTATACTTTATGCCTCGGACTCTTGTAGTGAGTGATCCTCAGGGAAAGTTGGCAGTATTACATCCTCTTCGGAATCAAAGGGAACTCTGCCCCAAGTGTAGAAAGTTGCTTCTTATGGATGAGAGTGGCTACCCCAGGGTTCACCGTATTTTTTCCTTGGGGATCCTTGTCTCCTCATAATGCCGAGATATTGCAGAGTTCTGGAGGTTTGCTACCCCCAGCTTGCAAAGCTGTCTGGGATTCCGAGGAAGAATACCCCCAGTCGTTGATAAATTCTTTTTTGAGCGGGTGCCCAGGAAAAACTCCTTCTGCAGGTATTGTTGTTTGTCTTCCTTGGACCCATCTTCTCGACCCACTGACCGATAGTAGGAGATTAGAGGTGCTAGATTTTTGGCCTCCCCTTGTGGAGGAGATTTCCAGGCAAAATAACACGAGGTGAAGAGCAGATCCTCCTCCAGTGGTTACACCTGCTCTCCGAAAGGATACCAGATGGGTGCTCTTGGTTGCATTCATTGAAATGCCGACTGTCTATCTGCAGGTATTGCTAATTTAGCATAGCAGTAGTTGATGACGACTTTGGCACAGTGACGTCCTAGAGAGGACATCTCCCATGTCGTAGTTATTTTTCTCATTTTGCGCTTGTGATTGATCACTTTGCGGAAGTCGACCGAAGGGTGCTTCATCTTTACACCCTCGTTATGTGCACGGGTAGACTGAGCACATGGGTTCGTACAAGAATTTTCCTCGGTTCGTTAGTAGAAGACTTTTGAGACCGACCCTCTCCGTTTGCCGATGCGGGCTGGACACATGGGTCAGTTTTGTACAGTTTCCCATCAAGGGCACGCATAACAGTTAGCGGGGTCTGCTGACGGTATATCGGATAAGCAGTCGCTTGAGCTTGGCGAGCTCACACTTCCCTAGACCTCCTCGTTCTAGCATACACTGGTGCATAGTATGAAGAGTCCAAGTTTAAATTTTCCCCTCTTTCAACATGGCACATAGAGTCAGTGTTGCATGTGATTTGATTGAAGATCGAGCTTCTGTTGATGTCCTGGCCGCATGTGGACATCTGCCTGTACCTGCCGGATGGTGTCGCATAGTCCTTCTTACGCAACATTTATTATGGTTGTATAGAACGTGCATCAGCACCCTATCTTCTGGCATTGTAGTATTCTCCTCTACCAGAGATTATATGCTAAGCACCTTTCTTCTAAGCCAAGGTTGCCGTATAACCAGGGACAGCCTGGGTAGACGCATGATATGCATCTTCAGCAACAGGGAGAGAGACAGGGAACGCTTGTTCTGCAGTCGGGTAAGACACAGTGGCCTCTACAACCCATGTCATGCAGGTCTTCTTAGGCATTGCCAGCCTCAATGAAGCACCACCCTTAGAGAGCATTTCCTCAATGGTGTGGTGGTCAAAGTGTACAACCAGTATCTTCTCAGTCGAACCCAGCTTCGATGCATCAAACTGCATCACGACCTTCTTATCAGAGGAGAAGGATGTCCCCAACAGAGTCGACATCTTTTTTGTCATCAATGTAAGTTTCAGAGACTTTTATTCAACAACAAACAAAATAGTACAATGAAATCCTAGACAGAAGATCTAAGTATAATATTTTTTATCTGGAGAATGTGACGATGGAGCTTGAGTAATGCAGCAACTCCTTTACTTTGTTGACGGTCCGACGAGGGACTGGGGATGCTCCCTTCTCCACTCTCTTGCTTGAGCTTGTGTGCACGTCTCTAGCTAGCCGAGGGGGGATCTTATGGAATATACTACCCTTGCTATTTATATCCATCCTACTAGCGGGCTATATGTGTCGTATATGCCTCTATTTGGTGGCCACATAGGGCTCCTTCAACAGAATACAGTTACAACATTTGCCGCATACTACGGGCATGCTACTATGTGGCCTTGGTTGGGATATGTTGTTGATAGGATCTGAGGGTTTTTTTTAACTTTGTTGTATGCATGATTTGGTCAGCGGGACACATAGTCAATACTGGTTGTTTAAAAAAAAATTTGGTTGCAACAGACAGATCTTGCAAGCTAAAAGCCGTATAACATCTTGGCCGCATAATGTCTTGGCCGCATATGTGCTCTTATTTTGCCTTGGTCTTATGGACACTTAGGCTGCATGGCGTTGTGGCCGCATGCAAACTCTCATCTGGCTTTGGTCAATTTGACACTTTGGCCGCATAATGACAAGTCCGTAGCTGCATATGAGAGAATACGTGGCATGGCATATCTAACGAAGTTATTAACGCACTGATGTGACTTTTCATCTTTTTATGAGCCGTCGCCTCTCTTACGATTCTCGAGGCACTCAGGGTGAAGAATGGTTGTTCGGGCCGCATGGGGCTCTATATGGTTCCTCTGTGTCCTGCTATCATTTTGAGGGGGCATAAGATATATCCGGCCTGCATAATTTTTATACTTCTACCATTAGGAACGTAGTGTGACCCGAAGTGAAGTTGGCCCATGAGGTGCGATATTGAACTAAATCCATATGCCTTAAAAAGAATTTTCATTATCTACACCTCATGATCCCACCTCCTACCAATTATGGGACTAAATTACGAATTTCATTGTCAACCCCCTCCCCTTTGAGCACTCATCCAGAAATAAGATACAATCCAACAATATCTACCTTAGCTCATTTTTGCTAACCGAACAACCATAATATACTTCGGCTACCTTTTGTGTGTTCTCGCTAGTCGAGCATCCAGGAGATCCAACATATTGTCATCACGATCTGTTCGACCACAGAACCAAACCTGACACATTTATCAATACTATTCTTGTGTGCCAACCATGTCTTGCCCCACCTTGTACCTAAAAGAGCAATATTTGAAACCAATTCATATAGTTGATGCTCTTACTCCACCTTGAGAAGAGCCCGTATAATCCGATTAAATGTATCAACGTTCAGTACCATCTGTCTCGAATCAATTAGAGCCAACCAAATGAGCCTCGTAGCCTTGTGCTCTGATACCACTTATTGAGAACGTGGTATGACCCAAACTAGAATTAGCCCATGAGGTACGATATTGGATTGGGGTCAAATACATTAAAAGGGAATTCCCGAGTAAGGATTGAACCAATCCCAACTATCTAAATCTCATGATCCCATCTCCTACTCGATGCAGGACTAAATTAAAAAACTCCATTATCACCTCCCTTTGAGCACTCATCCAAAAATGAGAGATACAATCCACCAATTTCTACCTTAGCTCATTTTTGCTAACCGAATAACCTTAGCACACTCTGGCTACCTTTTGTTCATTTTTGCTACCTGAGCACCCAGGAGATCCAACATATTATCATAAGAGATCCAACATATTATCATATCGATCTATTTGACCACAGAACAAAACCAGACATGTTCATCCATACCACTATTGTGTGCCAACCATAACGCCTTGCTCCACCTTGGGCATGTCAAATCCACCTTTAAAGCAAATTTGTGTAGTTGTTGCTCCTACTCTACCTTAAGAAGAACCCGTATAATCTGATTATACGTATAAAAGTTCAGCACCACCTGTCTCAAACCAATTAGGGTCACCCAAATGAACCCCGTAACCTTGGCTCTGATACCACTTGTTGGGAACGCAGTGTGACCCGAACCAAAGTTGGCCCATGAGGTATGATATTGGATTCGGCCCATATGCCTTAAATAGTTATTTTTATGTAAGTCATAAACCAATCACAATTATCTAAACCTCATAATCCTTCCTTCTACCGAATGTAGGACTAAATTACCTAGAAGATCCAACATATTGTCATCTCGATCTGTTTAACCACAGAACCAAACTTGACACGTTTATCCATACCACTATTGGCTGCCAACCATAATGTCTTGCTCTACCTTGGTCATGCCAGACCCACCTTTGAAGCCAATTCAAGTAGTCGTTGCTCATACTCTACCTTGAGAAGAGCGCGTATAATTCGATTATAAGCATGAACGTTCAGGACCATCTGTCTCGAACCAATTAGAGCCACCCAAATGAGCCCCGTAACATTGGATTTTGATACCAGTTTTTCAGAATGCACTATGATATGAACCAAAGTTAGCCCATGAGGTACCATATTGGATTGGGCCCATATGTCTTAAAAAAAAATTTCATTATCTACACATCATGATCACACCTCCTACCCGTTATAGGACTAAATTACCAACTCCATTGTCACCCCCTTTGAACACTCATCCAAAAATGAGATACAATCCACCAATCTCCATATTAGCTTATTTATGCTAATCGAATAACCTTAGCACACTCCAGCTACCTTTTGTTAGTTTTTGCGAGCCGAGCACCCAGAAGATCCAATATATTGTTATCTCGATCTGTTTGACCACAGAACCAAACCTGACACGTTCATCCATACTATTGTGTGACAACCACAACGTCAAAGTCAAAGATATGGTTAAAAGTCAAAGTCAAAATATAATGTTCTTTATATCTCTACCTCGGCAAGGTTTTACCATAAAACTTAGCCGACATACTTTTCAACTGCATAGCTTCATCAAATCAACCACTCGTCAATATCGCCCCTATGGGCTCTCAAGCAAAACTTCTCCACCTAACTTTGGAGAAGCATCCTTCTTCTTTTACACCCACTTGCAGCCTATAGCTTACTTGCCCTTAGGAAATGGAACCAAATTAATCCCATGTACAGTTCTTGTGGAGAGACGTAATCTTTTCCTCCGCAGCTACCATCTAACTCTCACTGCTAGAATCTTTGATAGCCTATTTGAATGTGATAGGCTCGATATCCTCTACTGGCAATGCATATGCCACCACATTTAACTATCTATAGTACTTGGTCAGTTCATCAAATCCATACATGTGTACTAGCTAAACCGGTCTCCTTGGCCTAGTAATAGCCAAAGAATCTTGCTGCTAGTGTTGCTCTTCCTCTGTTTGTTGTTTTTGTGAGGCTTGATGAACATCTTCAGAAATCTCAACCTCATATGATGTGTCTTTAGACGACTCAATCTTAATATTTTAAAATTTTCCAGATTCACCACTATCCTGATCTGACTTTTTTTTTTGCTTAAAGTCAACACTGAAGACTCATCAAAGGTAGAATCCCTGCTGATTAAGAGCTTCTTATCCTCCAGGTAGTACAGTCAGTATCCCTTCACTCCTTGTGCATATCCCAAGAAAATGACTTTTTGGCTCTATGATCCAACTAACCATCATTGACATGATAATAAGCTTTGCATCCAAATAATCACAAAGTAGTGTTGTAATCTGCTGGTTTGTGGGTCATCTTCTCATCAGGAGTCATATAGTCTATAGCTGAAGTTGGTGATCTATTAATCAAGTACTGCATTATCTGCCCACCATTCCTTGCCTAAATCGGTATTGGAGAGCATACATCTTGCTTTCTCAAGCACAGTTTGATTCATTTTCTCTGCTAAACCATTATGCTGCGGCGTGTTCATGATAGTCCAGTTTCGTATGATGCCTTTTTGAGCACACAAATCTTTGAAATATCTATAGGTATATTCAGTACCATTGTCAGACCTTAATATCTTTATATCTTTCTGCCTGTTCTGTTCTCTACATCGCTTTCCACTACTTGAACTTTTTGAACACTGATCTTTGTTTTGATGAAATACATCAAAATATATCGTGTATAATTATCATTAAAATAATATAGTACCTCGCTTCCTTCTTGGAAGGAATCCTACTAGGTCCCCATACATATATATGTACATAGTCGAGAATACCTCCTGTCTTCTGCTTGTTTGTACTGAAGGTCACCCAGTGTTGCTTGCCATAAACACAATGCTCACAGAAATCCATACTTGGCTTCTTCAAGTTCTTCAGTAACCCTTGCTTTCTTAGTAAGGATAGGCCATACTCACTCGTATATCCAATCTGCATATGCCAACGACGTGTGCTATCAGACAAATCAGATGTACCGACTGCAAAAGTCCCAGTCACAGTGCTTCACAATAAGATATAAAGGCTACCATGTCGGTGATCTATCATCACCACCAAAGATCTAAGAACAACCCGTAAGACTCCACCCTAGGCAACAAACTTGTTACCATTCGAGTCAAGCATACCAAAAAAAATAAGATTTTTCATGAGGTCGGGAATATATCTGACATCGAACAAATTCTGCATAATTCTATCTTGCATCTTCACCTTGATAGTCCCAATTCTAACAGCTCGACATGCATTGTTGTTGCCCATCAACATAGAACCACTATTTGTCGCCTTGTAGGAAGAAAACCACTCTCTCATTGGGTATATATGGTAGGATCATCCAGAATCAAGAATCCAAAGGTCACTCATGTTGTCTTGTGCCACCGAGAAACAGACTCCGTCATTGTTTATTTCTGAAGTACAGTTTGCTTCATCACCTTCTCTTTTTGTATTATTCTCTTTTTTCTTGTTCTTCTTCTTTGGACGAGGACACTTATTTTCATAATGTCTTTTCTTATTATAGTTGAAGTAATTCATCTTCTCAATCATTATCTTGGACTTGGATCTTGATCTTTTACTGGAAGATGCTCTATCATTTGTCCTTTCTCTTACCATCAAACAGTGAGCATGTTTTCTATTATTTTTTTCATTAGAAGCCAACCTCTATACCTCATTAGATAATAAGAAACTTGTAGCTTCTTCTATGGAAATTGAGTCATTTTTATATAGTAATATTTGAATAAGATTCTCATAAGAATCGGGCAAAGAAAATAATAGGATCAGTGCCAAACGATCATCATCTTCATATATTTTAACATCCTTCAAGTCATAAATAATTTGATTGAGTTTTAAAATATGATCTTGAATTGACGTACCTTCCTCCATCACTAGTCTGTAGAGCGAATTTAATATATAAAGTTAGTTGGTAAGAGTCTTCGTCATGTAGAGTGATTCAAACTACAGCCAGAGCACAATGTTGATGATTTTGTTCTTCACAGAGTAAACAACATCCTTTTCCAAATAGAGACAAATTGTGGCACTACTTCAAGATTTATGTCATCCCAATCATCATCGGTCATGTTAGAGGGCTTCTTGGACTTTCTCCGTAAAGCCTTGTGAAGCTTTTGAGATATGAGAACGTCATTCATCTGACTTTTCCAAAAGCCAAAACATTTTTTCCATTGAATTTCTCAATTTCATAATTTCTGACCTTGCTTGAAGGAGCATATCAAGAATTTACTCAATTAACTTTCTTTGAGAACTTTGTCGGATGCCTTGCTTGAATCCCAAAGCTCTTATATCAATTGTTAGAAACGCAGTGACCCGAACCAGAGTTTGCTATGAGGTGCGATATTGGACTGGGCACATATGCCTTAAATAGAATTTTTATTATCTATACCTCATGATCCCATCTCCTACCCGATGCGAGACTAAATTACCAACGAACACTCATCCAAAAACGAGATACAATCCAACACAATTTTATCATTCTTTCCCATGTTTCACTCTGTTCCTACTATGTTTCACATTTGGATATTATTAGTTTATTTTGGTTTTTATGTAAATAATCCAAATTAGCTTTGTTGATGGTAAGTTGGTTGTCATTTGACATTATCATACAATTTGGTTACAAATTGCACCAAATAAAAAACTAGAGTAATTTTCTAAACTAAGAATCTTTTTTTACAAAAAATGTGAATCTTGCAAGAATTTTTTTACTTTATCCAGCTAAACTCACTCAACTAGGCCCGTAAGCTCGATCCCAAAGGGCTTAACTTATTTAACTCAGCACGTATGTCACAACCCTTAACTTACTTAACTCGGCCAGGAGGTATAACGGCATATTTGGTAACCATGAAGTGAACTTGGATTTGAATTTTAGAAATTTACATTTGGATTTTGGTCCAAATGGTGAATTTATAATTGCAAATTTTTGAACCAAAAATTGTTTTCTAAACTTGGAATTTGGCATATGAAGTGGACATCATCCAAATTATTTGTTTGGATAGAATGATGTATTCACAAGAAAAAATATTATGATTAACTAATAATACAAATAATTGGTATTCATAAAAATATTATAATGAACTAATTAAATATTATAGTTTTATAAAGTTATTAATTAGCTAATATTATAGTTTACTAATTATCATAATTAGTATGGTTAACTAATAATGATTAAATATTAATTACGTACTAATTTAGTTAACAATATAATATGGTTAACTAGTAATCATAATTACTAATTACTGATGATTAATATGAACATAATTATTTTATTATTTAATTATAACTTAAAAAGTCAATTAATTAATTTAAATTGTAATAAATTATTTTAGACCTAATTAACTATTCTAATTATATAATAATATAATAGTACATACTAATTCATTATCTAGTTAAAGTTATATACCTATTAGTATTATATATTTAAATAAGTTTTAATTATCTTAATTAATAAATTATTTTAATTAAATATCTTAACAACTTAAGAATAAAAAATGTATATTTAAAATGTTAATTGAATATTAATTATTAATTAAGTCATTAGTTAATTATTTGTTGGCGTAAATTAAGTATTTAATAGAACAATAAAACTAATAAAAAAAAAATTCAACTTTCTCTCTTCCAAATTCGGACTAGAGTGTAGGAGGTGGAATATGCTACAAATTCTTTTTTTGTATTTGGAAAGTAATCTGTAGAGAGAAAATAATTGATTGATTTACTTCCAAGAGAGGGGGTACATATATATAGGAGAAGGCTAGCCTCCTCCTTATTTTCTATCCGATGTGGGACTAAATATGTCTCCCATAACTCAACAATTTTCCTCAAGATGGACGATAGATATCAATCATTCATATCTTGTTACAAAAGGTATCAAACTCTCTATGACCTAAATCTTTAGTTAAACAATCAGCTAACTGCTCCGCTAATTTTACATAGCTCAAAGTTAAAACTTTTATATTCAGCTGCTCCTTGATGAAGAAACGATTAATCTCCACATATTTGGTGCGATCATGTTGAACTGGTTTATTTGCAATATCAATTACTGATTTGTTGTCACACCAAAGTTGCAGGGAGTCTCTTCTAAACAAATGCATCTCAGCCAACAAGCGCTTCACCCATATCATCTCGCACAGGCTAACTGTCATAGCCCTGTACTCGGCCTAAGCTGTAGACCTAGCCACTATAACTTGCTTCTTGCTGCTCCAAGATACAAGATTGCCTCCAACAAAAATAAAGTAACATGTAGTGGACCTGCGATCGTCTATACAACCCGTGCCCAATGGGCATCACAGAAGCCTTCAACTCTCAGATGTCCAGAACTTCTGAACCATAACCCATTTTTTGGGCTTCCTTTAATATACCTGAGAATTATGCGAACTGTCCCCATATGTTGTTCTCTGGGATCATGCATATATCTACTCACCTCACTCATGTAAGTAATATCAGGTCTCGTATGTCATAGATATATGAGTTGACTAACTAATCTTTGATATTACTCCTTACTCACCGGATCACCACCCTCAACACACAACTTGTGATTCTGCTCGATAGGATTAGAAGTAACCCTGCAACCCAGCCTTCCTGTCTCTGAAAGAACGTCCAGAGCGTACTTTCGCTGAGAAAGTACTATACCCTTTCGTGACCTTATAATTTTAATTTCGAGGAAGTACTTCAACTACCCAAAATCCTTAACATCAAATTTCTCTCTAAGCCTTTTATTCACCCATAGGATCTCCTCAATATCATCTTTAGTAATTATAATATCATCAACGTGGACTGAAAGAACAGTGATACGAGTCTTGGAGTGCCAGTAAAACATAGTATGATCTCTATTCCACTTTCCATACCCCAAACCATAGACTACAAGCCCGAATATATCAAACCATGCTCTCGAAGACTTCTTTAGCCCATACAAAGACTTCTTCAATTTGCATACATTTTTCGGTGCTTGTGAATTAGCAAAGCCTGGTCGAACTCCATATACACCTCCTCTTGGAGATCTCCATACAAAAATACATATTTGACATCTAGCTGATGTATTTGCCAATTGAAGTTGGTAGCACATGACACCAACACTCACACAGTGCTCATCTTTGTAATTGGAGCAAATGTCTCATTATAATCGATACCATAAGTTTGGATATAGACTTTAGCAACCAATCTGGCCTTGTACCTGTCAATCTTGCCCTCTGGAGTCTGTTATAAATGGGTTTATACTGTTAAGTCCTAGAGAAGAGGGACTTGGGACATCAGCATTTTTGGGTACTAGCATATGGACATTTGGAGGAAGCTCATGCTGCTCCTTCTGCTCCTGTTGCTGCTGCTCATGCTGCTCCTGTTGCTGCTTCTCATGCTCCCTTTATACTCTCATTTTCCCCTAACTGTCGGCTAGCCTTGAGACACCATCACTCCTCGATGACTCAAAAGAACATAAAATCATACCAACCACAATGCCACTCTCATTTTCTTCCTCTACTAGCATCAGTGGAGCCATCCTCAAACATGGAACTTAACTCTGTCTTCTTCCCATAAAATAGTTCAAACTCCCGAAAGGTCACATCCATACTTACAAACAACCTTCTTTCCGTGGGACACCAATATTTGTATCCTTTCTGACTTGGTGAGTAGCCCCAAAGATATATTTAACTGCTTGTTGATCTAGCTTGCTTACCATCATTCTATGATCTCGTACAAAATATGTATAGCCAAACACTCTGGGAGGAACAAAAAAATATTAGAGCCCAAGAGCATCTCACATAGTATCTTCATCCTTAATACTCTTGACGGCATCCTGTTGAATAGATAAGTTGCTGTCATAACAGCCTCACTCCAAATTTTTTTTAGCACATTCATTGTCAGCATCAAAGAACTTGCCACTTCTAATATATGCATGTTCTTGCGTTCAGCCACTATTCTGGGCAGGAGTGTCTGGGCAAGTGGTTTGATAAAGAATTTCCTGACTAGATATAAAATTAGCAAACTCCTTATTGTTGTACTCAGTCCCATTATCTGTTCGAAGAATCTTCACATTTACTCCAAACTAGATCTTCACATATGCCGAAAAGTCTTAAAAATATTTGTACACCACAGCTTTCTGCTTTATTATGTAGATCTAATTCATACGTGAGTATCAATTAATGAAGGTAACAAACCATCCGAATCCAATGATAGAAGTAGTAGGACACGGTCCCCAAATATCATAATGAACAAGTGCAAATGGCTCAAAACTACGAAGACCAACCATTTTATAAGTAGAACGTGTATGCTTTCCAAGTTCATAAGCATTACAAAATAACTTTTTTTTGTCTACTTTATTCATTATCTCAGGTTCTAACTTATTCAAACTATCAAAAGATAAATGCCTCAATCTGTCGTGCAGGAGCATTGCTTCTGTCTCTGGACCGCCACTAGTAGTAGCAGCAAGCATTGCAACCTCCCGGTCCAGGTACCAAAGACCATCACACCTGATGCCAGTCCCAAGCCTCTTCCCCGTGGCCTTCTCCTGGAAAGAACACATATCCCGATCAAAAAGAATATTATAATTCAATTGATCAATGAGAGAGATAACTAAAAAAAAGTTGACCAAAAATGAAGGAACATGCAATAAATATGACAGGGTAATAGATGAAGTACAATGGACTGAGCCAGTACCCCTCATGGGTGGGATGTCCCATCAGCAATCTGAACTGTCTCGGGATGCATATGCTTGCTCGGATAATATAATACAAATTAACTAGATACACCTGTGATATGCCTAGATGCACCTGAGTTTATGATCCAACAAGTATGAGATTTAATGGATGCAAGTGCCTGAACCAGAATACCTTTGCCCATATGAACAGCATAACCAGGAAAGTTACCAAGGTAGGTAGTGTTGTCCAGATCCTGAGTGGCCAGTCCCTTGCCCTTAGAACTCTTAACCTGAAGCTTGAACTGACGTAGTTCCTCCAGCTCTATCATCTCAGTCCAGTCATTTCGGTAGTGGTCTTCTTCGTCACAGCTAGGTGAGAAACTCCCAGGCCTTCGCATCCCCTGCCTCCTTGACCTGCACGTCCACCCCTCTGTCCTCTGCCTCCTCGTCCACGACCAGAATTATGGGTTGAGGATAGTTGTAGCTGAGGTGCCCTTTCTTTCCGTAATTGTAGCACTCCCTGTCATCGTTGTTGGGAGCACTAGGAACCACCAATGCAGGATGGACTGCTGGTGAGGTCTCGCATTTCATCACCTTTTGTTGGATATCCTTTTGCTCCATCGATGCAACAGCCTCATCCAGGGACAAAAAAGATGGCAGATGACACATTGCTGCCCTCATAGCCTCAAATTATGGGTTTAGACCCTTAAAAAAATGAGCCACACGCCTACCCTTAAGGTACTATTTTTCAAGGAGAACAGCCGCCAGATTTTGCAAAGATAGAGGAACATAGTAGTCCAGGTCCGCCCATAAGCGACGTAGCTTCGCTGCATACTAGAGTATTGTCTTCTCCCCCCTGTGTGGTAGCATCAATATTTTCCTCAACTTCCATCATCATCATGACACTCCCAGCTCCATAATACATCCCAGCCAATATCGTCCAGACATCAGCTGTACTGCAGATCGACTCCACCATCCCAGCTATGGATGGAGATATAGAAGTCAGCAGCCAAGAAACTACCAGAGAATTAAGTTGACTCTGTGTGCTCCACTCAGCACTCGCCTTATCCTTTGGCTCAGTGCACTCTCCATTCACATATTTTTCAATCCCCTTGGTTCGAAGGTTCAGCAGTGCCCTCCTAGACCAATTTAGGTAGTTTCTCGTCCCCTCAAGTTTGCTGTCATTGGGCAGCAACTCTATGTTCTTTATCACCTATGATGGTTCTGGTGCGGGCACGGCGGCCCTATTGGATGATGTCTTCTCTAATTTGGCCTGAAATACCCTGGCTACCCCTCCAGTATCTCTTTCAACTCCTGACTAGTCACAGGTATTTTCATCTCCATAGTTGCACACAGGGACGAGGTCAAACGCAACTCAAAAAAATATCGTGTGCCTACATGCGATCACCATTTTCTCCATCTATATGCACACCCCCAAACTCATGCGGTATGAGAAATGCACGATGGATAGAACTTACCGGAACAAGGGCCAGAAATAGAGATTTGTGCAAAACTTTTTAGGAAGTATGCTCTCTAATCTCAGAACACACGTTGAGATCGAAATTAGAGGATCACACAAAAGTTCCTCTCTGATTATCCACGATCCAACGACGGATTTGACGACACCCGCAGGCAAACCCGCAGGGAACGTCGATGACACCCGAGGGTGGGGGTAGGTGGAGGGGGGGCTTCCACGCACAGAGGAAGGAGGGGGCCTTCCACCCGGGTATAGGAATGCAGGGGGGGGGGAGTATAATCGGGTGAGAGACATGGAGAAAGGGAATTCTTGGTATTTTTGAAAAAAATAAATTGGAAAAAGGATTCAGAGCTTTGGATCTGATACCATGTCGAGAGAAAATAATTGATTGATTTACTTCCAAGAGATGGGATATTTTCTATCCGATGTGGGGTTAAATAAGTCTCCCATAACTCAACATAATCATTATCAACTTTTTAAATCCAAATCTCAACCAAACATAAGATTTCATAGATTTAGCTTTAAATCCATAGAATTCTCAAATCCAGCTCCAAATCTATGGAACCAAACAACTACTTCTCAAGTTATATCAAGTCAAAGAGACTTGTTAACTAGCTCTGGTCGAATACTTAAAGCTTGTTAACACATGCTTAAGCTTAAGTATGAGTCGAGTCAAACAAACGTTATTCTGCTTCATCCTTCAAATACTATTCGGAAGTCTATTTTTGTTCATCCTCCAAAACTAGGTGGGATGGTCAACCCCTAATGAAAAAATGACACGTAAAATTATCATTCCACACAAACCACTTTGTAAGTGGTTTTGTTCATCCACCAAAGTGATTTTGACCTTTAATTTATCACATGTCAAATTTTTATTGGAAGGAGAACATTCCACCTAGTTTTGGTGGGTGAACAAAAATGGACTCTTCTAGCTCATCCGTTGTGTTTTTTTTTTTAAACAAGCCTCACCTGCTTGTATGCTTCCCGATGGGAATCTCCATAAACTCAGGAATCGCCAAGATATTCAACAATTTGTCAACAATGTGACGAAGGAAGGGATGTTAATCGATCTTCATCTCGAAGGTAATTGGACAAGATCTCAATCAAATTCTTCTTGAAACAGTTGCTCTTCCTCGCTTAATTATGACCAACTTTTGTTGGACATCTTGAAACTCAGTAAGGAGAACAAAGTCATTGTCAGCCATACGAGTTTTCCTCATACAACAGAAGAAGAAGAATAAGAAGAAGAACTCGTAGAACTAAATTTCATTCATTACAATTTCCAGCTACATACAATAGAATTACTGGATGATGACTCAATTTAACATATTTGTTTTATAAAAGAAGGGGGCAAAGCTTGAGCACCCAAAAAAAAAAACAATCTGCACCTCTGATTAAAGAGGGCTAAAATGGTGCTCTTTTAAATGGCAAATCTTCTTCCCTTTGAGAGAATTCCTTGACAAATACAGTCTTCCTAAAAAATACGATTCTCGCGATAGTAAAATTGAGACTGCATTCTGAACTGAAGTCAGTCCAAAAACACTGCAGGCTAGGTTCATGAAAGATGAGAAAAAATTTCACAAGCTGTTGAGAAAAAATTTCACAAGCTGTTGTTGATGAGCCCACACACAATAACAAGCCCCATTATCAGCAGATGGTCTACATTCGGCTCCACCACCAGCGTCAGAACATCATCTCCAAGTGCAACCCCCGAGTCTGTTTGCTTCCTTCTCACCTCTGCAAGTAACCCTCCGGTCACGTCCTTTATCCTGTACTCTGACTTGTGTGCCGAGCCCACGATCTTGTAACTGCCACACCCAACCGTAACTGTGTGCTCATAAGGCTGGTCTCCCTTCAGGATCCTACAGGCCTTTTCGACACGAAACCAGGGCCTCCGCTCCTCCGTCGAACCGTCGCATCGATAACCTTCCCACCGACGACCAAACACTCTCAGTCTCTGTGTACATGTGGTAACTTTGATCAGATCCTATTCACTGTTGGAAACATACAATTACATGCAGTACTGTATACATATGTGTGTAACTCACCTTTCTAAGTATTTTTGTTAGCGTTGTGCCACAATGGTCCATGAGATACACCTCATCGCTACACTTGTAGTCGTAGTTATCGACGCGGTAAACTATGTGCCCATCGGAATCGTAAACGGTGCAGCCGTTTCCGTTCATCACCAAGGATTTCATCCATAAAGTGAAGCTATCCCTCGAAGAAGAAGAAGAAGAAGAGGCGACAAGGGACTGGGGATGAACTTTAGCCATTGGAGTTCAATGAAGGTTAGGCTTGTAGATGTAGTTGGACTGTGTACTCTTAATATATATATATATATATATATATATATATATATATATATATATATATATATATATATATTACAATATCATGTTGAATTATTTGCGCGTGAAACTGTACACATTTGGTAGTTAGGAAGAAGTTGTCATCTAGACTTGGAAATATATAGCTTATGTACCTTGCCCATATATTAGAGATCACATTTCAGGCATGGCAAAACTGTATATGTGGCCATAACTTTGAATATTAATTTATCTGCATACAGTATACATATAATATAGAGCAATGCTGTGCCTACAACCAAAAGTTTATAACCTTTTTGCATCCGTCATGTGGCGATCACGTGGCGGCCGCCCATTGAAGAAGGAATGAGAGGTGGGGCCCGGTGGCTGTCCGGATGGCCGTCACGTGGCAGGAACGACACGTGGCAGCCGTTTGTTAGGGGAGAGGTGGGGCCAAGTGTGGCCTACATAGCATGACGATAGAGAGGGTTGTAAGAAAGTTGTAAGTATTTGGTAGTAAACTTAGCATTATTGTATAATATATCCATGGGTAGTGGCAGATGCAAAACTAAATTTCGGGTGGAGGGAAAATATACTAACTCTAAAAGTTTCTAAGTGTAAATACAATATATATATATATATATATATATATATATATATATATTTGAAGAAGAAGAAGAAGAAGGTAAATATTATTTATCAACAATAATTACAACTAAGATCTATCCCAGATTACAAAATGAGTTATCTGGGGTCTAAGATATATATGTCAGCATGTATGTTTCTTTGTACAACAAAAGTACTAAGGGATCGGCCCTCAAAGATACGCCAGTTGCGTTCACTCCAGACATGCCATACCACCGCCCTAAAAAATAATCTAAATTGACAATAACCTTGCTCTCCCTTCCCCTTCTGAGCTTTAATATCATTTAAGACCGCAACAAGCTCTCTACAATGTCCATGGGTTTGTCCCAATTTACGTCTTTGAGCACTCCAAATCTCCCAAGTGACGTCACAAGCGAAGAACAGATGATCCCTAGTCTCATCTTGTTTATCACATATAACAACACTTCATGTTCTCATAGTGGATGCCAAATTTGTTGAAACTGTCTCGAGTAAGAATCATATTTCTGATCAATTTGTATAAGCATAGCGACATCTTGACTGCAGCCCCTTTGGTTCAAACCATCTCCGCCCAATCAACCTTCTCATGGGTAGTCCGTATCTGATTCATGGTTGTTCTAAAATTGAAGGTATCTTTCTCCATGTCTGCCCATGTCCAGTAATCCTCCACCGCTTGCACTACCAGAATAAGTCAAATTAGCGACGTTTGAAAATGTCGCTAAATGGCCTAAAAATGTCGCTAAAAAAAATTAGCGACGTAATTAGCGACGTATCAATGAAGTTGCGTTTAAGCTAGTCGCTGACAGGAAAAATATCGCAAAACGTCGCTATAGCGACGTTTTCTAGCGACGTATTTGCGTCGCTAATATTTTTCATATTAGCGACGTTTAGCGACGCAATGTCGTCGCTAAATTAGCGACGTATTTTGTGTCACTAAACATCGATAAATTTTTTCTGTTTAGCGATGTTTTGTAACACATTTAGCGATATTTTATTGACCTGACAAATACTGTCATGTTAGCAATTTAGCCACATTCTGCGATGTATTTAGCGACATAATTAGCGACGTATTCAGCGACGAATTTAGCGACGTATATAAACGTCGCTAAAATTTCAGTAAAAAAATAAAAATAGTTTTTAAACCAATCTTCCTGCAGTTTATGAATTCACAATTTATATAAATAGACCCGGAGCAGCCCTCCGTTGAATTCACTAGGTTCGTCGACCCCTTCTATGGAACACTCAATGCCGATAATTTAACATACATTTAATATAAATAATATAGTAAAATTTGAAAAAAAACAAAATATTGGAATTACAAACCGAGTCAGGAGAAAATTTTGACATAAAGAATATAATAAATATTAACACAACTGAGTGCAAGAAATAAAGTCTGAAAGCCTCAAAAATAAAAAATATTCATAAATGACCAAATATCATAGGTCAAAACACAAACAATCAGTAAACTATCCTAACTAGGACTACTACGGATCTGTAGGAGGCTGACCACCGTTGTGTATCAGGGATAAGAACAAATCATACTGCTCCCGTGAAATCGACACCATGTCGATGGAGAAGGCAGATACGTACTGCTATGAACCATTGAATCCTGCATTATCGTCAGCCTCTCGTCCTTGTTGTTTCATAACCAAATTGCCACTCTTCCACACTACCTGCAGCATTTCTCATATAATCCAACATCCTGACCACATCATATATATATAATATCAAAGAAACCCCCAAAATCAACAGCTATGAAGTATAAAGGTATAATCCAATATTCCGTCGCTAATCCAACATCCCGTGTGCACTGCACTTCTCATATAATCCAATATCCCGTCGCTAATTGGATAAAATTTAGTAGTGACTTGACATGCACACACACACACACACACACACACACGCACACATACACATGAATACATGCATACACATGAACACACACACACAATTCTATACTCATAAGCCAATTATATGATACTCAACAACATATGATACTAAATTCATAATAAAATACTATCAAACAATTATATAACATATTTGTGGGTGTTGTATTATGTGTGTCTGTGTGTGTGATATACTAGTACAACCAAAATTTCTAATTATGCAACCAATCTTCCATAGTAACAAGGGTGTGTCTCCATGTATGTCCGTGTCCACGTGTGTCCAAATATGCTCGTATGTGTCCGTGTCCATGTCTATGCGTGTCTACATGTGTGTCCGTGTTAGTACGGATCTTGTCATGTAGGGTTGTGTCATGTGTGTGTCCATGTGTTCGGGTCCATGTCTCAGGGTTAGGGTTGTGTCCTGTGTGTGTCCATGTGTCCTGATTGTGTCCAGTATGTGTGTGTCCTAGTTGTGCCCGGGTCTGGGTTAGGGTTTACCGAGCCGGAAGGAAGGGAGGAGGAGCTCTTGAGAGAGAGGTCGGCAGAGGAGGACCACGCCGGGGGAGAGGAGCCGTGTCGGAGGGGGAGGAGCCGCGTCTGGGGTCGCCTATGTCGGGGTTGGGGGCAAACAGGGTCGCATCGGGTTGGGGGGCGGGGGAGGTGGTCGAGGGGGTGGGTGGGTCGCTGGAGCTGCGGAGGGTCGCCGGGGGAGGGTGGATTGCAGGTGGGAGCGCGTGGAAAACAAAAAATTAGGGAAAGTTGAAGGAAAAAAAATGAAGAGTCGAATAGACGAGGGAACCCTATATTCAGTAATTTAGCGACGTCCTCTCGAGACGTCGCTTAACGTCGCTACATTTTAAATATCATGTGACATATAATTGTTGGAGTTGCTAAACGTTGCTGCTTTTAAAAATATAGCAACATTTAGAGACTTGTAGGTAACGTAATTTTTATAATACTAAAAATTGTCGCTAACTGTCGCATACAGTCGCTAACAGCGTCGTATTACGATATTTCTAAAGAACGTCGCTAATTTTAATAGTATTAGCGACGTGGTTATCCAGAGTATCTAAATTTATCGCTAATTAAAAATTTAGCAACATCATAAATAGACGTCGCTAAAAGTCGCTAATTAAAATCTCTGTGACGTTAGCGAAGTCGCTAAAAACGTCGCTAAAAATCGAAAAAAATAATGTCGGTAAATACGTCTCTAAATATCGCTAAATGAAAAAACTCAACGACGTTTAGCGACGTTAAAGAAGCTTATAATGACTATTTTTAAAAAAATTAAAGTACAGTCGCTAAACGTCGCTATGTGTCGCCTACAGCGACGTATAGCGACGTTTAATTTTAGAATCGTCCAAGTATTTAATATTAGCGATATTTTATTATGACGTCGCTAAAAACGTCGCTATTTTATCATATTTTGTGTTGTCTATCAATCTCCACTGCCCGTATATCTTTCGCATGTGCTGCCTCGATCAAATGACCCCGGATATTCCACTCTCCTGCCTGGTAAGCCTGTTGACCATCAGCTCATAAACATGGCATCCCTCCCTTTCAATCAAGATTGTGTTCCCAATCCAGTGGTCATGCCAAATGCTTGTTTGGGCCCCTGAGCCTATGACTCTAGTCAACTTATCCTTAGCCTTGCTTCTCGTCTTCAACAAAGCTTTAACGGTGATCGAGAATTGTTGCTGCTAGCTGACCAGAAGTCCCCTTTCATAAAGTATCTTTCCTTGATCTATTCAACCCATAGAGACTTTCCATTGTTGAATCTCTAGAACAGTTTGAGGTAAGTAGCTTCTCGGAGAAGCTCCAAAGATCGCAATCCAACTCCACCTTCCTTGTTAGGCTGACACAACTCTTCCTAACTAATTGCATGCATGCCTCATTCCCATAAGAAGTCCACACACATGCTTTCAATTTTCTTCACCATACCCTTAGGCAACATAATGGCCTGGATCCAGTAAATAGCAACCGTCTCTATTATGGATGTAATAAGTTCAATCCTCCCTCCAAAGGATAGCATCTGTGCCTGCCATCCCTCTAGTCTCGATTGTGTGTAGTTGAGGAGACCTTCACACTCTGTATTAGCATCATAGTTGATTGATAAGGGGAGACCCAAGTATTTCACAGGAAGCATTCCTTCCACAATGGCCACTTTGGCCAGCTATGCCTCCTTATTCTCAGAAGTACGGTTCAGGAACACCTAGCTCTTATTCTTGTTCAGTTGCAAACCGGACCATTTTTTCATGTTATCAAATATACCCTTTAAAGTGTCTAAAGATCTATCAGATGGCTCTATAGACACCAACAGGTCATTAGCATAAATTAAATGAGAAACCACATGATTTACCTTCTGAAATATAGGGGTAATCAAACCTTCCAGTATCGCATCATCCAAAAGACAAGTGAAAAATTCCATGACCATCGCAAAGAGATATGGAGAGAGGGGGTCTCCTTGTCTCAGTCCTCTTCTACTCCCGAATAACACCTCCTGCTGGCCCCTAACCATAATCGAGAAAGATTCAGAGCATACACACTCCCTTACCATGTATACCCATAATCTGTCAAATCCCAAACAGATCATGATGTGGCAGAAAAAATCCTGATTCCCTATTGTTTCGGATAATAAACGAGAAAAGATGATATATGGAAAACGAGGTCTTATACGAAAACCCGTCCTTCTTTTATGTTTACAAACAAGATTGTACAATTTAATCCTATACGAGGATGACTAAGTACAATTTATTTAATCTGGATAAATATTGTTGTAGGTGTCTGATCTGCAGTCGATCACTTTAGCCCTTGGACCACACGATGTTGAAGAAGTGCCGTAGAAGACAAAAAGCAGCTTCGCAGGTTGCTAAAGAGGGTGGATGCCTGATGTCAAAGTCGTCGATCCCTTCTCTTTGCCTGAGCTCTGGATTCTTCTCTCTCTTGACCGTTTCTCCACCAATTTTTGACCGTTTTCCCCCTGTTGATAGAGGTCTCTATTTATAGAGTTTTAGTGTCAGTGACCACTCAGTCGATGTAGAAACCGAGTAGTGGAAAGTATAGCACCCTTTTACATGACGGTTTAAAATAACTAATGCCTGCATATAGATGACCTTTTGAGTGAGCATGTGACGCACGTCCAACTAAGAGACAACGCGTATATCTGCTGCAAAGATCACGGCGTAGAAGCCACGTAGGTAGTTATCCCTTGTGTACAAGAGGTTGGCGTAGAAGCCAATAACTGTCACCATAGCGTAGAAGCCAATAACTGTCACCATGGCGTAGACGCCAAATAGGCATAGAAGCCAAGCAGGCGTAGAAGCCGAGATGATGTGGACGTTTTAGCCGGCTCTTGGAGATATAATAAAATCTCTTGCATTAAATGTAGAGATCTGCCCCCATCCTGCGCATTAAATGCAGAGACTTGTCTTTAAGATTTGCCATCATTCTGCACATTAAATGCAGATACGCGTCTCGAATCCTGCACTAAGAGTGACTGCTGACGTGGCGGTCTGTTTGCCTTCTGCAGAGCGTAAGAAGGTCATGTCTGCCTGTGTAAAACTAGGCAGCGTATTCCCTTATATGAGTAAGAGTAGTTTACGTAAAGGGGATGTCACTAAACGACGGTTCGATGATATTTAATCAAATCTCCTGCATTAAATGCGGAGATCCGCCATTACCCTGCTCATTAAATAAGGAGGCGTATTTTGAAGGTCTGCCACCCTTCTGTGCATCAGGTGCAGAGACGTGCCTAGGGTATCTGTCAGTTTTCGGCGCTTTAAATGCAGAGACGTGCCTCGAGAAACTGTCACCGCTCTGCGCATTAAATGCAGAGACGTGCCTCGAGCCCTGTACGAAGTGCAGCTTTTGATGTGGCAGGCTGTTTGTCTTCTGCGGAGCATAAACAACTCACATCTACCTGTGTAAAACTAGGCAGCATATTCCTTCGTATGTGTAAAAGTGGTTTACGCAAAGGAAATGGCAGTAAATGACAGCCTGGGTTGCAGTGCCGCACCATCATTATACCCGTCGCCTGGGTAGTCGTTCAGTACTCTTTGTCAGGAGTCCAGACGTCAGGTTCATTGCATGATCTGACAGGTTCATTTTGAAGAATACGAAGCATTCCTCGTACACTTCAATGCTGCATTGAAAGCAGATGAGTTTTACGCCATAAAGGCGATGAAGCACCCTGTTTATGCTGAAGCAGCCTCGACATACTGCATTACGCGGATGGTCCTTGAGCCTATATTTTCACGCTGTGCTCAGCAAAAAAGCTCTGTTGCACGTTTGATGGCTCTGAGGTCCTCTGTTTATGCTGCCCTGCATCGACATGCTGCGTATAGCTATCCAGCGTATTTTTCATGCTTCTATAAGACCCCCTTCAAAGCTTTTAAATTCTTTGTAATTTGAAACGTTTTGAATGAAACATTAACCGTTCCTCGTAACTCGAAACGCTCTGAATGGAGCCTGAAACGGTCAAGCCTGACACGTTCTTTCATGGCTAACTTTATGGCGGAGTTATTGGGGATCGGTGTGATCTCTTTCGCCTATAAAAAGGCTAAAGAGTTTTCCTGTTCTTCCCACACTTCCTTTACCACAATGAGATGATGGCCAGAGTTCGTCTGGTCGACTTGAGGAAGAAGGAGACCATGTTCTTCCAGCATGTAAGGAGCCGAAAAAGACGGCATCTTCGAGCAAATGTTCTCTGCAACGATGGATCATTGAAGGATATCATAGCCTCCTTTGCTCGGGATAATCAACAACTTTGTATGGTGGTTCTTCGGGAGAGAGGAAGGGTCGTATTTTACCATGCAGCTTGCAAGCGGTGCCTTCTCCCGTTACCTCCGTGGACGAGAGCAGATAGACTAGCTCTGTCCGAGATTGAGTTGGGTAAAATATCTCAACTCAATCTGTCATGGCGTTAGCTGTAGGAAAGCAGATTTACTCTGCTTTTCTTCTGTTGGAGGATGGGTCTATGCCCAGTTTTGTATCCTCCCGCCGTTGACCAATATGTCAGTCGGTTTGCGGTTACTGACTGACTGCTGGAGAAGATGGATGAAGAATGTCGCCCATGCGAGAACCTGGCAGAACAGATTCTAGGCGCTATCTTCAGACGATGATGAGGAAGTCCTTTGTAGACGGGATTTCCCTCATATGTAAACATAAAAATGAAGAAAACCCTTATAGACTGGATTTCTCTCATATGTAATCATGATTTTAATCTTAATAAAATCGTCTTCTTCTTTGCATATGATCATTTTGCCATACTTTGCTATGAAGTCTGAATATTTGTAGCTTTGACACGTCTGATACTTTACGCCGACTCTGTATAGAAAGAGAGCTAGGTCCTGTCTTGTCTTTTACGCATAACTAAGGATGCGCAGAAAGCCGCTTTAGCAGTCGAGTGTTCGAACTGTCCTGCTATTAGGAACCGCGTAGAATTCTGAACTATTTTTACTTCTGATAAACAGAATTTTTGTTCAGACCGTCGTCTTCAAGAGTGATTTCTCGAAAATCTCTTGGAACTGGGCGAGAACTGGCTGTCAAAACCTGAGTCACCATCTTGTACTACAGACGAAATATTCAGACTGGATTCTGGATGAACTTCGAATCGGCCCATGAAGAAGAGTAATTTTCAATGTTGAACTCTGTATGCTTCGGGCACTTGGGGTATCTTGAGGTCAAGAAGGAGTATCTTTTGTGTGAACTCCTGCAATTGACTGCCTTGAGAATCGTTCGGATGTACGTGTACTTTGTCCGGCGTATCTTTCAGATGTGCGGAAAGTCATAGAGCGTGAAATCATAAGTTTGCAGCCTCTGAGCGTAAACTAAACGCCACCGAGCGTAAAATCAAAGACTTTTAGTTCCTGAGCGTGAAGTCGTTGGTTTGTAGCCTCTCGAGCATAAAATCTACTGAGCACAGAGGCATCCGGGCGTAAAACCATAGACTTGTAGCCTGTAAACATAAAACCGCAGATTTGTAGCTGTCGAGCGTAGAAAGCTCCTTGGCGCAGAATTGTAGATTTGTAGCCTGTGAAAAGGAAATCTTCCGAGCGTGAAATTGTGGATCTGTTGCCTCTGAGCGTAAACTAAACGCCACCGAGCGTGAGATCATAGATTTGTAGCTGCTGAGCATGAAGACGTAGGTTTGTAGCCTCTCGAGCGTAAAAGCTACCGAGCACAAAGGCATCCGGGCGTAAAACCATAGACTTATAGCCTGTGAGCGTAAAATCGTAGATCTGTAGCTGTCGAGCGTAGAAAGCTACTTAGCGTAAAAACCACGAATCTGCTTTGCGCGAAAACTTATCGAATTCGCTGACTGTCCGCCTTCTCTGAGTAATAGGCTGACGTAGTACCCAATCATAACCGAATATTAATTAGGAGATTTGGTTCGGGATTCCAGGAGTCCATCCGAACTCTATATATACCCCAAGTTTCTGAGAGAAAAATATTTCATCCGTCTTCTGCGAAAGAAAGCCTTCGACTGTTCGAGTTCTCCTTCGTTTCTTCTCCGAAATTTCAAAGTTTCCAGTAATGGGCACGAAACAATCCTCCTCCACTAAGGGAAAGAAGGTTGATTCTTCTTCTCATTCTTCTGCTCAAGTGAGAGCGTCTTCGGTCGGGCAAGGCGAACTTCATTCTGAGCGAAGTCTCCCGCCGACGAACAGTGCCCCCGGCCTTAAAGGTAGAGCTTTTGGGACGAAGAAGAACGACTGAAAATCCTTCGCACACGTTATACGTGACCACGCTAGGTCGTCTTCTGTGCTGATATCCTCTTTGAGGAAGATGATGCACAAAGACGTTTCATCTTTTACGCCCATATTTCTAATGTGTCAGCGTAAAAACTCCATATTTTTGCAGTCTGGCGTAAAAGTTTTGACTGTCGAAAGTTGGCGTATAAAATTTGAGTGTTATGCTTCTGGATGAAAATTCTGGAGTGATACCTCAACTTTATCAGTCTGGCGTAAAGCACAGACTGTATACTGCCAGCCTTGAACTTTATGCTTTTAGGACATGGATTCCAGTGTAATGGTCAAGTTTTTACGGTCTTGGCGTAAAGCACAGACTGTTGATTTTTTGCGTATGCTGCAAGATCTGTAATGTCTAGTTATAGGAACTGACATGTTTTTCTTGCACTCTTGCAGTTAACTTGCATATGTCTCCGCTAGTCGATGTGATGGGTTCTGCCGTCGGGATGCTGCACTCCAACTATCTGGAGGATCTGTCACACGTGACATTTCCTATCTCCGGGCCCCAGTATCCCGAATAAAGAGAAATTTTGATATCGGCTCAGGGCGAGCGAACGCTACTAAACTTGATCAACGGAGAGCCCCTGACGTACATAGACGGGGTCTAGTACCTAAAGCCGGCTTTCCTCTTCGGGGACATGATTGACAAGCAGTCCCAGACGAAGCCCAAGAAAGAACTCTGGGTTTTCCCTGCCGGGAGCTTAGTTTTGTATCTGCCCAAGATGCCGAGAGACTATCCCATCTCCGCGTTCTTCCATGCTACACATCCCAGGAGGATGTAGTGGACGCTGACTCCTGATCTTCACGGCAGGCCGGGAAAGATATTTCATATGAAAGGAGCGGACCAGGGGTCGTTTGTCAACCGCCCTTCCGGCAATATGATGATGTTCAGGGGACTGTACCCGGGCAGTGTCCCGAGTGAAGAAAGTTTAGTGATCCAGTCGGTCCAATTACTGACTTTTTGCAATGATTTTATGGGGCACAGTGGAGTATACCCTAAGGTGAACCCTCGGTGCGGCGGGTGGATCACCCTTACAAATCTTCAATGGGCTCGCTTAGCTGATTGGGCCCTGAAGCATTTTTAGACCGAGTTGGAGAGCATTGGTCTGTTTGCAGCTGTGAGTGCTACCAGTGTTGGGTTACCTCCTAACCCTAACCTGTTTTTAGCACTGATGGAGCGATATATTTCGCTCACCGGGACTTTCGCCACTCCACTGGGGGAGTTGGGATTGGCCCTCCATGAGATGGCAGAGATCTCGAGACTGCCGATGGGGGATACTCCGTATGAAGAGTATGTTCCTACGAACCGGGAGCTGGGGGATTCAGACCCTCGGGTAGTGGAAGTGTACCAGGAGCTGATGTGCCACTACCTCGCTTGTACCACTTTTTATAGTGAGCCCTCAGATTTGGCTCACATCAATAAATGGACATCCTACCTCTTCTTTCACCGGTCCAGGACTGATAAGCCGGAGAAGGTATTGGAGAGCAAGGATCGGCCTGTGAATCCTCTGAGCGTGCTTAATGCTCAGGTAGTCGACTATCTCATGGTAGATGCTGGGGCTCCAGATTCGATCCTCGACGAAAGGATAGGACAGTATCCTGTAGGCACTAAGGCCTATAGTTATTTGAGGCGCTGCCACAGGCCTCTGTCCAGGGAAGCTCAACTGGCTGGCTTCCTCTCCATATAGCTGCGTCGACTGGTGGTACCCGGCATCGCATCTGTGGACCGCATTCACCGCAACACGCTATGGCCTACAGTGCGTCTGGTGTTCGGGGCAAGACTGGGCTTGCTCCCTGCCATGGTATGCCGTATACAAGCTGGCCTGAGGGCCATGACTGACGGGCTGCTCGCCGATGAAACTCGGCATGATAGATTTCCCAGGGTAGAATTACCATACCTGTATCTGATGGGATGGTTAATTCTTCATAACCCCAGGGTTATGTCTCCCGACTCCGGCAGTAGTTCGGGGGCTAGTTTCTTGTTGAACTACCAGAAATCTTCCAGGAATGTGGCCACGGTTCTAGACTATCGGCGGGTACTAGGCTTCAGTCACAGCTGGAAGCTCTTTTGCACTGTCCCCTCTGTACATCACAATCAATCGGGGATTAGGCTTGAGGATTCAGGCAGAGAGAAGACCAATCTTTCTCCTGAAGCTTTTAATTGGTTGGTCTATATTATACCTTCCTATTTACTGTACAGGAGTGAAGACCATTGCTTCTTGGAGCCCTACCTGCCTAGTCGGTTTGCCAGGCAGTTTGGGTATGATCAGTTGCACGTGGGCAACGCCTTCACCAGGTTCCGGTCCAGGGGTGGACTCATTGATGGAGTGAGAGGATGGCAATATTTCCTCATGGGTTGCACTGGAGCAATTTTTACCGTGCCGGTCATTACACTCTCCACGGAGCTGCGTATTCTGCACTCGTATGCCCAGTTCTATGTGGCAACGAACACCTTCCATCGCGATTTTGATATACATGGAAGTTTTAGGGTGCCCTCTTCCAAGTCTGGGGAAGAGTGGAAGTCCCCTCGGTTTCTTCCGACGAGGGTGAGGACTCTGTCACTCCAGATGAGCCTCTGTTGGCGGTATCGAGGGGTGAAGTACCCCTGCCTGCAGGGCCTTTTGTAATCTCCGGGAAGCGAAGGGCTCCTACTCCGAAGGAGAATTCCCCTCGCAAGAGGAAGAAGAAGATGGTTAATCATCCTCTCCGGATTCCTGGTATTGAGGCTCCTGGAAGTGAGCCTGCATCTCCCCATGTTGGGGATGATTCTTTGATTGGAGGTTCCTCGCCTTTTAGAGAGGAACCCTCTAATGTTCCGGCTGGTGGTGCAGGAGAATCTCTGCTGGAGGCCGCCGTCGCTGCTACTGCTTCAGGTAGTGGAACGAGATCGCCTTCGGGGCCGAGCCAAATGAGGATATCTTTATCCGGATCAGCATCGGGAGAGACCCCTGCCGTGCCTGTCAGTGCACCCAGCGAGATTTCAGCCGATGAGCCTCGGTTGGACTTTGACGAGGACCTGGAAGACTATTTGCCAGCGTCAGTTAGCAGACTCCTTTCTCCAGGTATGACAGCTTGCTTAGCATCATAAGAAATAATTTAGTTGTACAGGCCGTAGACGCGACATATATGCCGTCGGCCATGGGTAAATGTCGTCTTCACGCCTCTTCTTCTAGGAAAATTAACATTATGCTGATATTAACTCCTTTCGTCCTCTTTTCAGGGGAAGACCTATTCGGGGAGGGAAGTGTAGATGCGCCCTTCGGCTCTATGTCAGGTCCTGGCGGCGACACGGAGGTGGCTGATTTTGAAGAGGAAACATCTTCGGGTGTCGGCTCGCCTATCGACGAGGTCCTGATATCTCAAGAGGAGGACGAGCCTGTCATTGCGACAATGCCTCCTTTGAGTATGCTGGTATCTTAGTCCGGTGTTGGCGTTTCTTCTTTCGTCGCACCACCTATCGAGGCGACGGCCGTGGCAACATCGTCTGTGGTTGTTCTTGGAGGGGGATTTGCCAATATCGAGGCCACTCCCAGCGTCCATTCGGATTTAGCTGTGCTGATTGAGCAGTACACCGGCATCTTCTACACCACTTTGAAAATGTTACTATCAAGGGTGTTGGCAAAAAATCTGAGCTTTGTGTCACTGAAGAGGTCCATCCGGTCCGCGATAGTGCCGATCCGAGAATTCGACGACACTGGGCTAGCTGAAACGCTGGAGGAGATAGTTAATGGTTTGGAGAAACCCATTAACGAATACTTGCAGCTAGCTCGAGATAATGTCGAAGATCTGGTTCCGGCTAGATACGACTCCATGACTGCGCGGCTTGCCGAACAGATGGCAGGCGTAAATAAATCCATCCAGACACATCAACAGGAGATGGATGAAGGAAAAGCCGTCCTGGAGGAGGCCATTGCTCTTCAAACGAAGTGCCAGACCGAGCATGAAAGGAATGTAGTGAGGGTCTGCAGGCTGGAAACAAAACTCGCTCAGGCAAAGGAGTGGGCTTCTCAGTCGTCGGAAGCTCTAGTTGTGGCGGATAGCCGATTGGGTGTAGCACAACAGAACTTGGCGCGTACATAAGTCGCACGTGCTGGTTTTCTTCGGGCTAGAGCCGAACTGTCCCTCCTGAGCAACGATGAGGCACAGCTGGAGCGGGATCGCGCTGATGTCTTGGATTCCAGGACTGAGAGGATTGTCGTACTAACGCAGCAGCTTCGCGACCTGACCGCTCCCCCCAAATGATGTACTTTTACTTTTGCTTTTTAATGTACTTTTGCTCTCTCTTTTTTTTGGGAATAATAAAGAGGCTTTCATCTGACTTTGTGGACCCATCATTTCGGAATGTAAATGATAGGTTTGGGTGAGAGTGATATCAGAGGTAATTTGGACGTGATATACTCTCGATAAGTTTTAGCAGGATATATCTATTCAGAGGTTATATGGACATGATAGAAATATGCTTTCTAGCTAAAATTTGTACACAAGACACTATCAGAGGTAGTATGGACGTGATAGGTCTTGAAGTTCCAAATTAGTTAAACATATCTATTCAGAGGTTATATGGACATGATAGAATACGATCCAACTAGTTTTGTTTTGGAAGTAGTTTTGTCAGAATGAGGTTTTTGCCATATTCTACTTGAGCAGGGGAGGTTAAGCGTAGTACCTTTTCAGGATTTTGCCATTGATAGGAGCCATTAACAGGTCTCCATTAGGCTGGGCTAACCTGTAAGCGCCGTTTGAGAATGCCGTCTCGATCACATAAGGGCCTTTCCATTTGGGCTAGAATTTGCCCTTACTTCTGTGAGTAAGAATTATCGGCCTTCTTACGGCTAAAACTAGCTCGCCGACTTTGAACACTCTTTCCTTTACTTTTTGATTAAAAGCTCTAGAAATACGTGCTTGGTAGAGCGTGATGCGCTGTTGAGCTTGGAGGCGTTTCTCGTCTAATCCTTCCAGCTCTTGAAGCCTTAACAGGTCATTCTTTTCTTGAGTCAACTCATTAGCCACGGCTATCCTGAGTGACGGAATTTGGATCTCGATGGGGAGAACTGCTTCGCTCCCGTAGACTAATGAGAATGGTGTGCAACCTGTTGGTGCCCGTACCATTGTGCGGTATGCCCAGAGACATTCTCCCAGCTTCTCATTCCAATCTCTTTTGTTCGAAGAGACGAACTTCTTCAAGAGCTTGATAATGGTTTTGTTGAAAGCTTTCACCAAACCATTAGCAGCAGGATTATATGCCGTAGAGGCAATATTTTGTATCCGATTTTTATCGCAAAATCGATAAAACGCTTGGCTGATGAATTGAGGCCTATTGTCATGGATTATCCTTCGGGGTATCCCGAAGCGGTAAATGACGTGATGCTTGATGAAGCTGATCACATTAGATGCCTTCACCTCAACAAGAGGGATCGCCTCTGCCCATTTGGAGAAATAATCCGTGATGGCCAGTATGAACCGGTGACCTCTGGAAGAAGACGGGTGAATAGGACCAATAATATCCATATCCCATGCTTCGAAAGGCCAGGACGCAACCGTAGGATGTAGATATTCAGGAGGTTGATGGATAAAGTCTGCATGGACCTGACAGGCTCTGCAGCATCATGCATATTCTATTGCATCTGTGATCATAGTAGGCCACTAATAGCCTATTCTCCTGATGCAATCCTGTAGCTTAGGACCGGGTTGATGCGCTCCGCATACGCCATCGTGGGCTTCACGGATGATCCGCTGTGCTTCGTCACCAGAGAGACATCGTAATAATAGTCCGTTATAAGACCGACGATATAGACATTGTGACGATGCGTCGAAATAGAAGCGTAATGATCGTCTTTTGATGGATACTGCTTCTTTAGGATCCTCTGACAAGATTCCGTATGCTACAAAATCTATAAAGGGACTTCTCCAGTCTCTCTTGGGAGGGTCTGTGTCCACCGCGTAGCTGCGTTCTATGTGGAAGTTATTTTTCACACAGAATAAATCTCTGTTAAGAAGGATTACTAAATTTTGCCTTCTTATAGGGGTAGCTAAATCTGCAGCTAGACTGGCTAGGGCATCAGCTTCCAGATTCTGAGATCGAGACACATATTCTAGGAAGAATCCTTTAAATGTCATGGCTATCTCGACCGTTGCTTGGTGATAGGGGATGAGGTCTGGATTCCGGACTTCATATATTCCTCTGACTTGATTGACGATCAGCAGAGAATCACCGAAAGCTTCCAGAGATTCGACGTCCAGTTCTTTAGCGACTTAGAGGCCGATTAGTAGAGTATTGTACTGCACCAGATTGTTGGAACAGGGCTCGCTAAGAGAATATGCTCGGTAGATGACGAGCTTATCAGGAGTAACCAGGACAATTCCTACTCCCGAAACCACGTTTCCCCTGGGACCAGTTCTGGAGGCACCATCGAAGAACAGTTGCCATGCATCACTTTCCATTGCGGAATTACATTCTGTAACTTCGTCGGGAATATCCTCGTACAGTTTGGAGGCCTTCGGGATCGGATGAGCAGCTAGGAAGTCAGCCAATGCTTGGCCTTTGACGGACTTCTGAGGGACGTACACCATGTCATACGGTGTTAATAACATCGCCCAAGTCGCGATTCGGGAATTAAGAACACTTGGCTTGTTCATCAGTACCCGAAGATGATTGATCCAGGAGATGATGTGAATGGTTTGGCCTGTGACATAGTATCGCGTTTTCTGAATAGCGAACATCAGAGCCCAGCATTCTTTCTCCACTGGATTGTACCGGTGTTCGGCTCCGACCATCATCCTGCTGAGGTAGTAGATAGCCTGCTCGTGACCCATATCGTTCTTTTGTGCGAGAAGAGCTCCCAGAGAATGATCCATCGCTCGAACATACAGTACGAATGGTCTTCCTATGACAGGAGGCACCAGAACTGGCGGACTAGTGAGGTAGCATTTGATATCACCGAACGCTTGTTGACAGGCTTCGTCCCATACGAAGGATACACCTTTCTTCATGAGACGAGAAAAGGGCTGACATCTCTCCGAGAGGTTGGATATAAATCTCCGGATATAAGCCAAACAACCTTGAAATCCCCTGAGTTCCCTCAGATTGTGGGGCGGTCGCATTTCTAAGATGGCCTTGACTTTATCAGGGTCCACTTGAATGCCTTTGGCGGTTATGACAAATCCCAGAAATTTGCCACTAGATACCCCCAGAAAGGACTTTGTAGGATTCATTTTGAGTTGATGTTGGCGCATCAATACAAATACTGTCTTCAAGTCTTGGATGTGATTATCCTTGAGGCAGCTTTTGACAGCTATATCGTCCACGTAACACTCCACTGTCTTGCGTAAATGCTCATAGAATATGTTACTCATAGCCCGTTGGTACGTAGCCCCGGCATTCTTCAATTCGAAGGGCATGACCGTATAGCAATATACCCCCAATGGTGTCCGGAAGGCAGTATGTTTCTATTCTTTAGGATGCATCTTGATTTGATTGTATCTTGAAAATCCGTCCATGAAAGACATACGTTCAAAACCGCATATATTGTCAATCATGACGTCTGTGATGGGAAGAGGAAACTCATCCTTGGGGCAGGCTGCGTTCAGATCTCGGTAATCGATGCAGACTCATACTTTCCCATTTTTCTTCATGACTGGAACAACATTGGCGACCCAGTCGGGATATTGTTCTTCACGGATGAAGCCGCAGGCTATCAACTTCTTGATTTCAGCTTCAAGTTATAACCCATACTTTGCATGATCTTCAAAGCTTGCGGGCCGTATCTGTGAACCTGCATTTTACCGTCATCGTCATCGGAAGAATCCTCTTGCACAGTCGGTTCATTGCGCATGCGGCCGAAGACTATTGAATGCTGACTACTGCAAGTAGGCGGGACAATGAAGATAGAGTCCTCATGTAAACCCCCTCGATTTATTCTGTAGATAGTTAGAGTAGTTTTGGAAAATTTTGATAGCAGATGTTGAGGTTTAGCGTAGAGATAATTTATCTGGAATTTAATTCAATTTATTTAAATCCTTGGCGCGCCCCATCATTTTCTAATTTTTTCGGAGCCCAATATCAGCCCATAAATTCCGTTCAATTTTTGTACTTCTGACCTGACCCGCCAAATTAGGCATTGGACTTTTCCATCTTTTAATATTAATTTTTGTGTGCTCTAAATTAATTGTGCAACATTCCAAAAATCGTAACCCACATTTAATTCAGTGTCGGACACCTGTGTCGTTACCCTAAATTTTGGGATACCAACTTAACCCGTTGAGCCGGACCAACTAAAGTGTCCAAGACTGACTCCAAGCCCCCACCATTTTTGGCCTTTGCGTCATTTCCGGATTTTGACCCCAAGTGCCCCAATTAAATTAAATTTGCGGGACACTTTATTTCTATATTAATCGGGAATACCAAATTGGTAAATCCCATTTTTAATCCTAAATTAATCTCAATGTCTTCCTAATTAAACCCGTGCCTAACGCACAATCCCCCCTCACCATGGAAATTTTCAAATATATTTTTCTCCATAATTTTTATGTCATTTTATGTGTCCATGCAATTTTCCGAATTTATGGGGCTAAGTTGCAATTATTGAATTTTGTGGCATCATCCTATTGGATATGAACAATTGAGAGGGTCCCAAAATAGGGTCCCATTCTCACCCACTCATTCACCCTCATGAAGAAACCCTCTCCTCTTCATGATTAATCCCATCCATCCATTTTAAATGGAATGATCCCAACCACCCATCTCCTCCACACACTCCCCTATAAAGTAACATTTCCCCCACCCTCAACACAAAAAACCTACCGGCCCTAATCCCTAGGAAACTCTACTCTCTCTCTCCTCACTCCTTCATTATTTTCTTCCCATGCAAACTCTTTCCTCCTCCATTCTTTCATGAAGAAACCACTCCCTCTTCTTCCTCACTTCACCATTCCTCCTCCCACTTGAAGCACCACCACTCCGGCCATTGCCCCCGACCGCCGGCCATCCTCTTCAGACCGTCGGCCCCGGCGGAGCAGCCGGTCCAGCCATCCCACAGCAGCCGGTCAGCCCCACGGCAGCCGGTCCAGCCATCTCACAGCAGCCGGTCGGCCCCACTGCAGCCGGCCAGCCCCCTCCGGCCGTGCAGCCCACTCCGGCGGCCCACGGTTCCCCCCGGCAGCGACTTCTTTGACTCCTTCCTCCTCCTTCTCCACCCTCCCATCCTCCTCCGGCCATCACCCCTCCGGCCGACGAACTCCTCGTCGAGGAATACGATCCTCTCCCCCTCTTGTTTATAAATTCTAGATTTATTAATAACATGTTATTTAGTGTTATTCACCTAGGAGGATGTGTGGAATGTTGGCTATAGTTGTGTTCATATATATATATATTCTTAGGGTTATATTGTGTAAGTGTAGTGTAGTGTATTTTGAGCATGTAATAATGTAGGTTAGGTTGGTGTTTACATAAGTAATTATTAAATGATGAAGGATTTTCATGGGAGTATAGGGTTTGATCCTGATTAGATGTCATGAATATATACATTGTGGAAAGAAATGCTAAATAAATCATTTATGGTTTAATTACGATTTGAAATAGGGTTCTTGATATATATATATGGTTAGGTAGGTTTACTTTGAACTATGTGTTAAGGTTTACCTTGGTTAATACAAATGAGGTTTAATGTGAATGCATGTGGAAATTTAAATGACTTGAGGATGGGTTTAATGAGGTTGACATGGTTTAATATTTATGTAGTATAGTGAGCATGTATCTCGTGTTTTATAAAGTTGGACTGTGGATTAGAGATTGTCTTCTACATGAAATATAACAAATTATTAAGTTATGGATTCGAGGAAAAGTGGGTTTTTGTCCTTTAAATAAATAATCGGGATGTATGGTTCATGATAGAAATTATTAATTTAATTATGGAGAATTAAATTGAGGAGAGCGTATAGATGACTAGTTGACTTGACTATCGTACCGATAGTCAACTGTGGTCAACCCCCTAGTGTCTAGTCTTTGTGAGTCATAGCAGGGAATGAGTTTAGGCGTCGTTGTGTGTCGCATCCCTTCTTGAAAAAGAATAGATTATTAATTATCGTTTGTATGTCATCTTTAGGTACTGCGGGACCAGAGGACTTGGACGCGGTAACAGATCCCCGTCACCAGCAGCCGCACGCAGGCAAGTGTACCTTGCCATCCTGTATTTCAGTTTACAGATATTATTGCTCTTCATGTACTTGTGCGCGTATTTATGTTGATGTTCGATATTCCGTGTCCGATTCACAACCGGGTGTTGACATTCGACTTAACGTCTTAGAATATTTACTAGATGCTTCAGATTTCTGTATCCTCGATGCACGTACCTGAGTACATCGATACCCCAGGACACACTCATACACTGTGATCGTGCCAGATTTCTGTATCCTGATATTGACATCATGACCAGAGACTGGGACGACCTTAGGGTCGCGTCTGTTGAGTATTTTCTTGTGTCGAGACTGTAGTTAGAGGTTCAGGTTCAACGCACAATCGTTGACCGCTTGGGAAGGGGAAGACAGTTACTAGACGTTTGGGCTACTCTGCACGCGCTTATATATATGTAGTATTTTGTAGTGATACCTGTATCTAATGTAGCTGTTTCACCCGTGTGACTCTTTGCCCGGAGCTGCGGTACGTGCCGTATGTTTTCGTGTCCGGAGCTACTGTTTTATATTAGAAAGCCCACGCGTCGAACATTGTCTTTAACTGTGTCACACTTGTTTGGTTGTACTAGATTACCCTGTTGTTGCACTTGTACTATCTGTTTACTTGGCATATTATTTTTTTGTACCTTGTTACGTCCCTCTAAGGACCTGGTTCCCTTCCAGGTGTAGGCCACGAGGATTACCCGGAGGAGTACGGACCGGGCATCTATCCAGCAGCTATACTCACTGCCGAGGACGAGGTCATTCCTGAGGACTTCGCCTGATCGCTGGTAGTGACTCTTTCCTTGGGACGGTATCTTTACCTAGTTAGCTGCTACCGTCCCAAGTTATCTTATTGCTTACTTTCATTCCAGTACATTTGTACTAACGGGTTTGTCCCCGTATGACTACTTTAGTATTTGTATTTGATACTTGTCTGGATATTTTCCTTCCTGCACATTAGTCATTGTATTTACTTCTATTGTGCTCTTATATTACTGCCTGTGGATGAGATTTAGATTGAGTTTACTTGTGTTATGTGATGGGTTATTCATTGTACTTCACAGCTTAAGTGTACTCCGACGGGCCCATTAGATTGGAAAGCCCGCCGAAGTACACTGCTGGCCATTGCCACGTGTCTCGGTTCCTTATCCATGGAACCGGGGCATGACAAGGTTTTTGTGGTGGCCCATGCAGGTCTGATTTAAAATCATCTTGGTCACCTGACTGTGCCAAGCGAGCCTGCAAATTAGGAATAGAGTTAGAAATCTCATCTGCAAAGTTTGAAACCTTCACATGACACCTCTATCTCGATATCGTATACCAAATTGCATCTTGTTTATTTTCCCCAAACGCTGATCGCAGTCATGACTTATTTTCAGAGTTATGAATCTCCGCAGTGGACGTATCGCACAGCCTGGCGACTTTTCCCGAGATGCTGGATCATCCGGAGAACCGGATCTGGAGCATATCCTTCTACTGACTCCAGCTCCCATGGGACAGTCATCAGGACATCCCGAGGCGCCGTTAGACGGACACCAGACTCCACATCAGGCAGGACCTGAGGATCAGAGGATCCCGAGTCAGGAGGAGCAGCAGCTACCACCTCCTCCACCATTCTCGCCTCAGATGCCCTTTATGCCATTCCCCACAGGGCAACCGACGGACGGAACCCAGATGTTCCAGATGATGTTTGCGATGATGCAGGCCCAGCAGCAGGCTCAGCAGCAGGCCCAGCAGCACCAGGCTGAGACTCTGAGAGAGAGCATCGTGACGGCCTTGGGGCAGGCGTCACGACCCGCATACGAGCCGACGCGAGGGTCTATCATAGACTTCCGTCGTTTGATGCCGCAACCTTTTGTGGGCACGGAGGAGGCGACGGAGGTCCACGCTTGGCTCACCGGCATTCAGCACCAGCTAGAGGCTACTGACCTCCCCCGACACCGATGGATGACGGCTGTCAGGATGCAGCTCACCGGCAACGCTCATCACTGGTGGATTTCCGAGGAGCATCGTTTGGGACCGGATCGCGCCACCTGGGAAGAGTTCTCTAGACTCTTCCAGGAGATGTACATACCTTCTACCGCCCGAGCAGAGCTTCGGGACAGATTCTAGAACCTTAGGCAGAGGAGTATGACTGTGGAGGAATACATTTCTGAGTTCCTCCGCCTGAGCAGATTTGCACCATACCTGATCCCCACTGAAGAAGCGAAGGCCGAGAAGTTTTATGAGGGCCTGAGTTATGAGACCCAGAGGCTTATCGGGTCCACCGCCCCCGCCTCTTACTCTCGGGATACTACTTGCAGCGCGACGCCAGGACCGCATCAACAAGATGGAGGCCAGCCAGAAACGCTCCTATGCGTCGACATCAGCAGTCCGAGCCCAGTAGGGAGGACCTGCGAAGCGTCCTTTGGTACAGCAGCAACACCAGAGGGCAGCACCACAGCAGAGAGTAGTCATTCCCACTTGCCATTTCTGCGGCAAGAAGGGACATATATTGAGGGACTGTCGACGGAGATTGGGCGCTTGCTTGAGGTGCGGATCAGACCAGCATGCAGTCTGAGATTGCCCAGATCAGAGGGCTCCAGCACAGATGGTTCATCGACCAGCCCTGCCAGCGCCGAGACCTTATCAGCAGCCTCCTGGACCGAGGCCACCTTACGCAGGAGCTGGAGCACAGCGACCACCAGCACCAGGAGGAAACCAGAGGAGGCCACCTTTGGCCCCACAGGCAGGACAGTTCCACCAGGACCGATATCAGCCGAGGGCACCGGCACCGAGACAGGGACAGGCCTATGCTATGACCATAGAGGAGGCTGAGACAGTAGGAGAAGTGATCGCAGGTACAATCTTAGTAGCTTTAATACCAGCATTAGTCCTATTTGATTCTGGTGCCACACACTCTTTTATAGCTGCTAGTTTCGTGGCTACCCATAGAATAGCCACCGCACCCCTTCCGAAGGTCAAGAGGATTCTTACGGGAGGTGGAATAGTACCTGTTAGCGACACTTGTAGATCATGTTCAGTAGTTATCTTCGGGCGAGAGATGCGTGCCCAATTTTTGGTTTTCTCCATGCCAGACTATGACATTGTCCTAGGCATGGATTGGTTGAGCCAATACCACGCAACGCTAGATTGCCATCGTGGTTGTGTCATCTTTAGACCCCCAGATCACCCAGAGTTTGAGTTTCTTCGGGGAGCCCGATAGCATGGTGTCCAACCTACCCTAGCGACACACATTGCAGAAGGTGAACCAACGTACCCTCACTTTATAGCAGAGTTTGAGGATGTGTTTCCAGAGGATCTCCCACGACTGCCACCTGACAGAGAGATTGAGTTCACCATAGAGTTGACTCCAGGAGCCGAGCCAATTACTTCTCCCGTTTACAGACTAGCACCGAAGGAGTTGGTTGAGCTGAAGGTTCAAGTAGATGATCTCTTAGAAAAGGGTTTCATACAGGCTAGTGTATCTCCATGGGGAGCACCCATTCTGTTTGTACCGAAGAAGGACGGGACGGTACGCTTGTGTATCGATTACAGGGCGCTAAATGCTGTAACGATAAAGAACAAGTATCCACTATCGCGCATCGATGATTTGTTTGATCAACTTAGCGGTGCATGAGTATTCTCGAAGATCGATCTCAGATCCGGTTATCATCGATCAAGGTACGGAAAGAGGACATCCAGAAGACGGCCTTTCGGACGAAGTATGGCCACTATGAGTTTTTAGTTATGCCGTTTGGTTTAACCAACGCGCCAGTAGTATTTATGTGTTTGATAAACAATGTCTTCCACCAGTACCTAGATAAGTTCGTGGTGGTATTTATAGACGATATCTTGATATATTCCAAGACCCAGGAGGAGCATGAGAGGCATCTCAGGATCGTGTTGGAGACGCTGAGACATGAGAGACTGTACGCCAAACTCAGCAAATGTGAGTTCTGCTTGGATAGAGTACCATTTCTGGGACACATAATCACCGAAGATGGACTATCAGTTGACCCGGAGAAGATAGCTGCAGTAGAGACCTGGCCTACCCCTACATCAGTTACGGAGGTTAGGAGTTTCCTCGGACTTGCCGGATATTATCGGAGGTTCGTGGAAAACTTTTCGAGGATAGCTGCGCCTATGACGCGACTGACGCGTAAAGGCGAAGAGTTTATCTGGACCGACGAGTGTTAGGCGGCTTTCGATGAGCTGAAGAAGCGTCTGACATCAGCACCGATTTTGACACTACCTTTAGGATCAGGAGGATTTGTAGTGTACAGTGATGCGTCAGGGAGCGGATTGGGATGTGTACTGATGCAATACGGCAAGGTGATAGCCTACGCATCGAGACAGTTGAGAGTTCATGAGAAGAACAATCCGACGCACGACTTGGAGCTAGCTGCGGTGATATTTGCACTAAAGCTATGGAGACATTACCTTTATGGTGAGCGTGTTGAGATTTATACAGATCATAAAAGCCTGAAGTACGTCTACACGCAGAAGGAGCTCAACATAAGGCAGAGACATTGGCTAGAGTTGATGACAGATTATGACATTGAGTTACAGTACCACCCTGGCAAGGCGAATATCGTAGCAGATGCCTTAAGCAGGAAGCCCATGGCATACTTTTTGACGACGCAGCGACAGTTGCTAGAGGATCTCCAGGAGCTTGGGATAGAGATCGTATTGCCAGGCATGGATGGAAAGATGGCCAGTCTTGAGGTTCAGTCTACTTTGATTGAGAGGATCAAGGCAGCATTGCCTACAGATGCGAGATTTTGACGTCTTCGAGAGAGAACAGAAGCCGGCATGCAGACGGGACTCGGGATTCATGAAGACGAAATATTGAGGTGCGGAGATCGCCTATATGTTCCGAGTGGCAAGCTACGCCAAGAGTTGATGACCGAGGCTCATAGCTCGATTTATTCCATTCATCCCGAGGGTACGAAGATGTACCGAGACTTGAGACAGCATTTCTGGTGGCATGGGATGAAGAGGAAAATTACAAGATTTGTGGCGAAGTGTTTAGTTTGTCAGCAAGTCAAGGCTGAACATCAGAGGACTGCAGGATTGTTGCAGCCACTCCCCATTCCCGAGTGGAAGTGGGAACACATTACCATGGACTTCGTCACAGGATTCCTGCGAAGCCCTAGCGGGAAGGATGCAGTTTGGGTTGTCGTAGACACTCACCAAGTCTGCACATTTCTTGCCCTTCAGAGTTGGGCAATCCACAGAGATACTAGCTGACATGTATATGAGGCAGATAGTACGATTACATGGAGTGCCTGTCAGCATCGTATCGGACCGTGATTCCAGATTCACGTCACATTTTTGGCGGAGTATGCAGGAGAGCCTAGGAACTCGACTCAAGTTCAGCACTGCGTATCATCCACAGACTAATGGACAGTCAGAGCGCACGATACAGATATTAGAGGATATGTTGAGAGCGTGCATGATTGATTTTGGAGGATCTTGGGAGGACCATCTACACTTGGTGGAATTCTCCTACAAAAACAGTTACCAGGCCAGCATACATATGGCACCTTATGAGGCACTGTACGGCAGGAAATATAGGTCGCCAGTTTGTTGGAGTGACATGGGAGAGCGTCAGATACTGGGTCCAGAATTGGTGACACAGACAGTAGAGAAGGTCAAGCAGATTCAGAGCCACCTGTGCGCAGAACAGGACAGACAGAAATACTGGGCAGATGCGCACCACATGTCACGACCCGCACCCAGAATTCGGGCACGAGTACGCGAGTACGTCCAGCCTACGCCGCAGCATCGGCGGTAGAACGTTGTCAAGGTCTTGATACTATCTAGCCAATCTCACACAAGCATCCAATCTCCATAAGGAGGCACGGATGACACAAATAAAATGAACACATACTCAATCACAGGATTTCAGCACGATAAGATAGCGAAACAAAATTAAATACAACACCAGTCTAAGGTAATAATCAAACTCAACAATATCCAAGTCTCAATAAAAATGCCGGAGACAAATTCGGTACCAAATAGTCTACTAAAAGAACTAACTAGAAGATTGGTGATTCCGGCTAGACCTCCCGAAATCACAACTAACTATCAAGCCCAAGTGCAGCTACTCACCATATGGTCTATAAAGTGTTGGCTACCGATCCTCTAAGGCATAGTCTGAAAAAATATTTCCAGTCAGGAAGGAGCAAAGTACAAATCTCAAATAACAGTTCCATTTAATTGATAAGGACTATAAAGCAATAAATATGTGATGCTAGCTACTGAGAAGACAGTGAAATAAATGCAATGGCAATTAAAAAGAGACAGGCAATGTAAAGAGACAGGCAATAGACAATATAATACAGTCAGTGCATGTATGAGAATGAAAAGAACAAGGAACAGCATCATATACGGGTGATGTAGTATATGATTTAAAATAGGGAACTGTAATCTATTCTAAGTGTTTGAAATAGTAGTTTCAAAATGTGATCGGCTTGGGAACATGTACAATAGCTACAGGGCCTAGCTAATCATGGGTGAAGAGCATGATTAACACTTACATTGTTCTACACTACAATAAGAGGTTATGATCATATTTCTTACTAACTACTTCCCCGCACCCAACTAGTACTGTGGATCCAACCATGACACGTCACGATACACGAGCAAGTCCAATCTATCATGTACGATGTCTAATATACATGTCGTATACAATGTCAATACGATAATCAATGTAACATCTCATGACTGCAGATCCAAGCTATACTAGTCCGTGTAACACAGTGTCAAGGATTCAGATGTAATATTTCATGATTATTTAATTTATAGAAATTATCAAGGAATTGGAAATTATCAGAGAATGTACTTGCCTTGGGTCCTTAGCTGGTAATTATTGGTGTCCTGCTCCAGAATATCCCTTGGACGAAGCAATAGTTCTATAAATATATCACAAACACTTGCATCAGGTGCTACCCTAACACACAGTCAAAACACTGGCCTCAGGGCCATGCCAGGCAAGGCACTAGTCAACTAGGGTCATCTAGTAGGGATACGTAAAACACATTACACTTATTAATACTTACAATATTTATTCATGCACCAATTTAAATGTATTTACAATATATATATGCCTTTAAATACATATTTGATTTATACTAGTTGAACATTATATATGTGTACTCATATATATGCCAAAAATACATTTTAGAATATATATATATTGTCAACATTATCATTTAAATATAGTAATACTAATATACCAATTTAAATTTATACTAGCATATACTTTTTATTAAATAGATAGTATATAAAAATAAACAAATATATATATATACATATATACTAACCAATTAGAGATATTGAGATTATATTAAGTATACAAAATATGCATATATACAATTACCAATTTAATTATATATACTATATATACGTATTTACATACTTATACATTTATACCAAAATACGTATTTTATTACATATATTCTATATGAAATATACCAAAATAATACATGTATGTATATGCATACATATACACTAAGTATTATTCTAATACACACACCAATATACGTATTTATATACATATATTCTATATCTACACATTAATATATATACAAATACATATACACATTGCATCATATACTAAATATATACATACTATACATATATGCGTATTAACATTAATTAATAATTACTTATACATATACATATACATATATATTATATACTCATACGTATATACGTATGTATGTATATATACATGTATATATATATATATATATATATATATATAAAGGAAGAGGGAGAGAGGAGAAAAACTCACTGTGAGTTGGGGCTTGGCCGGCCGGACGGAGGGGAAGCCGCTGCCGGCGGTGGTGGTGATGTTGGCAGCGAGAGGGGGAGAGCAATGGTGGTCGGCTGCAGGGTGCAGCGGGATCCGACCAGCCGGAGGATCGGGCTCGGCTCGATGGAAAGGGAAGGAGCAGCCGGAGTAATGGCCGGGGGAGTTGGCTCTGGGTCGGTGATGTTGGAGGAGCAGTGGAGCGGCTGTTCAGGCCGGGGCTGGCCGAAATGATGGAGGCTGGGGGAGTTTCGGTTCAGTTTGGCCGCCGGGGCTCACCGCAGAGGGAGGAGCAGGCCAGCGGGGATGGGGAGTTGGCCGCCGGAGTACAGCGGGCCGGCTGCAGGGTGGTTGGGGCCGGAGGGGGCTTCGTCGGAGTGCAGGGGAGAACGCTGTTGCGGACCGGTCGGTCGGGGTCGCACTGGCCGGTCGGGGAAGATGCACCGCGGGGAGAGGCGCACCGCCGCGGGGAGAACGGCGGCTGCACAGTGCCGCGCGGGAGAGGGAGAACGCCGGCTGCTGGTGGAAGTAGCGGGGAGTCGAAGCTCGGCCGGAGTGCAGGCGGCTGCCCGGAGCTTGGCCGTGGCCGGAGCACTGGGAGTCGGGTGGAGATGGTTTCCCCCTTCTTCTTAGTTTTGAAAAATAAACAAAGAAAGAAGAAGAAGGAAGAAGAAGAAGAAGGAAATAGAAGAAGAAAGGAAAGAGAATGGAGAAAAATTTTGTGGAGGCTACGGTTTGAGTGTGGGAGAATTCCCTAGGTTGGATTTTTGGGGATTAGGGCTTGATAGGACATTAAATAGGGAGGGGTGAGATGTGGATGAAGGGTGGTGATGGTCCAATTTCAAATGAGTGGCTAGGATTGTTCATGAAGGAAATTATTTTCATGTAAAGTTGAGTGGGGGAAAAATGCAATTTGGTCCACAAATAAATAACCTTTCCATTTGGTCTTGGCCAATGGGGTGATGACACCTACAATTGAATAATTGCAACTTGGCTCCTTAAATTCGGAAAATTGCACAAACACATAAAATGACACAAAATTTGTGGAGAAAAATGTGTTTAGTAATTTTCATGGTGAGAGGGTGTTGTGCGTTAGGCACGGGTTTAATTAATCGGGTACTGGAATTAAATTAGAATTTACGAAATCAGTCAAAATGTTATCCTCAATTTAATTAGAATAAAATACAAGTTGTGTTCTAAAATTAATTAGGAGTACATGGGGCCAAAATCAGGTCATGTCATCAATACCAATAATAAAGAAGACTCGGAACAGAATATTATCCTAATTTGGACCGCACGAAAAATAGATCAAGATTGCCTCCAATTTAAATTGGAACGCACAACGATACAAAAATAGGAATTTATTAAATAACGTCCGCGATGATTTTTGTGCGGCTAGAAATAATGCACAGAGAGCATAATTATGAGTTGCAAAAATAGCAGAATGGAAGGCGGGCATGTCTAGGGCAAGATTGTAAAATTTGTTGGAAGACAAAAGCTAGGGTAGCGCTCCAAATATCGAAGCAAAGGCAGGGCGCAATAATTAAATAAATTACGGTAATTAATGAAAATCTCCAAGAATTAAATTCTAAAAAATCAATCAAATACAGAATTCCACAATTTGGACAGGTCTTCATCTACTGGGCTTCTAGGTCAAGTCTGCTAGCTTAAAAATAAATAAACACTGCATATAATACTATATTTAATTACACATCACATAATTATTTAAATTAAATATACTATCACGCAATTATTTAATTGTAACTATAATAATATTAAATATTATAAAAAGTCAAAAATACCCCTGTTTTCGGAACATGGTAGTGACACCGCAGACCATTGGAGTTCAAGGAGGGTGACCACGTATTTTTGAGGATATCGCCCACTCGTGGTACCATCAGATTCGGAGGCAGAGGCAAGCTGAGTCCGAGGTACATTGGACCTTTTGATATTTTAGAACGAGTTGACGAAGTGGCTTACCGTCTTGCGTTACCTCCATCATTAGAGGGAGTACATGACGTATTTTACGTATCGCAGCTGAGGTGATATATCGCAGATCCTAGCCACGTGCTTGATCATTCGGTGATTACAGTCGGGCCTAGTCTGTCTTACGTAGAGCAGCCAGTTGAGATCCTCGATCGCAGCGAGAAGACTTTGAGAGGGCAGACGATTCGACTGGTCAGAGTGGCATGGAAGCACCATTCGCCAGGCGAGTCTACTTGGGAGCGCGAGGATTCTATTCGGCAGCGGTTCCCGTACTTATTTGAGGAGCAAGGTACGAATTTACGTACGGCAATTAATTACTAGTGGTTTTAAAATTCTGTTAGATATTATCGTGCTTTACTTTTAATTTCGGGGACAAAAATTTTCTAAGTTGGGAAGAATGTAAACCTCCTCGATTTATTTTGTAGATAGTTAGAGTGGTTTTGGAAAATTTTGATAGCAGATGTTGAGGTTTAGCGTAGAGATAATTTATCTGGAATTTAATTCAATTTATTTAAACCCTTGGCGCGCCCCATCATTTTTTGATTTTTTTCGGAGCCCAATATCAGCCCAAAAATTCCGTTCAATTTTTGTACTTATGACCTGACCCGCCAAATTAGGCATTGGACTTTTCCGTCTTTTAATATTAATTTGTGTGTGCTCTAAATTAATTGCGCAACATTCCGAAAATCGTAACCCATATTTAATTCCGTGTCGGACACCTGTGTCGTTACCCTAAATTTTGGGATACCAACTTAACCCGTTGAGCCGGACCAACTAAAGGGTCCAAGACTGACTCCAAGCCCCCACCATTTTTGGCCTTTGCGTCATTTCTGAATTTTGACCCCAAGTGCCCCAATTAAATTAAATTCGCGGGACACTTTATTTCTATTTTAATCGGAAATACCAACTTAGTAAATCCCATTTTAATCCTAAATTAATCCCAATGTCTTCCTAATTAAACCCGTGCCTAACGCACAATCCCCCCTCACCATGGAAATTTTCAAATATATTTTTCTCCGCAATTTTTGTGTCATTTTATGTATCCATGCAATTTTCCGAATTTACGGGGCTAAGTTACAATTATTGAATTGTGTGGCATCATCCTATTGGACATGAACAATTGAGAGGGTCCCAAAATAGGGTCTCATTCTCACCCACTCATTCGCCCTCATGTAGAAACCCTCTCCTCTTTATGATTAATCCCATCCATCCATTTAATCCCATCCATCCATTTTAAAAGGAATGATCCCAACCACCCATCTCCTCCACACACTCCCCTATAAAGTAACATTTCTCCCACCCTCAACACAAAAAACCTACCGGCCCTAATCCCTAGGAAACTCTACTCTCTCTCTCCTCACTCCTTCATTATTTTCTTCCCATGCAAACTCTTTCCTCCTCCATTCTTTCATGAAGAAACCACTCCCTCTTCTTCCTCACTTCACCATTCCTCCTCCCACTTGAAGCACCACCACTCCGGCCATTGCCCCCGACCGCCGGCCATCCTCTTCAAACCGTCGGCCCCGGCGGAGCAGCCGGTCCAGCCATCCCACAGCAGCCGGTCGGCCCTACGGCAGCCGGTCCAGCCATCCCATAGCAGCCGGTCGGCCCCACGGCAGCCGACCAGCCCCCTCCGGCCGTGCAGCCCACTCCGGCGGCCCACGGTTCCCTCCGGCAGCGACTTCTTTGACACCTTCCTCCTCCTTCTCCACCCTCCCATCCTCCTCCAGCCATCACCCCTCCGGCCGACGAACTCCTCGTCGAGGTATACGATCCTCTCCCCCTCTTGTTTATAAATTCCAGATTTATTAATAACATGTTATTTAGTGTTATTCACCTAGGAGGATGTGTGGAATGTTGGCTATGGTTGTGTTTATATATATATATATTCTTAGGGTTATATTGTGTAAGTGTAGTGTAGTGTATTTTGAGCATGTAATAATGTAGGTTAGGTTGGTGTTTACATAAGTAATTATTAAATGATGAAGGATTTTCATGGGAGTATAGGGTTTGATCCTGATTAGATGTCATGAATATATACATGGTGGAAAGAAATGCTAAATAAATCATTTATGGTTTAATTACGATTTGAAAGAGGGTTCTTGATATATATATATGGTTAGGTAGGTTTACTTTGAACTATGTGTTAAGGTTTACCTTGGTTAATACAAATGAGGTTTAATGTGAATGCATGTGGAAATTTAAATGACTTGAGGATGGATTTAATGAGGTTGACATGGTTTAATATTTATGTTGTATAGTGAGCATGTATCTCGTGTTTTATAAAGTTGGACTGTGGATTAGAGATTGTCTTCTACATGAAATATAACAAATTAATTAAGTTATGGATTCGAGGAAAAGTGGGTTTTTGTCCTTTAAATAAATAATCGGGATGTATGGTTCATGATAGAAATTATTAATTTAATTATGGAGAATTAAATTGAGGAGAGCGTATAGATGACTAGTTGACTTGACTATCAGACCGATAGTCAACTGTGGTCAACCCCCTAGTGTCTAGTCTCTGTGAGTCATAGCAGGGAATGAGTTTAGGCGTCGTTGTGTGTCGCATCCCTTCTTGAAAAAGAATAGATTACTAATTATCGTTTGTATCTCATCTCTAGGTACTGCGGGACCTGAGGACTTGGACGCGGTACCAGATCCCTGTCACCAGCAGCCGCACGCAGGCAAGTGTACCTTGCCACCCTGTATTTCAGTTTACAGATATTATTGCTCTTCATGTACTCGTGCGCGTATTTATGTTGATGTTCGATATTCCGTGTCCGGTTCACAACCGGGTGTTGACATTCGACTTAACGTCTTAGAATATTTACTAGATGCTTTATAGCACCTCGATGCACGTACCTGAGTACATCGATACCCCAGGACACACTCATACACTATGATCGTGCCAGATTCCTGTATCCTGATATTGACATCATGACCAGAGACTGGGACGACCTTAGTGTCGCGTCTGTTGAGTATTTCCTTGTGTCGAGACTGTAGTTAGAGGTTCAGGTTCAACGCACAATCGTTGACCGCTTGGGAAGGGGAAGACAGTTACTAGACGTTTGGGCTACTCTGCACGTGCTTATATATATGTAGTATTTTGTAGTGATATCTGTATCTAGTGTAGCTGTTTCACCCGTGTGACTCTTTGCCCGGAGTTGCGGTACGTGCCGTGTGTTTCCGTGTTCGGAGCTACGGTTTTATATTAGAAAGCCCACGCGTCGAACATTGTCTTTAACTGTGTCACACTTGTTTGGTTGTACTAGATTACCCTGTTGTTGCACTTGTACTATCTGTTTACCTGGCATGTTATTTTTTTGTACCTTGTTACGTCCCTCTGAGGACCTGGTTCCCTTCCAGGTGTAGGCCACGAGAATTACCCGGAGGAGTACGGACCGGACATCTATCCAGCAGTTGTACTCTCTGCCGAGGACGAGGTCATTCCTGAGGACTTCGCTTGATCGCTGGTAGTGACTCTTTCCTTGGGACGGTATCTTTACCTAGTTACCTGCTACCATCCCAAGTTATCTTATTACTTACTTTCATTCCAGTATATTTGTACTAACGGGTTTGTCCCCGTATGACTACTCTAGTATTTGTATTTGATACTTGTCTGGATATTTTCCTACCTGCACATTAGTCGCTGTATTTACTTCTATTGTGCTCTTATATTACTGCATGTGGATAAGATTTAGATTGAGTTTACTTGTGTTATGTGATGGGTTATTCATTGTACTTCACAACTTAAGTGTACTCCGACGGGCCCATTAGATTGGAAAGCCCGCCGAAGTACACTGCTGGCCATTGTCACGTGTCTCGGTTCCTTATCCATGGAACCGGGGCGTGACACCTCATGTGGTCCATATGTCGTGGTGACATTAGGTGATGACGCCACTTCCCATATATACGGATGATAGGAATCTATAGCTTCCAAGAATTTTTGCGCTATAGGTTCTATATCGTCGTAGGGGGAGGATTCCTGATTTTGGAATTTGGGCGTCAATATACTGGAAAAGAGGATGTTTATTATCATCTGAAACTCTGTTTCAGGTTGCATTTACATCACTCGGCTGCCTGTTGCACCGGAGGTTGATGACCAAGGGTGGAGGCTTCTGGTTCAAAGTGATCACTAGAGGATCACCCCCTTTTCCTGACCTGGTCTCATTCAGGTGGATAGCCATAGGTTTTATGGCTTTTGGACGAGTAGTCCGTCCTTTCACCTTGATTGATAGAGTTTGCTTGGCAGAGGATTCTTCTGGCTCCCGGTGGGATTCCTTCTCTGCTTCGGCTGACACCTCTTCCGTGCAGTCTTGAGAGTACAACACGGCATCAGAGTAGTAGGATTCTACTCCTTTGAACGGGTTCAGGTCAGCAATCTCCGTTTGTACTGTTCCTCGGGCGTCTACATATTTGAAGCATTGATGTAGAGTCGAAGAAACGATGTTGTGGTCATGGATCCAAGGTCTACCCAGTAGGATGTTGTAGGACACCTCTGAATCAATGACGTAACACGTAGCCACTGATCTGAGGTTGCCAATTTGGATCCTCAGGCGAATCTTCTCCAACGACTTACTTCTTCCGGCATTGAAACCCACTATCGTAGTGGTGGTGTAAGCCAATTCGCTGGTAGAAATCCTCAGCGGTCTGAGCAGACTATGAGGAATGATGCTGATTGATGATCCAGGATTTATGTGAATCCGGTCGACCTCCATGGAACCGATGTACCCGATGTAATAGAGGGGTTTGTCATGCCTATTATGTTTTAACAGCATGTCATCTTGAGTGAAAGTGATGTTTGGGACCACCTCCATCACACTGTGGCATTGAGGACACGCCACGGATTCTTCGTCATGGGACTTGAGCTGGGTCAAGTATGCCTCCGCCTGCATCAGTGCATCGCTCAGGGCTAGACGAGTGTCTTGAGAGAGCCTGAGTAGCTCGAAGATGGACAACCTGGCTGGTGTATTAGCCAGTTGGGCCAGGATGTCGAAGTTTTATGGCTTCTCTAAACCTTTGTTTTAAATATTTTTCATAGGTTTATCGAAGCGCACTTCTTTTTTCTTCCCTTTGTCCGCCGAAGTTGGTCTCGAAGGACCGGCCTCTGGTAAACGGATTCTGGTTCTGAAGGCTTGGCAGCTGAAGCGTTTGCCGATGCATCTTCCTGGCTGGCCCCATAGTCCTGGAGGTAGGCTTTCCCTGAGCGGGTTCCAGTAGCCAAGGCCTCATCTTCTGATGCCGAGTGTACCGTAATCATGTGATACGGTTTGTGCTTTGAGTTCTTTTTAGACTTAGCCTTAGCAGCTTGAGTCTCTTTCTCGATCTCTGGCACCAGATCTGGATGAACCCACATGGTCTCGCCTCGCTGGGTAGTTAGTGGTAGCAGGTCATGATTTTGACATCTAGCTGGAGGGAGATTAACGATGTTCATCGTCGTCCGGGAAATAGGCGTAACACCGTCCGGGATTTCTTGGGGAGGCAGATTTCCAAATTGTAGGGAGATCATGTTGGCCGTGACCGTCTTCTCGCATCATGTTGGCCGTGACCGTCTTCTCGCTGTTGCGCAGAGTAATGGCCTTAGCATCGATCAGCTCCTGGATCTTCCTTTTCAGTATATAACACGCCTTTGTGGGGTGGTGTATGTACCTATGGAAGATGCAGTACTTGGGGTTATTGGTACTGCCGGCCTCATTGGGCCGTCTCACCTCAGGAAGGGTAATCTTGCCACTTTTGACGAGATATTCGAATATGCTCGGAATATCGTCGTCGTCGAAAGAGTACACTTCAATGGGCCTGAAAGTCCCAGGTTTCGTCTGCGTGGTAGCCACCATCTTTTGCCTGGACGTGTTGATCGCCAGAGCTTCTTTACCCTTGGTACCACGAGGATGGTCGATGTTGGAGGATGTCCTCTTGCCTTTATCAGAGGCCAAGATCATGATGCCATTATCGCACGCCTTCTGACTATTGTCCTCCGCGGCTACCGCCGATTTGATGAAGGAGGTCCAATCATGGAACTGATATGGTCCTATGAACACCGAGATCACGGGTAGAAGGTTCTTCCTGCTGATGTCCACCAATGCCGAGTCTGGGACTCCTGGAGGCATTTGCAGAGTAGCTTGACGAAAACGTTCGATGAAAGTTCGAACATTCTCTTTTTCCTTCTGCCTGACTTCGATGAGAGAGGACATAGACATGTCCATCCCTCCCCCGTAGAATCGCATGAAGAACAAAGCCTTGAAGTCTTCAAAGGAAGTAATGCAGTTGTCCTCTAGGCTGCAGTACCACTGGTAAGCTACTCCCGAGAGACAGCCCTTGAACACCCGAGTGAGGTGGGCGTCGTTCCCTTGTAACAACACTGTCATCATGTTGAAGTAGTTTATGTATTGACTCGGTGATATTTTTCCCTCGAACAAAGCATAGTCTATGGTTTGTATCTAGGAGGGAAAGGGACCTCTTCCCAGATAGCTGAGTAAGGTTGCTTGATTCCTAATTTCTTGAGATGATCTTTGTGCTTCAGGGCATCAATTTGGGCTTTCAACTCCCGTACTTCCTGCATCGGATCTTCAGCCGGTAGCGGAACCACGGAGTGATGAGGAATCGATTGCATCGCGACTCCGACGGGAGGTAATACATTCTCCGAGTGAGGAAGCGGAGGAACTGCTGACTCCTGATCTAGAGCAGGCTCTTGGATCGTGTTGGATGGTGGTAAGTCTACCCCCACGCGTATCTGAGTTGGAGGGGCCGATGCTTGAGCCATGGCAGCTGCGTGTTGAGTTAGCATCATCTAGTGCATGTTCTCCATCATGGATTGCATCTCCATCAGAGATGTCTCTAGTATAGTGATGCGTTGCTCAGCGCTCCCGGACGGGGAAGCTTCCTCACGCTCATCTCCAATGGCATAAACCCCCATCTCCCTGGGTGTCATTGAAAGATTAGTATAGGTCTCTGTAGAAGTTGACTCTATAGTTTCGGCATCTGATTCGGAAGACTGGCGACCCCCAGCATCGGAATCAGAAGAGTACGAAGCCGGTTGTTGCGACCTCGAACGAGTATTTTGGAACACCCCAGCTTCGGTGTTCCTGAGGAGCATATTGAATCTCCTTCGGCTCGGAGTTCTAGAGGGATGACGTCTTGAGCCCGACCCTCCTCTAGGTATGTGTGAAGCCATGTTCACAGATGCATGTGTGGGCTCTTCTTCCTGGAAAGATGGAGAGTAGCTCAACCGGTCGAAAACCGACCATTTTGCTTTAGAACAGCAACAATTAATTACAATCCTATGACTATTACAACAGTGCTCGCTTGGATGCGTAATAGACATGCTGGAAGATCCCCTCTCCTTGCGTTTCTGGATAAGATAATTGTGCAGGTCAGGAGGAGTTACAGAAGAAGAAGATGATGGCTTGTTCCTTCTGTTCACATCAGTGGGCATGCAGATGTTGGGAACCATAGTTTTTCATGTGCCACCTATATACAACAGGTTGGCCATCTGGGTGGTGGATAATCCCCGAGGAGGGTGTCTTCCCGCAAATTGAGCCTTCTTTACGCTGATGGGCTTCTCCTGGCGTAATTTGGAGCTCTGCTCTGGTTGGCGTAAAGCCGAGGATGTCCTCAGTCGGCCGTCAGCTTCTCGCGTAATCCGGAGGGCAGGCATATTGTTCCCTTGCTGGCGTAATGTCACCCTCACATTTCCATCTAAGGGTAGTTTGGTAATTATTATGGGTATTAATTATTTTAGGATAATTATAATTAATAATTGTGCATGACTGATTTATTTATTTTATTGTATTAATAATTATTGCTAGTGTAGACTTGTATAGTGGACCTAACCATTTTAATTAGAGGACATGAACAAACTTTTGGACTAGTCTAAGTTGAGTCCATGAATTAGGCCATGGATTAAGAAACATGTTTAATTAGTGAAACCATTAGACTAGAACCTTCTCCCCTAATTATTTCTTCATGAGAGGCCCCAAGGGGTATTTGGAACATTACACATTGCTTGGGGAGGGGTTTATGACGAGCCATAATTGAGAGGAGAGAGAGTGCTCTCATTTTAGTTCTTCCCCAAATTTTTAGATCTAGTTTTTCTCCTTTCATTTTCCCTCCATTCCCTCATCATTTCTTTACCAAATCTTCACCAAACTCATTCTAAATTCACCATTGAAGCCTCTACATCAAAGATCTACAAGCAAGGAGCAAGGAACAAGGAGGAGGAGGCCAAGATCTACAAGGAGAGGAGCAACTTGTCATTTTGGACTTTTTTATTGGGAATCCATCTCCCAATAGGTACAAATCAGTTTTTCCCCTTCCTATAGGCTATAGATCTGAGTTTTACCATGAGAAACTATCCCACATCCATAGGTTACCCATAGGTTTTGATTTGGGATCATTTGGAGACCTAAGATGGAAGTTATGTCCATTTTGGTGATAATTTTGGAGAAATTCTAAAATTGGCATATGTAGTGCTTGTCAATGGATCTAATAGATCTAATTGACCATTGATTGTTTGTTTATAGCTTGTGTCGTGTCCACAATTGGATACGTGTGGGCCGAATCTCGTCAATTTGACGAAACGGTAGATTTTGGGAGTTTTCCTCCGACACGGGGCCATGTGCATATCATATGGTGACACGGACACGTAGACACTCTAATTTCTATATGTGTTGATCATAAATATGTATTGGACTTGTACGTGTCCTCCGGGATACGTTTGGTTGTGAGTTGGGGGCCGTGTCGGAATCGTATCATAGAAAAGTGTGATACGGGTGCAATGCGCCCCATGTGTTTGATTTTTGTCCTTTCCATTATACTTACATGTGTGAATGTATATATCTAAGCTATTGATATATATATAGTATATATAATAGAGTATTTTTAAGTTATGTATATTGTATAGGTGTCCATATGTATATAATAAAGTACCTAGTATATATATATATAGGTTGATGTATATAGTTATATATGTATACATATATCTATAGGTATGTGAAGGTATAGATATATGTAAACTATATATATACTGTTACACATGTGAGTTTAATTATAGATGTTTATATACCTTGATTTGTGGGTGTTTAGATAGGTAGAAAGGCTTAGAGGTGTGTACCTTACTAGCTACTTGTGAGTATAGTGTGAATTTGGATTGTGTGCCTGTGTAGTGTTTGTAGGAGTGTTTGTGTGTGTCTGTGTATGCTTGAGTGAGTGAGGAAGGGAAGAACTCTACAGCAGCTACCTGAAGAACTCTACAGCAGCACCTACCTGAAGAACTTGGCACAACATCTTGTAGACTGAACAACACCTGGACTGAACTGCACCTAGATGAAGACAACTGAATAGCACCTGTCACCTGAAGAAGTTGTACCTATACAGTGCCACTGGAAGTTTACTGCAGGGACTGAAGTTCAGCAGGGACTGAAGTTCACTGCAGGGAATAAAGTTCTCAGCAGGAACTCAGCCTCGGTGAACACTGAGTAACTGTGCTACACCATGCTCAGGAAAAGGGGAGGCTCGGGCATTGTCAATGCACACAGCAGGAGCGGGTAACCCCTATGCAGCTGCTCACAGTTTAGAGCAACAGCAGCCAGCGCCATCTTGCACAGTAACTGCAGAAAACCAATTGAGGAGGGGTTCAGCAACTTGGGAAGGTGGCCGAGTCACACAGTAACAGCAGCAAGTGCAGTTCACCACTGTGCAACTACGCTCGGGCAGCAACAGAAGGGTGATTCTTCAGCTCGAGGAGCACTATTTCAGTACCTAAATTTCACTATACAGGTATCAGTTCCCTCAAGTATCAGTCGTTCCAATAAGGTATCAGTCACTATATTTTAATTTAATTGGGTATCAGCAACTTGAACGGGGGGCACACTGTATATCAGTGCCTTCACAGTGATAAGTCACTGCCCGAGAAGTATCAATGGTTCTCTTTTTCAGTTCAGTTTTGAGTACCAGTAGAATTAGATCCAATCTCTTAGTTTCAGTTTCCAGTTTAGTGTTTAGTTGGTTTTGGATGGATATTTTAGTCAGTGGTTTAGTTAGTACTTGAGTTATAGTTTAAATATTAGAGTAGTCAGTCATATATAGGTATATGTTATATACTTGTATTGGTGGTTAGCTTGACTGTTAGTTTATATAAGTAAATTATAGCATAGTTGTATTGATAGTATATAGATAATAAGTTAGTAGCTATTGTAATAAATGGCTAGTAGTAGCATATGAGTTATTTATAATTGGCCTTAGCTATACGAAATAGGAATTGGTTTTTGGTGTCAGTTACTTTTATACAGTGAGATATTGTAGTATGGTTGTATGTTATTGTCGAATAATTTAGTTTTTAGTTATATATATGTAGGTTGAGTTGGCTAAGGGTTGGATCACCTTGTGATACCAATGTATTCCCAAGGTATTGGGCCAATACCCAGGGTATTGAGATTGGGTATAAAGTTAGGCGCGATACGCCTTGGTGTAAGGCCAAGGTATCCAAACTAATTTGTTTTGGTATAGTATTGTAAGGTTTGGCTCGTATACATATTTATAAACCTATTCTTCATATTAGAAACTTGTGTATTCGGAGATACGACCCTTTTGAGTGTTTTATTTAAGCTTAGCTTAGCTTGTATAGCATAGCTTCATAGCGTATTGACTTAGTGACTTAATATTTAACTCTTGCAACCTAGATCTCATCGATTTGACTTAGAAATGGTGTATCAACCTAGAATTTCATCAACTTCAGTTATTTTCATTATCAAACCTTGTATTGATGCAACATACCATATATAGGTTGTGAGACACCGGCTTGGGCATCGAGAGACACACCTTGCTCAGGACGTCAGGCGAGTACATTTCTCTGATTGTTTTCAATTCATAATATTGTATATATGCATGTTTTAGAAATGTATACATTGATCCCGACATAGTGATTTTCACGGACTAGTGCTATATGGATCCCGTCATGAGGTATTATCCCCTACCGTGTTCAGCGGGTACTCGTATACTTTGTATCTCATCGTGTATACTGGGTATTGATGTTACTTCGTGTTCACACACTGCTCGTGTTCAGTGTGCTTATTTGTGTACACCCACCGCTCATGTTCGGTGGTTATGATATTCGTGTACACCCACTGCTCGTGACAGTGGTTATATTTTTCGTGTTCGTAGCGTGTCGTGATTGGATCCATCGGTATTAGTTGGGGGTGGGGGAGTAGGAGTTGATTATGTGATCAAAGCCATTATTACAAATCGTGTACATTCTGATTACATACTTCACTTGTAATCCGTCTTACCTGATCATGTTCACCCAACCGGATCACATAATAAACTCGTATTCTGAGGCACAGTAGTTAGTTTTAGATTGCAATTACTTCATCATATTGTTGATATCCATATTGTTGATCTATATATCCTCGTACATTACCTGTATATATCTTGTTCATCTTTCATATGTTCAGTGATCTTGTATTTCATTTCTATATCTGTTTATATGCTCGATTATGCTATTGAAACTGCTTTCAGAGGTATGTACTTTGCTCCAATCCTGACTAGATATATTTTTCCAGATGACTGACTTCTAGAGCAGTGTCCTACCTACTACGGGCCGCAGGACGGCGTACCTATAGAGGACACTCTTATTGACCAGGGAGACTTAGTAGCAGAGCCCGAGGAGGTTTAGACTATTTTGTATCTGAGATTGTATTGAACTATTTCTGTTGTGGATTCACATCTTGTATATTATTTAGATTGTGGATTTGTACTTTTATTCTTCCCTCGTTATTTCCATTCGTGCATATTTCTTCCTTAGCTTGTTTTGTGATTGAGATTAGTTATTCATGTGAGATACCATATTGCTCCTCCGTTGGGAGTTTAGATGTTTGACAGGTACCATATATATTATTGAGATGTTAGATAGTTAGAAATGACCCAGACAACGTTCTACCGCCGATTCTGCGGTGTAGGCTGGGCGTAACCACGTACTCGTGCCCGAATATCAGGGTGCGGGTCATGACACATTTTTAGTGGTGGCCCATGCAGGTCTAGATAGATATCGTAGTTGTGCTCGACTAGAGTACGGCTACGAGCCTGCCTTAGGAAACATGATTTAGGCTGAGAGAGTTACTCAATCACATCTAGGAAAAATTCGAATATCTGCTTTTGCAAATCCTTATCTTTTGCAAATCATTTTGAATAAACTTTTGTCCTTCTTTGATTATATCGCATTATATTCAAATATTGATTCCTTATTTTCAATCTATCTTCAGGATGCCTCCGAAGATCCGATTCTATCGCTCGGGAGCAGCACCAGCTTCCTCAGCTGCTTCCCAGCTTGCTGCGGAGAGAGTAGCACCTACTTTGGGTTCTTCCCCAGTTGAGAGGGTCGCCTCACCGGTTCAGGTGGGGGTCTCAGCAGCTGTTTTCGGGGGTGCTCCTCCCCCAGTTCGGAGGGTGGCTCCAGTAGCTCCAGTTGTTTCAGAGGGTCTTCCACCTCCACCACCAGTGGTTGATCAGACACAGATGTTTGCAATTCTCCAGCAGATGATGGAGGTGCAGCAGCGACAGTCAGAGGTCCTGCGACAGAGCATGGAGAACGCTCACCAGATCGCACTCACAGCGGTAGAGAGAGCTACTACCACCCAGCCACCGACGACATCAGCTCAGTTTATTCCGCATCAGCCGAGGCCGGGTACCATCATCGACTTCAAGAGGATGGGCCCGAAGGACTTCAGAGGCACCGAGGGGATTATATATGCGGACGAGTGGATCGAGGACATAGAGCAAAACCGGCGGCTGGCGCAGATTCCAGAGATGCTACAGATTGAGGCTGCGGGTTGTATGATGTTTGATATTGCCCTGACATGGTTCCGGACTGACCCGAGGATTGTAGCACCATAACTCTCTTGGGAAGCCTTCAAAGAGCTTTTCAAGGAGAAGTTCTTCCCCGATGTGGCTCTTACTTCCTTGGAGAGTCAGTTCCAGTATCTTGTACAGGGAGGTATGTCAGTGGATGAGTATGCGGCAAAGTATTACCGGCTAGGACGCTTCATGGAGGGTCAGAACCCTAGAAGCAAGGCAAGGAAGTTCAGGAAGGGCCTGAACCGGGAAGTCAAACCCCACACCAACGGAGATCCTACCGCCACCTTCGAGGAGATACTCAGGCAGGCGCAGAGAGCAGAGGATGACTTAGAGCTTGGCTCTAAGAGGCAGAGGGACACAGGAGGATCCGGCAGCTACACGGGTCCCGCGAAGATGCCTCATTTCCAATAACAGAACCAGAGGCCTTACCAGCACCAGAGGCAGCACCACCACGGGCCAGCTAGAGCGCCCGCTCAGCAGATACATCAGATCCAGAGGGCAGCGGCTCCTTGTACCTTCTATAAGAAGCAAGGACACGGATGGGACGCATGCAGGATGAGGCTAGGCCAGTACTTATTTTGTGGATCGGGAGATCATCAGCTACGGGCTTGTCCTAAAGTCCAGGCTCGTCCAGCTCAGGGTGGCGGACAGGCACAGAAGGCACCCGCTCGACCACCAGCGGGCCAGCAGAGAGGACCTCTTCCACCGCAGCAGCAACAGTTTACCCAACATCAGCAGAACAGACACTACAAGAATAAGCGGGATTAGCGACGTATTTTAGCGACTCCAGGTAAAAATGTCGCTAAATTAGCGACTCGGTAAAAATCGTCGCTAGTCGTAGCTAAATGGCGACATTTAGCGACGTTTAGCGACTTTTATTAAGATTTTAAACGAATAGTCGCTATAAGTTCAATTAAGGTCTCTAAACGTCGCTAATATATCTGATTTAGCGACGTTTAGCGTCGTAATTAGCGACGTATATATGAAAAACATTTAGCAACGTATTTAGCGACGTAGTATTTATCGTTGGCGTCGCTAATTTTTATTTTAGCGACGTTTTTATTGGACGTCGCTAAACGTCGCTAAATTTTGTTTAATTAGGGCTCAGGTTTCTTTTCTCGATCTATCGAAAATTTCGAAAACGTTTCGATTTCCCCCGCCCCCCCCCCTCTCCGGCGACCGGGTCTCCACGGCTGCGGCTACTCCGGCATCCCCCTCCTCCTCCTCGAGCTCTAGGTAATCTCTCTCTCTCTCTCTCTCTCTCATGTGACACTGACACAGACAGACACGACACACGCACACAGACACACACGACACACACGACACACACACACACGCAGACACACACACACGACACACAGACGCATACACACACACAGACGCAGATTAGGGTTAGGGTTAGGGTTAGGAGAATGTTGCTTGCTTTGAGATCAAAACTTACTATGTACCAACAACTTACTATGTACCACAGACGCAGATTAGGGTTAGGGTTGACTAAAAAAAACTACATATCTTATGATTATGAGTCAAAACTTACTATGTACCAACAACTTTTCTCGTTTTAAAATCTGTTTCATCTCCACCGAATATTCTAGCCATACCAAAATCTGAAATTTTGGGGTCCATGTCCTTGTCAAGGAGAATGTTGCTTGCTTTGAGATCTCTATGTATAACTCTTAATCGTGAATCTTGATGGAGATAGAGAAGTCCACGAGCAATTCCTAGGATAATCTGGTACCGTGTCTGCCAATCCACTAATGCTCCTTTCTCTTTATCTAGAAGCAATTGTAATGTGTCATAAGTTTTCAAGTTCTGCCAAAATAGGTAAAACTTTCTATCATATGAAAATTTTAATTAACATAACAAAATCATAAGTATTTAAGTAAAGACAATTTTAACATTTCATCCCCTTGTACTCATATATCAACATCATTTCATCCCCTTGTATGCAGCAACCGAGAAGTCGGACAAGGTTTCTGTGCTGGAGTTTGGCAATGAGCACCACCTCATTCTTGAATTCTTCAAGGCCTTGATATGATGTTCTAGCCAGTCTCTTTACAGTTATATCCTGATTAGTGTCTAGGAATTAAATCTGTGTGATAAATTTTTTTGGCGCAGACCAAAATAAACCAAAATGAGTTTTGAAATTTGGCTTGTAGTTCACTAGAGTACACAATATGGAGACAAAATATACTTGTTGGACTTAGCAAGCTACTCCCATCTTCAGATATAAATTTGGTATCAAAGTCTACCTGTCTTTAGGTTATATAAGACTGGAATTTGAAAATAGCTCAACCATACGTGTGTGTAGGTGTATAAGACCTAGGCATCAATTGTTAGTTGTAGTGTGAGTTTGGGTTTTTGCATTTGGGGGATGTGAGAGTGTCGGGTTCCTCAGTCAGTGCACACTGTGAAAACTGGTTTTGTGTGTGTGCACAGTGTGCCTCAACCACTGTGTCTCAGTGTATCAGTCGAGCCACTGGTTTTGTGTGTGTGTCTTAGATACTACTATTTACTTTAATCTTTATCATCCAAATCTCATAATTCAATTTCAATTTCAATTGCAAAGAATTATCATTATTATAAGATATTATGGTATCATTATTATACTGCTAATTCTTTGTTTTCATCTATCTTACCAGATGGCACCCAAGAGAGCGACACCTCCTACTCTTAAGGAGGAAGTGATGCCTCCTACTGTTAAGGAGGAAGTGATGCCTCCTACTGTTAAGGAGGAAGAGATACCACCTGCGGGGAGTTCCAGTCACCCAGCACCTATCGCGGCTGTATCTCAGACGGGGAGTTCCAGTCACCCAGCATCCATAGCGGAGCTTGATAACATAAACGATGTTTATGCGCAGTATTTGAGGGACTGGTATCAGCCCCGTTTTGGAAATCCTCAAGATTGATACTATAATGTTTCATATACTTATATATTATGCATTTTGTGTTACTGTGATACTATGATGCTTATATATTATGTATTTTGTGATGCTGTTTATGCCCATTTTGTGTGACTGTGATACTTTTATAACTGTGATACTTTTATTGTCTGTCTATAATGTTTGTGTTCCATCGAAGGGGTCGGCGAACCCATAGAATTCAACGGAGGGTTGCTCCGGGTTTATTTTTAATTACAAATTTATAAATTAGAGGAATAATAGTTTGGAACAATTCAGTTTTTTTTTTAATTTTTTTGTAAATTTAGCGACGTATTTAGCGACGTTTAGCGACGTCTAGCGACGTTTTTATAAGTCGCTAAACAAGTCGCTAATTAGCGACGTGTAAATAGCCGTCGCTAACAACGTCGCTAAACGTCGCTAAATATGTCGCTGTACGTCGCAAATTCCTGACATGGCAGTACTGCCAGGTCATTAAAGACGTCGCTGTTACGTCGCTATAAAAGTCGCTAATGAGCGACGTTTAGCGACTTTAATAAACGTCGCTATTTAGTGACGCCGCGTCGCTAAACGTCGCTACATTTAGCGACTCAATAAAGTCCCAAAAAAACGTCGGCATAGCGACGTTTAGCGACGTTTTTCCATTCAGCGACTTGGTTTTTTCCGACTGCGTTAAAACGTCGCTAATTACGTCGCTAAACGAGTTTAGCGACGTTTTATTGTCATTTGGCGACGTTTTTTGGCGTCGCTAATTTGACTTTTTTTTGGTAGTGAGAGAAGCGCATCGACAGGGGCGAGCGTTTGCCCTGACTATCGAGGAGGAGGAGCCGATTGGCGATGTCATCTCAGGTTCTGTTTATCTCGATTCCTTTTCATCTCATATTTTGTTCGATTCTGGTGCTTCTCATAGCTTTGTATATGTATCTTTTGCTTTGAGGCATCGCCTTGAGTCTGAACCGTTGGTGAGGACTTGCAAGATCACGACCGGTGGTGGTATCATCCTGGTCAGTGATGTTTGCAGGAACCAGAGAGTTTATTTGGGAGGCCGTGAGCTGAGTGTATGTTTGCTCGTAATGCTACTTTCGAGTTACGATATAGTGCTCGGGATGGATTGGTTGAGTAGACATCACGCTAGTATCGATTGTCGTGGAGGCAGAGTTGTATTTCAGACGCCAGGAGAGCCAGAGTTCGAGTTCGTCCGAGGAGCAGAGCAGAGCGACGACGATTTCTGTGGAGCTTTAGTTGAGGAGCAGGAGCAGACGCCGCCACATCCGTTGATTGTGTAATTCTTAGATGTCTTTCCGGAGGAGTTGCCGGGGTTGCCGCCGGACAGGGATGTGGAATTCTCTATAGATTTAGTGTCAGGCGCAGAGCCGATCTCTCAGCACGTGTATAGAGTAAACAACAGCGAACTGACGGAGTTAAAGAAGCAGGTGGAGGAGTTGCAAGACAAAGGATTTCTCCGTTCCAGTTCATCACCATGGGGTGCTCCGGTACTCTTTGTACCCAAGAAGGATGGGTCGGTACGTATGTGTATCGACTACAGGGTACTTAATAACCTCACTATCAAGAACGAATACCCATTGCCGCGGATAGATGACTTGTTTGACCAGTTGAGCGGAGTGAAGGTATTCTCTAAGATAGACTTGATGTCAGGGTACCACCAGGTAAAAGTGAAGAGGGAAGACATCCCAAAGACAGCTTTCAGGACTCGCTATGGGCAGTTCGAGTTCTTGGTGATGCCGTTTGGGTTGACCAATGCCCCGGCAGTGTTCATGAACCTGATGAACAAGGTATTTCATCAGTACCTGGATCAGTTTGTTGTAGTCTTCATAGATGACATTTTGATATATTCGAAGACTCCTGAGGAGCATGAGAAGCACTTGAGGATTGTTCTGGAGACCCTCAAGAAGGAGAAGTTGTATGGCAAGTTGTCGAAGTGTGAATTCTTCCTTCATAAGGTTAAATTTCTTGGACATATCATTACAGGAGATGGAGTCTCGGTGGACCCGAAGAAGATCTCAGCAGTTGAATTATGGTCTACCCCGAGTTCAGTAGCAGAAATCAGGAGCTTCCTTGGATTAGCAGGCTACTACCGAAAGTTTGTTCAGGACTTTTCCAGACTAGCAGAGCCGATGACCAGGCTGACCAGGAAGGACGTAAAATTCCTCTGGACTGAGGATTGCCAGTCAGCATTTGAGGAGCTGAAGAGGAGATTGACTACAGCTCCCATCTTGACACTACCATCAGGAGCAGGAGGATTTTCCATTTACAGTGATGCATCAGGGAAGGGTTTGGGTTGTGTACTACAGCAGCACGGGAAGGTAATCGCCTATGCTTCCAGGCAATTACGCCCGTATGAGAAGAACTACCCTACCCATGATTTGGAGCTTGCAGCAGTTATCTTTGCTCTCAAGTTATGGAAATACTATCTATATGGAGAGAGAGTAGAGATCTTCACAGACCATAAGAGTTTAAAGTATGTGTTTACACAGAAGGAGCTCAACCTGAGGCAACGGCAATGGTTGGAGCTGATGAAGGACTTCGACATATCTTTGCAGTACCATCCAAAAAAGTCCAACGTAGTCGCGGATGCTTTGAACAGGTATCCCGTGGCTATGTGCTTGACTAGAGACAGGCATCTATTGGCAGACCTCGATAGTTTGGGCATTGAGGTATTGATTCTGGGAGTCGCAGCGCAGATGTGGAGACTTCAGGTTCAGTCAGAGCTGATGGACCGAGTCAGAGCCGGACAGTATGAGGATGAGTCTTTGAGGAGCATCAGAGCACAGGTTCAGGCCGGGCTGGCAGAGGACTTTACCGTCGCAAATGATGGATCATTGTGACACGGTACCAGGTTATGCGTACCGAAGGGAGCATTGCACGAGGAGATTTTGCAGGAGGCGCATCGTTCCCAATACTCTATGCATCCCGGTGCTAACAAAATGTATAGAGATATGAGGGAGCATGTCTGGTGGTATGGCATGAAGCGCGAGGTAGCTAGCTTCGTGTACAGATGCTTAGTTTGCCAGTAGGTCAAGGCGGAGAGACAGAGACCAGGAGGATTGCTTCAGCCCTTGCCTATTCCAGAGTGGAAATGGGAGCATGTTACCATGGATTTTGTATCAGGGCTTCCGCGTTCTCCAGGAGGCAAGGATGCGATTTGGGTCATCATGGACAGATTGACCAAATCAGCCCACATTGTGCCATTTAAAGTGGGTACATCTACGGAGAGACTTGCGGAGATGTATGTGCGCCAGATTGTCAGATTGTACGGTGTTCCAGTGGACATTATCTCGGATCGGGATAGCCGTTTCATGTCCCATTTCTGGAGGAGTTTGCAAGCTAGCTTGGGCACTCAGCTCAAGTTCAGTACCGCTTATCATCCTCAGACAGACGGACAGTCGAAGAGGACTATTCAGACTCTCGAGGACATACTACGCACCTGTGTTTTGGATCTTGGAGGTTCTTGGGAAGATCATCTTCACTTGGTAGAGTTTTCATACAACAACAGTTACCAAGGCAGCATTGAGATGTCACCATTCGAGGCGTTGTATGGACGGAGATGCCGCACTCCGTTGTCCTGGGATGATGTTGGTGATAGGGCTATATTGGGACCAGAGATGGTAGTGGATGCAGCAGAGAAGGTGACACTTATCAGAGACAGACTTCGAGTGGCGCAGGACAGGCAACGATATTGGACCGATAGCCACCGGAGACCTCTAGAGTTTGAGGTATAGCTTTAGTTTTGTCTTGTTTGTGTTTGATTGTTGCTAGTTAGAGTGCTAAGTTTGTGTTTCGTGCTAGGTTGGTGGTCTGGTTTTCTTGAGGATTTCTCCGACACGTGGCACGATTCATTTCGGTGGAGGCGGCAAGCTTAGTTCACGATTCATCTGTCCTTTCAGCATTCTTGAGAGGGTCAGTGCAGTCGCTTACAGACTAGACTTACCACCTACACTAGAGGGGGTGCATAACGTGTTTCATGTATCGCAGTTGAGACGGTACGTGGCAGATCCTAGTCATGTGTTGGATCATTCGGAGATAGAGGTGGGCCCTACTCTCAGTTATCCAGAGCAGCCAGTGGAGATTCTGGATCAGAGAGAGAAGGTGCTGAGGAACCAGACGATTCCTTTGGTGCGCGTCGCGTGGAGGCATCACTCGCCAGGAGAGAGTACCTGGGAGCGAGAGGCCGAGATGCGCGAGCGATATCCGTATCTTTTCGAGCCGTGAGGTATAATTTTTTCTTGTATTATATTGTTTGTTTTGGTAGATAGTTTCTTCCTTAATTTTGGGGACAAAATTTTTCTAAGGTGGGTAGGTTTGTCACCCTCACATTTCCATCTAAGGATAGTTTGGTAATTATTATGGGTATTAATTATTTTAGGATAATTATAATTAATAATTATGCATGACTGATTTATTTATTTTATTGTATTAATAATTATTGCTAGTGTAGACTTGTATAGTGGATCTAACCATTTTAATTAGAGGACATGAACAAACTTTTGGACTAGTCTAAGTTGAGCCCATGAATTAGGCCATGGATTAAGAAACATGTTTAATTAGTGAAACCATTAGACTAGAACCTTCCCCCCTAATTATTTCTTCATGAGAGGCCCCAAGGGGTATTTGGGACATTACACATTGCTTGGGGAGGGGTTTATGACGAGCCATAATTGAGAGGAGAGAGAGTGCTCTCATTTTAGTTCTTCCCCAAATTTTTAGATCTAGTTTTTCCCCTTTCATTTTTCCTCCATTCCCTCATCATTTCTTACCAAATCTTCACCAAACTCATTCTAAATTCACCATTGAAGCCTCTACATCAAAGATCTACAAGCAAGGAGCAAGGAACAAGGAGGAGGAGGCCAAGATCTACAAGGAGAGGAGCAACTTGTTATTTGGGACTTTTTCATTGGGAATCCATCTCCCAATAGGTACAAATCAGTTTTCCCCCTTCCTATAGGCTATAGATCTGAGTTTTTACCATGAGAAACCATCCCACATGCATAGGTTACCCATAGGTTTTGATTTGGGATCATTTGGAGACCTAAGGTGGAAGTTATGTCCATTTTGGTGATAATTTTAGGGAAATTCTGAAATTGGCACATGTAGTGCTTGTCAATGGATCTAATAGATCTAATTGATCATTGATTGTTTGTTTGTAGCTTGTGTCATGTCCACAATTGGATACGTGTGGGCCGAATCTCGTCAATTTGACGAACCGGTCGATTTTGGAGGTTTTCCTCCTACACGGGGCCATGTGCATATCATATGGTGACACGGACACGTAGACACTCTAATTTCTATATGTGTTGATCATAAATATGTATTGGACTTGTACGTGTCCTCCGGGATATGTTTGGTTGTGAGTTGGGGGCCGTGTCGCAAGTGTATCATAGAAAAGTGTGATACGGGTGCGATGCGCCCTATGTGTTTGATTTTTGTCCTTTCCATTATACTTACATGTGTGAATGTATATATCTAAGCTATTGATATATTATATAGTATATATAATAGAGTATTTTTAAGTTATGTATATTGTATGGGTGTCCATATGTATATAATAAAGTACCTAGTATATATATATATATAGGTTGATGTATATAGTTATATATATATACATATATCTATAGGTATGTGAAGGTATAGATATATGTAAACTATATATATACTGTTACACATGTGAGTTTAATTATAGATGTTTATATACCTTGATTTGTGGGTGTTTAGATAGGTAAAAAGGCTTAGAGGTGTGTACCTTAATAGCTACTTGTGAGTATAGTGTGAATTTGGGTTGTGTGCTTATGTAGTGTTTGTAGGAGTGTTTGTGTGTGTCTGTGTATGCTTGAGTGAGTGAGGAAGGGAAGAACTCTACAGCAGCTACCTGAAGAACTCTACAGCAGCACCTACCTGAAGAACTTGGCACAGCATCTTGTAGACTGAACAGCACCTGGACTGAACTGTACCTAGATGAAGACAACTGAATAGCACCTGTCACCTGAAGAAGTTGTACCTATACAGTGCCACTGGAAGTTTACTGCAGGGACTGAAGTTCAGCAGGGACTGAAGTTCACTGCAGGGAATGAAGTTCTCAGCAGGAACTCAGCCTCGGTGAACACTGAGTAACTATGCTATACCATGCTCAGGAAAAGGGGAGGCTCGGGCATTGTCAATGCACACAGCAGCAGCGGGTAACCCCTATGCAGCTGCTCACGGTTTGGAGCAACAGCAGCCAGCGCCATCTTGCACAGTAACTGCAGAAAACCAATTGATGAGAGGTTCAGCAACTTGGGAAGGTGGCCCAGTCACATAGTAACAACAGCAAGTGCAGTTCACCACTGTGCAACTACGCTCGGGCAGCAACAGAAGGGTGATTCTTCAGCTCGAGGAGCACTATTTCAGTACCTGAAATTTACTATACAGGTATCAGTTCCCTCAAGTATCAGTCGTTCCAATGAGGTATCAGTCACTATGTTTCAGTTTAATTGGGTATCAGCAACTTGAACGGGGGGCACACTGTGTATCAGTGTCTTCACAGTGATAAGTCACTACCCGAGAAGTATCAATGGTTCTCTTTTTTAGTTCAGTTTTGAGTACCAGTAGAATTAGATCCAATCTCTTAGTTTCAGTTTCCAGTTTAGTGTTTAGTTGGTTTTGGATGGATATTTTAGTCAGTGGTTTAGTTAGTACTTGAGTTATAGTTTAAATATTAGAGTAGTCAGTCATATATAGGTATATGTTATATACTTGTATTGGTGGTTAGCTTGACTGTTAGTTTATATAAGTATATTATAGCGTAGTTGTATTGATAGTATATAGATAATAAGTTAGTAGCTATTGTAATAAATGGCTAGTAGTACCATATGAGTTATTTATAATTGGCTTTAGCTATATGAAAAAGGAATTGGTTTTTGGTGTCAGTTACTTTTATATAGTGAGATATTGTAGTATGGTTGTATGTTATAGTCGAATAATTTAGTTTTTAGTTATATATATATAGGTTGAGTTGGCTAAGGGTTGGATCACCTTGTGATACCAATGTATTCCCAAGGTATTGGGCTAATACCCAGGGTATTGAGATTGGGTATAAAGTTAGGTGCAATACGCCTAGGTGTAAGGCCAAGGTATCCAAACTAATTTGTTTTGGTATAGTATTGTAAGGTTTGGCTCGTATACATATTTATAAACCTATTGTTCATATTAGAAACTTGTGTATCCGGAGATACGACCCTTTTAAGTGTTTTATTTATGCTTAGCTTAGCTTGTATAGCATAGCTTCATAGCGTATTGACTTAGTGACTTAGCATTTAACTCTTGCAACCTAGATCTCATCGGTTTGACTTAGAAATGGCGTATCGACCTAGAATTTTATCAACTTCAGTTATTTTCATTATCAAACCTTGTATTGATGCAACATACCATATATAAGTTGTGAGACACCGGCTTGGGCATCGAGAGACACACCTTGTTCAGGACGTCAGACGAGTACATTTCTCTGATTGTTTTCAATTCATAATATTGTATATATGTATGTTCTAGAATTGTATACATTGATCCCGACACAGTGATTTTTACGGACTAGTGCTATATGAATCCCGTCATGAGGTATTATCCCCTACCGTGTTCAGCTGGTACTCGTGTACATTGTATCTCATCATGTATACTGGGTATTGATGTTACTTCGTGTTCACACAATGCTCGTGTTCATTGTGCTTATTCGTGTACACCCACCGCTCGTGTTCGGTGGTTATGATATTCGTGTACACCCACTGCTCGTGACAGTGGTTATATTTTTTGTGTTCGTAGCGTGTCGTGATTGGATCCATCGATATTAGTTGGGGATGGGGGAGTAGGAGTTGATTATGTGATCAAAACCATTGTTACAAATCGTGTACATTCTGATTACATACTTCACTTGTAATCCGTCTTACCTGATCATGTTCACCCAACCCGATCACATAATGAACTCGTATTCTGAGGCACAGTAGTTAGTTTTAGATTGCAGTTACTTCATCATATTGCTGATATCCATATTGTTGATCTATATATCCTCGTACATTACCTGTATATATCTTGTTCATCTTTCATATGTTCAGTGATCTTGTATTTCATTTATATATATGTTTATATGCTCAATTATGCTATTGAAACTGCTTTCAGAGGTATGTACTTCACTCCAATCCTAACTGGATATATTTTTCCAGATGACTGGCTTCTAGAGCAGTGTCCTACCTACTACGGGCCGCAGGACGGCGTACCTATAGAGGACACTCTTATTGACCAGGGAGACTTAGTAGCAGAGCCCGAGGAGGTTTAAACTATTTTGTATCTGAGATTGTATTAGACTATTTCTGTTGTGGATTCACATATTTTATATTATTCAGATTGTGGATTTGTACTTTTATTCTTCCCTCATTATTTCCATTCGTGCATATTTCTTCCTTAGCTTGTTTTGTGATTGAGATTAGTTATTCATGTGAGATGCCATATTGCTCCTCCGTTGGGAGTTGAGATGTTTGACAGGTACCATATATATTGTTGAGATGTTAGATAGTTAGAAATGACCTAGACAGCGTTCTACCGTCGATTCTGCGGTGTAGGCTAGGCGTAATCACGTACTCGTGCCCGAATATCAGGGTGCAGATCGTGACACGTAAAGGCCGAGAAGTTGAGTAGTCTGCCGCTTGCTTTTCCTTGCGTAGATTGCAGGGATCATCTGCTTTTCCACTGAAGACAGATGTATTTTTACGCACGGAGCGCGTTTGTGATTCCTGATTTGGCGCTGAGGCATCATCAGAAATTTTGTCTATTCCGCCAGGGACGGGAGACTGAATTTTACGCGCAGAGCGCGGAGTATACTTCTGGGTTAGCGCTGAGGCATTGCGAAAAGTTTTGTCGGCCTGTCAGAGACAGGCGACTGAATTTTACGAGCAGGGCACGGATTATACTTCTGGGTTAGCGCTGAGGCATTGCCAGAAGTTTTGTCGGCCCTGTCAGAGACAGGCGACTGAATTTTACGCGCAAGGCGCGGAGGGAGCAATGCTACAATCTCATTGGTCGGAGAGATCGGAGAGTCCACAGGAATGGTAGAGGATGTCTTGGGCATCCAAACCTTACGCAGCTTCATGTTGTTTTGGACAGGGAGGGAGTGAGAGCTACCCCTTGTTCGAAGCATGTCTTCATAGGCAGACTGGTCGAACTGGATGACCAGTGTCTTCTTCACGGATCCCACGGATACCGCATCGTGTTGAGCAATTGCTTCCTCATCAGAAGAGAAAGATATCCCCAGCAGAGTCGCCATCTTGTTTCAGATAATAAACGAGAAAAGATGATATATGGAAAATGAGGTCTTATATGAAAACCCGTCCTTCTTTTATGTTTACAAACAAGATTGTATAATTTAATCCTATACGAGGATGACTAAGTATAATTTATTTAATCTGGGTACATATTGCTGTAGGTGTCTGATCTGTAGTCGATCATTTTAGCCCTTGAACCACACGATGTTGAAGAAGTGCCGTAGAAGACAGAAAATAGCTTTGCAGGTTGCTAAAGAGGGTGGATGCCCGATGCCAAAGTCGTCGATCCCTTCTCTTTGCCTGAGCTCTGGATTCTTCTCTCTCTTGACCATTTCTCCACCAATTTTTGATCGTTTTTCCCCTGTTGATAGAGGTCTCTATTTATAGAGTTTTAGTGACAGTGTCCACTCAGTCGGTGTAGAAACCGAGTAGTGGAAAGTACAGCACCCTTCTATACGACGGTTTAAAATAACCAATGCCTGCGTATAGATGACCTTTTGAGTGAGCATGTGACGCGTGTCCAACTAAGGGACAGAACGCGTATATCTGCTGCGAAGATCACGGCGTAGAAGCCACGTAGGTAGTTATCCCTCGTGTAGAAGAGGTTGGCGTAGAAGCCAATAACTGTCACCATGGCGTAGAAGTCAATTAGGCATAGAAGCCAAGCAGGCGTAGAAATCGAGATGATGTGGACGTTTTAGCCAGAATTATGGCTCTTGGAGATATAATCAAATCTCTTGCATTAAATGTAGAGATCTGCCCCCATCCTGCGCATTAAATGCAGAGGCTTGTCTTTAAGATTTGCCATCATTCTGCGCATTAAATGCAGATACGCGCCTCGAATCCTGCACGAAGAGTGACTGCTGACGTGGCGGTCTATTTGCCTTCTGCGGAGCGTAAGAAGCTCACGTCTGCCTGTGTAAAACTAGGCAGCATATTCCCTTATATACGTAAGAGTAGTTTACGCAAAGGGGATGTCACTAAACGACGGTTCGGTGACATTTAATCAAATCTCCTGCATTAAATACGGAGATCCGCCATTATCCTGCTCATTAAATGAGTAGGCATGTTTTGAAGGTCTGCCACCCTTCTGTGCATTAGGTGCAGAGACGTGCCTTCGGTATCTGTCAGTTTTTGGCACTTTAAATGCAGAGACGTGCCTCGAGAAACTGTCACCGCTCTGCGCATTAAATGCAGAGACGTGGCTCGAGCCCTGTACGAAGTGCAGCTTTTGACGTGGCAGGCTGTTTGTCTTCTGCGGAGCGTAAACAGCTCACATCTGCCTGTGTAAAACTAGGCAGCGTATTCTTTCGTATGTGTAAAAGTGGTTTACGCAGAGGAAATGACAGTAAATGACAGCCTGGGTTGCAGTGCCGCGCCATCATTATACCCGTCGCCTAGGTAGTCGTTCAGTACTCTTTGTCAGGAGTCCAGACGTCAGGTTCATTGCATGATCTGACAGGTTCATTTCAAAGAATACGAAGTGTTCCTCGTACACTTCAATACTGCATTGAAAGCGGATAAGTTTTACGTCATAAAGGCGATGAAGCACCATATTTATGCTGAAGCAGCCTGGACATACTGCATTACGCGGATGGTCCTTGAGCCCATATTTTTACGCTGTGCTCAGCGAAAAAGCTTTGTTGCACGTTTGATGGCTCTGAGGTCCTCTGTTTACGCTGCCCTGCATCGACATGCTGCGTATAGCTATCCAGCATATTTTTTATGCTTCTACACCTATATTATAGGCTTTCTTGAGGTCCAACTTTATACATGCTTTGTTGCCTCCCTGCTTGCTGAAATCCCTAATAAGCTCATGAGCTAGTAGACAATTCTCCTAAATTGAGCGCCCTTTGATTAATGTCGTCTGATTATGGAAGATAATCTCTCTCTCTCTCTCTCTCTCTCTCACCACATCCCTCATCCGGTCACATATCAGGTGTGTTATAAACTTATATAAGAAATTATAGCACACTATCGACCAAAAGTCTCCCAGTGAAGTCGCTCCCCCACCTTAGCAATTAAGACCATAAAAGTGTGGTTAATCTCCTTGAGCATATTACCAGAGAGAAAAAAAACTCTCTCACCACTTCTAGGACGTATATCTTTTTCATTTCCTAGTGTTTCTTGATGAAAGCCGTCCCAAAGCCATCTAGTCTTGAAATTTTGATAGGGTCGTATTAATAACAATAGAATGTATCTCCTCCATCGGCACTGCTATCCGTAAAATAACATTACCTCACCGAGAGATCATCTACTTAAAAACAAAGTGTGAGAAGACGTCCGGATATGAGTTATGTTGTAGAGATCCCAAAAATATCGCATCGTCTTATCTTTGATACAATCATCCCCAATAACGAGACTACCATCATGATCCAACATTCCATGTGTGGTATTTCGACTCTATCTAGCCTTGACAGAAGCGTAAAAGAATTTAGAACACCTATCTCCTTCTTTAAGCCAGCTGCATTAAGCTCTTTGTCTGATATGGAACTCTTCTAAGAATGTTATCTTGCGCAGTCGATCTTGGAGGGCTATATCCTTTTCCATGAGGGCAAAATTAAGCAGGTCAAATTGAACCCTTAATTGAATGTCAGCCAAGTTGTCCTCCAGTTCTTGGATATGAGTAGTAGGTCTACCCTTATTCCATGTCTTGAGTCGGCCTTTAATAGCTTTCAACTTTTGAACAATCTTGAACTGAGTAGTTCCAGTCGACCCAGCCTCCCAACCTTGATGAACTACCTCATCATAGCCTTCCATATGAATTCAAGCATTATTGAATCTGAAATGCCTCCCTTTGATAACAGAAACTTCTGCCAGTCTTATAACAGAAGGGGAATTATCACTAGCTCTAGGTGTTAAGAATTTTGCCCTATAAGACTGGAACTCTTCCAACTATCTCCTGTTACAGAGAGCACGGTCAAGCTAAAAAATAATCCAGTTATTTAATGCCCTGTTATTCTGCATCTATATATATCTAGTCTTATCCATGCACCTGAGTCCCGAGGATAAGATACAATGTTGAAATTTTGAAAGAATCGTTTGTTGCATTGGGTGGCCTCCAATTTTTTCATAGGCAAATAAGGTAGCATTAAAGTCTCCCACCATAACTAACGGCCATCTACTCCAATAAGCGTGATGGTTATAGTAATTTTATTCCACAATCCTAGATGCTTGATTCTGTAATTTTGACAATACACCGCTCCTACCGCAATTTGAAGCCCCCCTTTGTTGGTAAATTTAATGGTGAGGAGTTGGTCCGATTATTCTATCACATCTCCCTTCCAAATTAAGGTATCCCATATAACCCAGATATGAACAATATCGCTATAATCTTCGTTGTGGACTGAGGCCCAGTGCGTCAGACTACGCCTATTAATCAAAATTTTTGATCTTACTTTGGATTCCAAAATATTGATGATGGAGCACTTGGATTTATTGTTGTACCGCAAAATATTTCTTCACCTACCTATCTGATTTTCCCCTCTCATATTCCATGTGAATATAGTCATAACTTACGTTGATGGGTTCCCTTGTTGATACACAAACTGTCACTACCACATTTCTAGAATAGGGCTTTATTGCCAATTGTCATATTTATTTTATTGTGTTAATATAATGTATGATATATTTATTATATAAATTGTTTGGTGTCCTTAAATAAATGGGTTAATGGACTAGACCTAAGAATCCACTAGAACCCTTTGACAAATCCCTATTTTAAATTAGCATCTAGTTTAAACCACTCAATGTGTGACTAAACCCCTTTAATTAATTAGTTCTTCATGACAAGTCATGGAGGGCAAAATAGACTCTTTGTATTAGAAGCCCTAACCCTAACCCTAGTCCTATATAATTAGAGGTAGCCTCCCTCAAGCCTCTTCATTCATGAAGAAAACCCTAAGAATAGCCTCCATTTAGAAATCATCTTCCCTTCCTCAAATTTCAGGATTTCTAGCCCTAGAAACCCTCATTTCTTTTCCATCAAGAGAAACCTAGGAGCTTGGACCAAGGAGGCTTGGAGAAAGAGAAGCTACATTGGAAATCCATCTCCCAATAGGTAAAAGTCCGAAAAAACCCTCATTTAAATTCTGTTTTAAGAGTTTGTTAACCATTAGGAGCCCACCCTTTGGTTTAAGAATGACTCTTGTGGTTGCATGATATTTTCTCATGGTGTCACTAGGTGTATTTGGATTTTGTGATCCTTTGATGCATTTTTCCCCAAATTTTTTGTAGCCCTAATTATTGATATATGTATTTATGCATGTTTGCATCATATACGTAGAGGATTGATTTTGATTTAGGGTTTTAAGTTTTGGGTATTCATGAGTAATCATGTGAACCCCATTTCAGCACCCTAGTGTTTGTAGGAATGCTTTATAGGGGGAATACCTAATTATATAACATAATTTCTTATGCACTTTATTATGTATACATCTATATGAATGTGTATATATATATATATATATATATATATATATATATATATATATATATATATATACGTGTTATTATATATGTATATCGATGGGGATTTCTGCATGTGCAGTCGTATTTTCTATCGACTGTGCAATAGTGTATAGCAGTTCAGTGGTAGTATGCAGAGTCGGGTTCTCTTCAAGTTGTGCTGACTGAAAGCAGTTTAGAGAGGGGATTTGAGTCGGGTATCCACTGTTGTGCAGTGGTATCTGCATTGAGAGAGTATCGAGTTCACTATGAGATAAAGAGGTGTGCACCAGTGTCAATAGTGAGTGTCTTAGTGAGGGGTGTCTGTGTGACTATGTAGAGTTGGGTTTTCCCCGTGAACTGTGCATCAGTGAGGGAAGAGCCCAGGCTTGGGTATCAGTGTGGGGCTCTGGTTGCTAGGGTTCAGTGTGCAGCAGGAAACGCGGGCAATAGCATGTTGTTGTAGTAGTTAGAATGGGTTTAGTGAGTATCAGCATTAGGGAAATGTGAGAGTCTTGAACTGATAACTTAGGCTCTCTAAGTTACAAGTATGTACTTCTTTAACTCAGCCTTTGCACTATGTCAGTGTTGTGGTGATACTGAATGTATCAAGTTTAGGTGCATTATGGTTGCACATGTTTAAGTGAGTTTTATTTTAGTCAGTAAGTTCAGTTCAGACCTACCTGCTTGATCCTGCCTGTAGTCATATTCTTGTCTCAGTTTAAGCCAGGCATGTGTGAAGTTTGAATAATTTTAGAATGTGAAACTGTGAATAGTTCATTAAATCAGTTATCTTGGACCGATGCTATGTATCAGCTCTTAGCTAGGAACTTGAAGCCCCTGTGTTCAGTTGGGGAGACCTGGGTAGCAGCAGTGTATAGTTGTACAGTTTGTGCACAGCCAAGGGTTCAGTTGGACACTTGGTGTCAGTTGGTTTTAAGTTGCCTTTTTGCATATTCAGTTCAGTTTGGACACTTGGTATCAGTTGGGTCCAAGTTGAGGTAACAGTTGTAATTAGGATACAGGTACTAGCATGTCAAGTCATGGGTTAAGGTAGAACTAGGATCAAATTAATAGGTCTAGCTAAGGTAATAATATATAGTTAAGGTAATACCTAGATAAAATAGGTATAGAAGTGTTTTGAGCACACCCTAGTGTTTATAACTAAGAATGACAAATAATTAGCTAGTGTGAGACTAGTATTGACCAGTAGACCTTAGTAAGACCTAGAAGCCTCATATTTAATTAGTTAATCATGCTCATTCCTTTAATTTATTATTTTGACATTGATATTACATAATTAGGTCATTGTGATCCCACCTTGGGCATTGATCCTCACACCTTCCTCAGGACCACAGACGAGTACATTCTCTGACAGTTTTCATTTTTGTTGATTAATTCTATAATTCTAGTTGTATAATATACTAGATTCTGACACTGTGGATACACGGGTTAGCATCATAGATACCTATTATGAGGAGTCATGATTGGAATCCATCGTGCTAGCTGGGAATGGAAAAATATTAGCAGATTATGTGATCATACCCCACCTTACATGCATCATAGCTCACCCCACACATCAAGTTGGGTGTAGCCTGACCATTTACATGCCTCATAGCCTGTTATATATGATTAGCCTGACTATGGCTCGCATTATTGCTAACCAGATGGTTAGCCTGACCTCATATGTATCATAGCCAATTATATATAACAAGCCTGATCTCGTCCTAAGCCGATCACATAATAGACTGATATTTCAAACACATAGCCAGATATTTTATTCTTTATTTTAGTTCACTTATATTTCTATTCATTGCTAGATGTACTATTGCTGATTACATATTCTCTAGTATTCCATACTTCCAGTATTACTTTCATCTTGTATTTTCTTACATTGTTTTTATAGTTTTGTTAATATAAATGAAACTACTATTTAGTGTTTGTGCTTCGCTCCAATCCTGACTGGATAACATTTTTCAGAGGACTTTTGTCCTACCCACTCTGGCCCGGGCGTATAGGGAGATTTTGTACCAGAGATCCTAGAGGAGTCCCTCACCTTAGAGGAGACACCAACTGCAGGCATTTAGACTATCATATTTATGTATCATTGTTCAAAAAACTGAGACGTGGGTTGTATTTATTGTTGAGACTTTTTATGGACAACTAGACTCTAGACTTGTGTTGTATTTGTTATTGTGCTTGACTTATGTCAGTACTCTTTATCCTTATATCTCGTCGTGCCATTTATTTCCAATAGTCCTTATGATTGAGTATATATTAAATTATTGATCAATGTATTATCATTGTCCTCCCTATGGAGTTGAGATCATTGACAGGTTATGAGTTATGTTTGATAGTCTTGAGACCTAGACAGCGTTCTACCGTCGATATTGTGGCGTTGGCTGGATGTACCCACGGCTCATGCCCAATTTCTGGGTGCGGGTCGTGACACATTTTTAGTGGTGGCCCATGTAGGTCTAGATTCGCATTTAGAGCGATATTGTAGTGGTGCTCGCTTAGAGTATTGCTACGAGCTTGCTTTAGGAAGTAGGATTTAGGCTGAGAGTATGCTCAATCACAATTAGGAAATTTTTGATCCTTATAATTCTATTCTGAATAATTGTATCCTTTAAATTTTACTGTCCTTCCTTGATGATATCGTATCTGTTGCCTTAATTGTTTCTTTCGGTCTGTCTTCGGGATGACGCCGAAGACTAGGTCCTTGAGATTGGGGCCATCAACATCAGAGAGGTCTGCCACCTCTCGACCTGATGGACAGACATCTGTAGTTCCTCCTACATCTCCTGTTCATGTGGGAGTATCTGCACTTTTTGGGGATCCTCCTCCCCCACCTGTTCAGAGGGTTGCCACAGCCGTGATAGAGCACCTTCCACCACCACCGACTCCAATTTTCGGAGGTGTGTCCGTTGATGGGGCACAGATGTTTGCGCTGATCCAGGGCATGGTAGATGCTCAGAGGACATCAGCGGAGGCTCAGCAAGTCCAGGTTGAGTCTCAGAGGGTGCAGGCGGAGGCGCACCAGGCACAGACAGAGATGATGAGGGAGAGCATGGAGAATGCTCATCAGGTGGCTCTCCAGACTGTGGAGAGAGTTGCACAGCACGAACAACATCCTGGCCAGCAGCACTAGAGGCCGGGCACTATAGTGGACTTCAAGAGGATGATGCCTCGGGAGTTCAAGGGTACCGAGGGGATACTCTACGCTGACGACTGGCTAGAGGATATAGAGAGAAACTTGCGCTTGGCGCAGATTCCGGAGATTCTTCAGATCGAGGCTGCCGGCAGTCAGATGTTTGACATCGTGCTGACATGGTTTCGTACTGAGCCAAGACTCATTGTCAAAGGACTTACTTGGGAGGTCTTCAAGGAGCTGTTCAAGGAGAAGTTCTTCCCTAACGTAGCCCTGGGAGCCTTGGAGAGTCAGTTCCATGACTTGGTCCAAGGAAGTATGTCAGTAGATGAGTATGCCGTGGAGTTTTGCCATCTGAGTCAATTTGACCCATCGATGATTCGAGATCCAGGAGATAGAGCCGGGAAGTTCAGAAAAGGGCTGACAAGGGAGATCAAATCTCGCACTTTGGGACGTCTCATTGCTACATTCGAGGGCATTCTGATGGATGCCCAGATTGTAGAGGATGATTTGGACCTCAGGCCCAAGAGAGGATGCGACACTTCTGAAGGAGCGAGTGGTTGTGCGCGACCGGCCAAGCGTCTCCATTTTCAGCAGCAACAGAGGCCGTATCAGCATCAGCATCAGCAGCACCAAGCACCAGCTCGAGGACACACCCAGCAGCAGCAGCGCCTCAGAGGCAGACTCAGCCCACTGTCCAGTATGCGTACTGCAGGAAGGCAGGACACATGAGGGACATATGCAGGAAGAGGTTGTGTACATGTTTGTCTTGTGGATCGTCAGCACATCAGTTGAGGGACTGTCCATCTATTCAGACTCATCCAGGTCAGGGAGGCACAGCCGCTCATAGGGGACCAGCCAGAGTACCTATTGTACCAGGAGGCCAGCAGAGGGGACCTCCACTTCCGCCACAGCAGCAGAGGTTTGCTCAGCACCAGCAGCAGCAGAGAGGTGCACCCCAGGGACGAGCATACGCCATGACGATTGAGGAGGTCGAGCCAGCCGGAGACGTGATTACAGGTTCAGTTTTTCTCGATTCCATTCCAACACTTGCATTATTCAATTCTAGCGCTTTCCATAGTTTTGTGTTTGTATCTTATGCTCTTACGCATCATTTAGAGGTAAAACCATTAGATAGGACTTGCAAGATCACGACTGGCGGAGGCATTATCCTAGTCCGTGATTATTACAAGGACCGGAGAGTATCATTGGGAGGCCGAGAGTTGAGCGTGTGCTTACTCGTTATGCCACTTTCGGGATACGATATTGTACTCGGAATGGACTGGTTGAGTAGGCACCATGCTACTATAGATTGTCATGGAGGCAGAATTGTATTTCGACCGCCAGGAGAGCCAGAGTTCGAGGTAGCCAGAGGAGCAGCGGAGCGGAGCAGAGGCACTATTTGCGGAGCCAGGATGGAAGAAGAGGAGTTACCACATCCACTGATAGCGAAGTTCCTGGATGTATTTTCAGAGGACACTACTTGAAAAAGCGGGATTAGCGACGTATTTTAGCGACTCCTGGTATAAATGTCGCTAAATCAGCGACTCCATTAAAAACGTCCCTAGACGTCGCTAAATGGCGATATTTAGCGACGTTTAGCGACTTTTATTAAGATTTTAAAAGATTAGTCGCTATAAGTTCAATTAAGGTCGCTAAACGTCGCTAATATATCTGATTTAGCGACGTTTAGCATCGTAATTAGCGACATATATGTCAATAATATTTAGCAACGTGTTTAGCGACGTCTTAGACGTCGCTAAATTTTAATTTAGCGACGTTTTTATTATACGTTGCTAAACGTCGCTAAATTTTGGTTAATTAGGGCTCAGATTCTTTTCTCCCATCTGTCGAAAATTATGAAAGTTTTCGATTTCCCCCGCCCCCCCCCCCCTCTCCGGCGACCGGCTCTCCACGGCTGCGGCTACTCCAGCACCCCCCTCCTCCTCCTCGAGCTCTAGGTAATCTCTCTCTCTCTCTCTCTCTCTCTCATGTGACACTGACACAACTGATGACTGGCCAGACACGACATACGCACACAGACACGACAAACACAGACAGACACTGACAGACACACACGACACATATACACAGACGCAGATACACACACACACACTCACACAGACACTGACACTAACACAGGCACGACACACACACACACACACACTGAAACACATACAATATTCTATCTTCACTATGGATGTTTCTTCCTAGTTTGTCTTGTGCAGAGGAGCATTGCACTTGTATGCACTGAGCATCCATGTCTCTCTCCCCCCGCAGGCCTTGCTACTATGTCCTCCATATTTTACTTACTATGATAATCCCCCTCTGCCTCTATAAGAAGTAGAGACCCTTCGTGATGTACAGTTACTTTAGTACCTTGTAAAATCCCTACAGTATAGCCTAGCTTTACTGAATTGTAAGAATTATCTGCTTCTAGGGATCTGGATCCTGATTCAATTATCAGGTTCTTCAGGGGATCAAGGAGAAGAAACCATTGGAGTTTGCACAGTTCCTACTTTAGCAATAGATGCAACAGGAATTAGTTGTGGAATTCAAGAATTATTCTAGATTTAGCTTATGATTCCTCTATTCCCGAATTCTTCGGTCTAGATGGTGCCTCTGTATATTTATAGAACAATGCAGCAGGAGTTAGTTGTGGAAATTCTAGATTTAGCTTATGATACCTCAATTCCTGAATTCTCCTGTCTAGATGATGCCTCTGTATTTATAGAACAACTATATTGATAACTAGTAAATACAACAACTATATTGATAACTAGTTGCTCTAGATGAGCTTTGGGCCTGGGCTTCGAGGGATGCACTATGTAGCAAAAGACGCCATTGGCAACTCTTGTAAGCCAAGGCTTAACATAAGATCTAATCCATTTTATGTTTGTGTGTGTGGGCCTGGGCTTCGAGGGATGCACTATGTAGCAAAAGAGGCCATTGGCAACTCTTGTAAGCCTAGGCTTAACATAAGATCTAATCCATTTTTATGTGTGTGTGTGTGTGTTTGCTTCCAACTCACAACTTACTAGGATACTATGAGCCATATATCTATACTACTTTATAATAAGAAAACTGAGACATCACAGTGGAATTTTTTTTCCAAAAAGTTCTTACTAATTAAAATTGTTCATTCAATTTAATATGGAAAGTTAAGTAATTACGCATAGAAAAAATATTAAAAAACTAAGAGACTTGGCCTCTTTTTAGTTGTTTTGAATATTGCTTATTTTAGACTTTGATAAATGAAAGTATGTATTATATCAGTTATGATTTTTATAGTACGGTTAAGTTATGAAGTTAGGTGATAAACCACTGTATGTAATAATTTATATGATACATATTGTTATTTTTGTAGAAGTATCTAGAAATGGATATGAATTACTATCTGCGTCATCGTTCGTGGATGTACAACCGTCATCTTGATGACATATGCGGTGTGCGGGATGAATTCATTGAGGGTGTACAGCAGTTCCTGCAGTTCGCCAAGGCTTTTCCTCAGTACATGGACGGTACCAAAATTAAGTGTCCGTGTGTGAGATGTCACAACAGGAAATATCATCCAGAAGTGGAAGTTATATATCATTTATACTCGAAGGGCTTCACGCCGAATTACTATCAGTGGACCGCGCACGGAGAACTTGTATCTCTAGCATCGGAGTCGGAGCCCTATGTGGAGCCGTATATGGATGTCCAAGACCACGATGCTTACGACGACGGGTTGGTGAACATGGTTTATGATGCGGCGGGGCCTAGTTTCAATTCGGACAATTATGATACGGCGGGACCTAGTTTCAATCCGGACAATTAAGATGCAGCTGAGGAGGCACCGAATGCCGATGCTGCAAAGTTTATGGAGTTGCTGGAGAATGCAATGACTCCACTATATCCTGGTTGTAAGGATCATTCACCGTTGGAGGTGGTTACAAGATTATTGAGCATCAAGTCCGATTTTAACATGTCGCAAGAATGCTATAATCGACTGCTCGATTTGATTATAGAGATCTTGCCCGAGGGTGCAAAGTTGCCTGAAGACTTCTATCGATCTAAGAGGATGGTGAGATTTTTGGATGGGATACGAGAAAATCGATGCATGACGCAACGGGTGCATGTTGTACTACAAAGACGACAAGGATGAAGATGCGTGCAGATTCTGTGGTGCTGATCGCTACAAGGCCACTGTTAGAGGAAAGTCTGTCGGTGCAAGGAAGCCTACCGATTCGATGCACTACTTGCCTTTGACGCCGCGGTTGCAGCGGTTGTTTATGGTTAAGGAGACTGCAAAAAATATGAGTTGGCACAGGGAAAAACAGATCGAAGGAGTATTGGATCATCCATTCGATGGAGAAGCATGGAAGCACTTTGATCGAGAGTATACATATTTTACCGAGGAAGCGCGTAATGTCACATTGGGGCTCTCCTCTGACGGTTTTACCCCATTCGGACTTTTGGGCTCCCAATATTCGTGTTGGCCTGTGATCGTCACTCCGTACAATCTACCACCTTGGATGTGCATGAAGACTCCGTATATGTTCCTAACCGTTATTATCCCGGGTCCGAACAATTCGAAGAGGAACATCGATGTGTATTTACAGCCTTTGATAGATGAGTTGAATCAGCTACGGGAAGTAGGTGCCAACACGTACGATATTTCTAGAAAGCAGAATTTTCAGATGAGGGCAGCACTTATGTGGACCATCAATGACTTTCTGGCCTATGGAATGTTATCGGGATGGAGCGCCCATGGTCGTCTCTCATGTCCGTATTGCATGGACCGTTCTCAGGCTTTCCGTTTGAAACACGGAGGCAAACCGTGCTTCTTCGATTGTCATCGATAATTTTTGCCGAAGGATCATCCGTACCAGAGGAACCGAAATGCTTTTCGTGCGGGAGTTGTGGAGAAGGCCAATCCACCGCCAAGGTGGCCCGGATGCACGATATGGAAAGAGGTAAAAGATTTACCAAGTGCTATCGAAGAGCCTGCTAAGGGGTACAAGTGTGACGGATTTGGTCACACCCATAACTGGACGAAGAGGAGTATATTCTGGGATCTGCCATATTGGAGCACCAATCTGATCAGACATAACCTTGATGTCATGCATATCGAGAAGAATGTGTTTGATAACATAATTAATACTGTAATGGAGGTAAAGGGGAAGACGAAAGATAATCTGAAGGCCAGGTTGGACTTAGAAGAAATATGTAGACGTCCTGTATTGCATTTGATAGAGGAGGGGAACGGAAAGTTAAAGCAACATAAGTCAGTTTTCTCACTGGATAAAGAGGATAAAGGTAGACTTTGTAGGTGGATTCAGGGTCTAAAGTTTCCAGACGGGTACGTGTCGAACTTGAGAAGATGCGTCGACCTCAAGGAGAACAAACTGGTGGGTATGAAGAGCCACGATTGTCACGTATTCATGGAGAGGTTAATTCCGATTGCATTTTGGGAATTCTTACCGCAGGTTGTTTGGGACCCATTGACAGAGCTGAGCATATTCTTCAGAGATCTTTGTTGTACTAAGTTGCGCGTCGATCGTCTAGAAAAGTAAGAGAGGGACATTACGGTAACACTATGTAAGCTCGAGAAGGTGTTTCCTCCTGGATTCTTCGACTCTATGGAGCATTTGCCAATTCATCTTTCCTATGAGGCACGTGTTGGTGGTCCTGTCGGTTATCGGTGGATGTACCCCTTCGAGCGGCTTCTGAATCACCTAAAGAGAAAGGTGAAAAATAAGGCACGGGTTGAAGGCTCTATTTGTGAAGCTTATATTCTCGAGGAGATTACAAACTTTTGTTCGACGTATTTCAAATCGCATGTTACTACTAATAGGACGAAAGCTCCCAAAAACGACGACGCATATTAGGAATCTAATGATGCAATACTCAAAGTATTCAATGCGTCCGAAAAGTCTTCAGGAAAAATGAAGAAGAGATATTTGAATGACGATGAGCTAAGGGCTGCTCAATTGTATATATTACTCAATTGCGACGAGGATGAAGTGGAGAAGCTAGAGGGGTAAGTAATTAATACGTCCACGTTTACATTATCTCAATGTAATAGTATAAGATACTATTATGCTACTAATCAGCAGTTGCTTCATTATTTTTCAGCACATATAATGATGAGTTGAGGTCGGTTAGACCCTACATAACAGACGAAGAAGTAGAACAAGATATGAGATGCCATTTTCCTTCTTGGTTGAGCGCATATGTAAGATGCTTGGTAATTACATTTTATTTCTGCACTTGCAAAACAAATAACTTACTATCGCTACTTTGGTATTTAGGTCGATCGTCTAATATCACCCGAGACTGAATCTATTAGAACTCTAGCCAAGGGACCAATTACTGCCGTAAAAATATGGCCAAGTTTCTGTGTGAATGGGTTCAGGTTCAAGTCAACAAATGCTCCTATCAGAGATAGCTTTCTGGATCTTGATTCCATGAAAAACAGTTGTTTGTGTATCAAATCTTCAAACTACAAAGACGTCAATCCGGACAATGATTTTTTTGGCATCTTACGAGAGATTGTGGAGTTGACATATAATTATGGCACAGAACCTGCTAATATCGTGCTATTCATGTGTGAATGGTTCGATCCGATTCAAGATCAAGGTTGGAAAATTGACAAGCATGGTCTTGTGGATATAAACTACAAGCGTAGATATCAAGGCTACGAACCATTTGTCCTATCAAGTCAGGCTCAGCTCATGTACTTCACAACTTATCCTAGACGGGGGACAACGAGGTCGGATTGGTGGGCAGTATGCAAGACTAAAGCTAGAAATACCTTTGACATTGACGAAATAGCTTATCAGGAGGACGATCTACCTCTTGTAACAAATATTGTAGATGTAGACTCAACGGAAGTTACTCATTACATGAGTAATAATGTAGAAGATGTAGAATTATCCGAAGAGGACGACGAAGTAGATGAAAGTGAAGACGAGGAAGAGGAAAAGCAGGACGACGAAGGCGAACAAGATGAATTTTCTGAAGATGATTGAAAATAAAATATATTGCATGTAGAATGTAACTATATTTTGACTGTAGAATATAGATCAAGGTTGGAAAATTGACGAAGTAGATGTACCCATTAACGAATATATGTATTATATTTTGACTGTAGAATGCTTTGAGATATGCATCACATTTCGACTGTAGAATGTAGTATATATTTGTGTTTCTCTATATTCATCATATGTTGTTATCAGATATGACAGGACGACGCGGAGGATTCGGCAGGTCCCGAGGTAGACAGAGTGCCACTCCGGTACTGCCTACTGTTGGTTTCGGATCATCGTCGCCCAGTACTCCAGTATATCGATCACTCACATCTCCGACTGTTGGGATGAGTAGTTCCTGGCGTGATAGTACACCCTCGTCCAGCGTTCCTCCTACTGACGGAACCATGGGGACAGATGAGCATGTCGAGGAGGTCGTGCCCACGTTGTCCCAGCATCAGCAAGATCCTCCATGCGCACCTCCGGAGGAGACGAGGACAGAGATTTAGGCCGACGGTACAAAGTAAGTCAATTAGATGGTTTAGTATATATTTGTGTTTCTCTTTATTCATCGTATATTGACTTTTTCAGTAATCTAAATTATTATCTCTGTATAGATATCGTCCATCGTCGGTTCAGAGACGCCTGGGCCAATTTCTGAGCCAATTTCTGAGGAACAACTACGGTGGCCCTTGGATCAACTACTCTGAGGCTCCGGAGGAGAGGAAGGCGTTCTGGTTTCCACAATTCCAGGTAAAAGTATATTAAATAAATCCTCTAATTTATGCATATTATATAACTTATTCGTGATGCTAACTTAATGAATTATTTATTGTAGCAAACGTATTTTTATTCTCCATACCGGGCCGAGTTGATCGAGTGGCTCTTTCCTACCGTTGCCGCCAAGCTTATCCGAGATGCTCTGGATGACCAGAAGGCTCATGATCGTGCTGGAAAATCGATCCAAGTTTGGATCATGCTTGAGCAGTGGACTGCGATGAGGGCTAGATTCGACGATCCGAGCTACAAGGAAAGGTCTAAGAAGGCCAAGGCGGCTAGGCAGAATGCTGCCAAGTGGTGTGGTGGCTCGATTCCGATGACGGAACATTTTTGTCGTTTGGTATGTTTTTTCTTTTAAAATATATTATTTTAATATAAGTACCATAAAATGGTACTTGGAAAAAATATTTAAGTTTAGTAATAAATAATATATTTTTAACAGGTACAGAGGGGTGAGGATGCAAACATGGTGACCGTCTTCTTGGCCACCCATCGCAAGGACGGAAATCTCATTGATGAGAGAGCCTCACAGACCTATGTAAGTATTACTTTACTTTGTGTTAATTTTAATATAACTTAGGCAATTATCGAGTTTCCAAACCTTTTCTAGGCCGAGTATCTTAGGCTGCGTGAGCGGACGACTGCTAGTGCACCTACACCTGGAGAGGCTGGTACTTCATCGCAGCCCTCTCCATCTCCGTCGACGGACGACCTGTGGGTGACCGCAGCTGGTGGTCTCCAGAGGGGTACGTACTATGGTACGGGCTCCTATGGCGCACTGATTGTGACGCAGTCATCTAGGGCCTCCCCGACAGCTGCGTATTCCACACACCCTCGCAGTCGCAGCCCTCGCAGTCGTCGGCCAGAGTCCAGGAGGCCGTCGATGAGGCCGTTGACCGTCAGATTGCGTCTCTCCGTGACAAGTTGCTGCGAAGTATGGAGGAGCAGCCCCGGTCCCAGCCGCAGGCGGAAGATCCGATGCTCATCGCACGATTGGATATGCTCGACGGCAGCATGACGGAGCTACGGGAATTGACAAATGATATCAGAGCCTCCAATGACCACAACATCATGGAGCTGTAGGCGTCACAGCTATCGATGGGCGAGAAGCTGACGATGATGCAGGATTCAATGGTTCATAGCAGTACGAGGCTGTTATCTACCCTAGATTCTTACAACCAGCGACTCGCAGACTTGGAGCGGGTACGACCTCCACCGACGTCACTGCCTTCTCCATCGACATCGGTGTCGATTCCACGGGACGAGTATGAGGAGTTCTTATCCTTCAAGCGCGCCGGTGGTCAGCCTCCTGCAGATCCGCAGTAGTATAGTTATTTTTATTATTATTTAGGATGCGATTTTATGGATATAAATTTGCCATATTCTTTACGTTTACGATGAGATTTGTTGGATGCTTTCTTTTCTTCAAATTTTATTATATTATTAATATTTTTGTTTACATCTGATGACTGATACCTGGCCTGTATTTACCCAGTGTACTAGAATTTTTTCCCTTGGTGCTGCTAGTGTGTTCTTTATTCAATTATTTCTACTACCATCATATACCTGATAATGAACCCAAGGGGGCTGGTAAATCCAGAAATGCATTTTATTTTTAAATTAGCGACATTTTTAGCGACGTTTAGCGACGTTATGTTACGTCGCTAAATACGTCGCTATACGTCAACAATTGTTGACATGGCAGAATAGCCAGGTCATTAAAGACATCGGTGTAACGTCGCTATATACGTCGCTAATCAGCGACGTGTAGCGACTTTATTAAACGTCGCTATTTAGTGACTCGGCGTCGCTAAACTTTGCTAAATTTTGTGACACATTAAAGTCACTAAAAACGTCGGTATACCGACGTTTAGCGACATTTTTTTTTGCGACTTGGTTTTTTTCGAAAACTTTAAAACGTCGCTAATTACGTCGCTAAACCAAATTAGCGACGATATTTGGTTTTTTAGCGACATTTTTAGACGTCGCTAATTTGACTTTTTCTGGTAGTGGGAGTTGCCAGGCTTGCCGTCAGACAGATATGTTGAATTCTCTATAGACTTGGTAACAGGAGCGGAGCCTATTTCACAATACGTCTATAGAGTCAACAACAGCTAGCTGGCAGAACTGAAGAAGTAAGTTGAGGAGCTGCAGGACAAAGGCTTCATCAAATCCAGTTTATCACCATGGGGAGCTCCGGTATTGTTCGTACCAAAGGACAGCACGATGCGCATATAAATCGATTATAGAGCTCTGAACAACCTCACTATCAAGAACAAATATCCGCTGTCGAGGATAGATGATCTTTTCGATTAGTTGAGCGGAGCGAAAGTATTTTCAAAGATAGACTTGAGGTCAGGCTATCACCAGGTGAAGGTGAAGAGAGAAGACACGCCGAAGACAGGCTTTCAGACCAGATATGGCCAGTTTGAGTTCATGGTAATGCCGTTTGGTTTAACCAATGCATCGACAGTATTCATAAACTTGATGAACAAGGTGTTCCACCAGTACCTTGACAAGTTTGTGGTGGTGTTCATCGACGACATTCTTGTGTATTCGAAGACCCCAAAGGAGCACGAAGAGCACCTGAGGATGATCTTAGAGACTCTCAGGAAGGAGGAGTTATACGTAAAGCTTTCAAAGTGGGAGTTCTTCCTTGACAAGGTTGAATTTCTTGGGCATGTGATGACGGGTGACGGAATCTCAGTTAACCTAAAGAAGATCGAGGCAGTGGAGTCGTGGGCTACCCCCAGTTCGGTAGCTGAGATCAGGAGTTTTCTCGGGCTAGCAGGAAACTACAGCAGGTTTGTACAAGACTTCTCCAGGATTGCAGAGCCAATGATTAGGCTGACCAGGAAAGATGTGGATTTTGTATGGACGGAGGATTGCCAAGTCGTATTTGATGAGCTGAAGAAGAGATTGACGACAGCCCCAGTTTTGACATTGCCATCAGGGACAGATAGATCCACTATCTACAATGATGCTTCAGGAAAGGGTTTGGGTTGTGTTCTTCACCAGCAAGGGAAGGTAATTGCCTATGCTTACAGGCAATTATGACCTCATAAAAAGAAGTACCCCACCCACGATTTAGAGTTGGCTGTGGTTATCTTTGCTCTAAAGCTGTGGAAACACTATCTGTACGGAGAGCGTATGGAGATCTTCACAGACCATAAGAGCTTGAAGTACGTGCTTACACAGAAGGAGCTGAACATGAGGCAGAGGAGGTGGTTGAAGTTGATGAAGGACTTCGATATCTCATTACAGTACCACCCAGGAAAGGCCAACGTAGTCACCGGTGCCTTAAGCAGGTATCCGATGGCTATGTACTTGACAACAGATAGACATTTGTTGGCCGATCTGGAGAGCTTGGGAATTGAGGTGCTAGTTTCCGGTATCAAGATTCAGATGTGGGGATTGTAGATACAGTCCGAGCTGATGGACAGAATCAAAGTTGCGCTGTATGATGATGAGGCTCTGAGGAGTATCAGGGCACAGGTTCGGACAGGATTGTCAGGCGACTTTACTATTGCGGATGATGGATCTTTATGGTACGCACGAGGATGTGTATGCCGAGTGGAGATCTACGCGAAGAGGTTTTGCAGGAGGCACACCGCTCTCAGTACTTGATGCATCCCGGTGCCAACAAGATGTATCAATATTTGAGGGAGCACGTATGGTGGTATGGTATGAAGTGCGAGGTAGCACGCTTCGTATCCCGGTGTCTAGTGTGCCAGCAGGTAAAGGCGGATCGGCAGAGGCCAGGTGGACTGCTTCAGCCTTTACCTATCCCAGAGTGAAAGTGGGAGCACGTGACCATGGATTTCGTTTCAGGGCTTCCGTATTCTCCAGGAGGAAAGGACGCAATTTGGGTCATCGTGGATATGTTGACCAAATCAGCCCACTTCTTACCCTTCAAAGTGGGTACATCGACAGAGAGGCTAGCAGAGATGTACGTGCGGCAGATTGTCAGATTGCATGGGGTTCCTGTGAGCATCATCTCGGATCGAGATAGTCGTTTCATTTTCCACTTCTGGAGGAGTCTGCAGGCTAGTTTGGGCACCCAGCTCAAGTTCAGTACCGCATACCACCCTCAGACAGACGGGCAGTCTGAAAGGACTATTCAGACTCTCGAGGATATGCTATGCACTCGCGTTCTAGATCTCAGAGGTTCTTGGGAGGATCATCTACACCTGGTAGAGTTTGCTTACAACAACAGCTACCAGGCCAGCATTGAGATATCACCATTCGAGGCTCTATATGGACAAAGGTGTTGTACACCGTTATCTTGGGACGACGTCGGAGAGAGAGCCTTATTAGGACTAGAAATGGTCGTGGATGCAGCAAAAAAGGTAAAATTCATCAGAGACAGAATGCGAGTGGCGCAGGACAAACAGCGACATTGGGCCGACAGCCACCGTAGACCCCCAGAGTTTCAGGTATAGGTTTGTTATTATTCTGGCTTATGATTGTTTTGTTTTAGACTGCGTGTAAAGACTGTTTGTTCTAGGTTGGCGATCTGGTGTTCCTACAGATTTCTCCGATACGGGGCATGATTCGTTTTGGTGGAGGCGAGAAGCTTAGTCCATGCTACATCGGACCTTTCGGTATTCTTGCGAGGGTCGGTGTAGTGGCCTATAGACTAAACTTGCCACCTGCACTAGAGGGAGTGCATGACGTGTTCCACGGGTCGCAGCTGAGACGGTACGTGGCAGATCCTAGTCACGTACTAGATCACTCAGAGATCGAGGTTGGTCCGACTCTCAGCTATCCTGAGCAGCCCGTAAAGATCTTGGATCGCAGAGAGAAGGTATTGCGAAACCAGACTATTCCTTTAGTTTATGTTGCATGGAGACATCACTCTCCAAGCGAGTCCACTTGGGAGAGAGAGGATGAAATGCGCGAGCAATACCCGTACCTCTTCGAGACTTGAGGTACAATTCCTTATCTGATTTTATTCTTATTCTAGTTCAATTCAATTTCGAGGACGAATTTTTTTTTAGAAGGGTAGACTTGTCACTACCACATTTCTAGAATAGAACTTTATTGCCATATTTATTTTGTGTTAATATAATGTATGATATGTTTATTATATAAATTGTTTGGTGTTCTTAAATGCATGGGTTAATGGACTAGACCTAAGAATCCACTAGATAAATCCTTTGACAAATCCCTATTTTAAATTAGCATCTAGTTTAAACCACTCAATGTGTGACTAAACCCCTTTAATTAATTAGTTCTTCATGACAAGTCATGGAGGGCAAAATAGACTCTTTGTATTAGAAGCCCTAACCCTAACCTTAGTCCTATATAATTAGAGGGAGCCTCCCTCAAGCCTCTTCATTAATGAAGAAAATCCTAAGAATAGCCTCCATTTAGAAATCATCTTCCCTTCCTCAAATTTCAGGATTTCTAGCCCTAGAAACCCTCATTTCTTCTCCATCAAGCGAAACCTAGGAGCTTGGACCAAGGAGGCTTGGAGAAAGAGAAGCTACATTGCGAATCCATCTCCCAATAGGTGAAAATCCAAAAAAAACTTTATTTAAATTCTATTTTAAGAGTTTGTTGACCATTAGGAGCCCACCCTTTGGTTTAAGAATGAATCTTGTGGTTGCATGATATTTTCTCATGGTGTCACTAGGTGTATTTGGGTTTTGTGATACTATGATGCATTTTTCTCCAAATTTTTTGTAGCCCTAATTATTGATATATGTATTTATGCATGTTTGCATCATATACGTAGAGATTTGATTTTGATTTAGGGTTTTAAGTTTTGGGTATTCACGAGTAATCATGAGAACCCCATTTTAACACCCTAGGTGTTTGTAGGAATGCTTTATAGAGGGAATACCTAATTATATAACCTAGTTTCTTATGCACTTTATTATGTATACATCTATATGAATGTGTGTATATATATACGTATACGTGTTATTGTATATGTATATCGATGGGGATTTCTACATGTGCAGTCGTATTTTCTATCGACTGTGCAGTGGTGTATAGCAGTTTAGTGGTAGTGTGCAGAGTCGGGTTCTTCAGTTTGTGCTGACTGAAAGCAGTTTAGAGAAGGGATTAGAGTCGGGTATCCACTACTATGCAATGGTATCTGCATTGAGAGAGTATCGGGTTTAGTATGAGATATAGAGGTGTGCTCCAGTGTCAATAGAGAGTGTCTTAGTGAGGGGTGTCTGTGTGACTTTGCAGAGTCGGGTTTTCCCCCTGAACTGTGCATCTGTGCATCAGTGAGGGAAGAGCCCAGGTTTGGGTATCAGTGTGGGGCTCTGGTTGCTAGGGTTCAGTGTGCAGCAGGAAACACATAAAATATCAGTAGCAGCTAGTGTATCAATACACTTATTTAAAGCATGTTGTTGTAGTAGTTAGTATGAGATTAGTGAGTATCAACATTGGGGAAATGTGAGAGTCTTGAACTGATAACTTAGGCTCTCTAAGTTACAATTATAGACTTATTTAACTCAGCCTTTGCACTATGTCAGTGTTGTGGTGATACTGAATGTATCAAGTTTAGGTGCATTATGGTTGCACATGTTTAAGTGAGTTTTATTTTAGTCAGTAAGTTCAGTTCAGACCTACCTGTTTGATCCTGCCAGTAGCCATATGCTTGTCTCAGTTTAAGCTAGGCATGTGTGAAGTTTGAACAATTTCAGACTGTGAAACTGCGAATGGTTCATTAAATCAGTTATCTTGGACCGATGCTATGTATCAGCTCTTAGCTTGGAACTTGAAGCCCTTGTGTTCAGTTAGGGAGACCTGGGTAGCAGCAGTGTATGGTTGTACAGTTAGTGCACAGCCAAGGGTTCAGTCGGATACTTGGTGTCAGTTGGTTTTAAGTTGCCTTTTTGCATATTCAGTTCAGTTTGGACACTTGGTATCAGTTGGGTCCAAGTTGAGGTAACAGTTGTAATTAGGATACAGGTACTAGGATGTCAAGTCATGGGTTAAGGTAGAACTAGGATCAAAGTATTAAGTCTAGCTAAGGTAATAATATATAGTTAAGGTAATACCTAGATAAAATAGGTATAGAGGTATTATAAGCACACCCTAGTGTTTATAACTAAGAATGACAAATAATTAGCTAGTGTGAGACTAGTATTGACCAGTAGACCTTAGTAAGACCAAGAAGCCTCGTATTTAATTAGTTAATCATGCTCATTCCTTTAATTCATTATTTTGACATTGATATTCCATAATTAGGTCATTGTGATCCCGCCTTGGACATTGATCCTCACACCTTCCTCAGGACCACAGGCGAGTACATTCTCTGACAGTTTTAATTTTTTTGATTAATTCTATAATTCTAGTTGTATAATATACTTGATTCTGACACTGTGGATACACGGGTTAGCATCATAGATACCTGTTATGAGGAGTCGTGATTGAAATCCATCGTACTAGCTGGGAATGGGGAAATATTAGCAGATTATGTGATCATACCCCACCTTACATGCATCATAGCTCACCCCACATATTACGTTGGGTGTTGCCTGACCATTTATATGCCTCCTAGTCTGTTATATATGATTAGCCTGACTATTTCTCGCATCATAGCTAACCAGATGGTTAGCCTGACATCACATGTATCATAGCCAATCATATATAACAAGCCTGATCTCGTCCTAAGCCGATCATATAATAGACTGATATTTCAAACACATAGCCAGATATTTATTCTTTATTTCAGTTCACTTGTTCTAGCATTCACTTATATTTCTATTCATTGTTAGATGTACTATTGTTGATTACATATTCTCTAGTATTCCATACTTTCAGTATTACTTTCATCTTGTATTTTCTTACACTGTTTTTATAGTTTTGTCAATATAAATAAAACTATTGTTTAGTATTTGTGCTTCGCTCCAATCCTGACTGGATAATATTTTTTAGAGGACTTGGAGGACTTCTGTCCTACCCACTATGGCCCAGGCGTAGAGGGAGATTTTGTACCAGAGATCCTAGAGGAGTCCCTCACCTTAGAGGAGACACCAACTACAGGCATTTAGACTATCCTATTTATGTATCATTGTTCTAAAAACTGAGACGCAGGTTGTATTTATTATTGAGACTTTTTGTGGACAACTAGACTCTAGACTTGTTTTGTATTTGTTATTGTGCTTGACTTATGTCAGTACTCTTTATCCTTATATCTCGTCGTGCCATTTATTTCCAATAGTCCTTGTGATTGAGTATATATTAAATTGTTGATCAATATATTATCATTGTCCTCCTTATGGAGTTGAGATCATTGACAGGTTATAAGTTATGTTTGATAGTCTTGAGACCTAGACAACGTTCTACCGCCGATGCTGCGGCGTAGGCTGGACGTACCCATGGCTCATGCCCAATTTCCGGGTGCGGGTCATGACACGAACTCTCTCTGATGGGGTAGGAGAGTCTATCATTTGTCGGTTATTAGCTTTGCTATCTCCTGCTTTGGATTCCTCGTTTTCCTGTCAAATGGGATTCGGGTACTTCAATGGTTCCTGGCTATTTTGATACCCATCGAGTTTTCCATTATCTTTACTTGGGGTCTTTAAAGATTTGACCACAGGCAAAACTATACATAGCGCTTCTCTACTTGTCAGTCTCCTCCTAACTCTGACATGATTACATTCTTGGTTAACAGCCTTAGTACTAAACTTGACCAAGCTAGAGTTATCTTCCCCTATTGGTTCAGCAGCGAATACTACAATCGCATGTTGTGTCTCCTCATTTCCTTTCCCTCGTACTTCTTTCTCGTTCTCAGCCCCATTCTCTTCCCAGTAGAGAGGATTGGGGAGCCTCCTACGGGAATAGCTCATTCGTGTCGTACTTATTTGCTCCATAGTTAAGTCCACTTCCTTTAGTAGCTTTAGTAGGTGTTGGCACGTCTGTACTAGAGCAGGGGACATGCTTAGTGGCCTTCGGGACAACTCTAGCGTCTGGACACTGGACTAGGGTGTGTCCAAAGCTTTAGCAGAAATTACAACAAGGCGGGACCCATTCATACTCAACTTTTTGGAAAATAATTTCGCCTGTCGGAAGATCAACCTCCAGCTTGTCTGGAAACTTATCAGCCGCACTGATCTCAACAAAAACTCTAGCAAAGGACAATCGAGCTCTATCAGTCATATATTTTTCTGGCCGAAGGAGGATTCCAATTCCGTTAGCCAGCTTCATAATAGCCGGGATACTCCATAGTTAGCATGAAAGCCAAGGGAACCTAATCCAGATAGGAACTGTTGCTAGCCGATACCGTTCAAAGTTAGTTGAGGGGTCCCATCTTCTTAGGAAAATAAGTCTCCCATCGAATATCCAAGGGACATTCTCGATCACCCTTTCTAAATCTTCTAACATCACAAACTTGATAAAATAGAAGCCATTCTCCCTAGAGTAAATGTCCATGCTCCCTTTAGGTATCCACATTCGCAAGGTGAATCCCTTTAGCTGACCGAAGTAAGGTAGGGCTCCCATAAGGTATAGGACAATAGTGTTATTCTAGAACAATTTTGTTTCAGCGATGTCCTCTTTGGTGATAGATATGACATTTCTTCCTTCTTTAATATTGGGTGCCACGAAGTGCATCTCAATGTCATCCCTCGCCATGTCAGGCCTGCATCGATCTGCCCAGGAGATAGGAGCCGCTCCAGAGGTCTTAAAATTATTAGGAACTTTATCTAGTATTTTATCAAACACTTGGGGTGTGTGTCGCACAAAAAATTTGGGCATGACCTTTGGGGAACCGGAAGCTTTAGAAGGATTGGCCGAAGTCAGATGGTGAGAGCTGCATCCATTCCCCGTCCGTAACAGACCCACCAGAGGTGCAAGTCTCGCCACCGATGGAGGAACGCGCCTAGGCGCAGATGATGAGGCAGAGGCTTTACCATATTTTTTGTGTCGTCAAATCACTATCGCCCATCTATTACTAGAGATGATCGGGACTTCCTGAGGGGCAGTTGGATGCCTCAGCGCCACAGATGGCTAGAGATGAGAAGAAGAAGGTTGGGGAAGGGGTAAAGGGGAGGAAGTTAGCTGCGGTGGAGAGGAGGAGAAGGGAAGAGGGGGCAGGCGACCGAAAGCGGGCGGAGGGAAAGGATCAGTAGGGAGGAGGAGAAGAGGATGCGCGAAAGCCGCGGGATGCGCGAAAGGTCCATGCGGTACTCAAAGCGCTGCCATTTTTTAATAGGGAATACACACACACACACACACACACACCCCGAAGGCATTATCCTAGTGGTAATGTGCTGGGCCACCTTGGAGTAGACCAATGATCGAATCCCCCTTCACTGGTTGGTTAGCACTTATAGCTACGGGTAGGGCCTTGGTGTGTATATATATATATATATATATATATATATATATATATATATATATATATATATATAAACTTCAAAGAAGGTATTTCTTATAGCTAAACTTCAAAAATTGATTACTACATGTGATCCCAGGCCAAAAAACTCTATACAACAATTACCTCGTCTCTTGAAGGTTAATATCAGCATCTATATAAATTTCTTTGCACAGTAGCTTTACTTGGGCCCCTCAAAAATGTGTTTGTTCCTCTTATGCCACAGGTGCCACAACACAACCATTAAGACAAGACGGATGCGTCGATACAAATTGGAACTAGTGTGACAACAGTACTTTCTTGTAGAAAATATTTAGATATTTTTATATAAATAATTTATTTGTGATTAGTTTTCAATCCAACATTTTTCAATAAGCAACCTATAATTCCTCCAAGTCAAATTAGGACACTTCTCTCTTTTGTAGGATTTATTAGTTATTTATTATTATTTTAATTCTACAGAATCAAATCAAATTTTGTAATAAATTAGTTATTTGGTTAGTTATTGACTTTTAATAACTAACAGCCTAATTAGGAAACATCCTAACAAACTAACTACATAATCCTACCCCTCTTCTCAAACCCGCGGTACTCCCCCTCAAACCCACGCATACCCCAAACCGACCCCCCCTTTCACTCTCTCTCTCTCTCTCTCTCCCCCTATATATATATATATATATATATATATATATATATATATATATATATAGTCTCCTTCTCATCTCTCTTTCTAAAAATCCTAACCTAAAATTTTCTCTACAAAATCCTAACTTTCTCTCCTTCCTCCATCACCCTAGCCGTCACCTCCATTACCAAGGCCGACCCCCCCCCCCTCACGTGGACACGCCATCTCCTCATCTAAGAACCCTAGTTATTCATCCTTCTCTCTCTAGTAAGTCTCCTTCTTCCTCCAACCTCTCTAATGTCTATGAATGCATGAATAAATGTTTGTATATAAATAAATAAATAATTTTATATGTGTTTATAATCCATTGCCATGTTCTTCATTATAAGATTTTATTTTAGAGTTTGCATGTAAATATTTGAACCCATGAATGCATATATGCACCCATAGGTAGAAATATTGATTAAAACATGTTAATAATAAAGAAATATGATGTTTAAATTATGTTTATCCATATTTTTACTATTTATTTCATAATATTAAATTGTTATTATTTTTGGAATAAATTGCATGTACAATGAGAATGGTGACCTAGTTTTATGTTTTCTCCAAAATTCCGCATCGAACCCTTCTAAAACTTTATAAATAATTAAAATATGATGTTATTAAACTATATTAAATTCAGTTTTTAATATATTTTTCTAGAAATATTATTTTTGATTTAAATGCTTTTTATACATAAAAAGTCACCTAGTTGACCTAGTTTTCATAAATTCTATTGTAACTTGTTCTTTTGCCATATATGAATGTCTTCTCTATTATTTTTGTTTTAAAACTTATTTTTCCAAAATGAAATCATTAAATCGTTGTTTTCTAATATTTTAGAATTTTTTCCAGAATTTATCATTTTTATGATTTCGTCTTTTGAAAACTTGTGTGTCGGGAAAACCCTATTTAGCACCCATATTAGCATGACTAGTTGCCAACCTTCGGAGAAACCCTTTGTTTGGAGAAAAACTATTATTTTTCTTATTTTTATAATTAATTCCAAAATTATTATTTTTTAATTAATATCTTTAAAAAAAATTGTAATGTTTAACGACTAGTAATATTTTGAGGGCTAGTTACTTGTATGTGCAATCAACGTAGAATTAAGAACTAGTTAATAACATAATTTTAACTTGATAGTAAGAGTCTAATTAGTGTAATAATTAATTGGTAGGTGTTCGAGACGTTTTGTGGAGAGCTCCGGACCGGATTTGTTTTGCTCGCATCTTTGCTTAGAAGGCAAGTACACATTGCTTGTTTGTATTGTGCAGTTTACATATGCCTAGCCCTTTTTATTTTATTAGTTGTGTGCACGCGTCTTAGAGTAGCAGACGTACCCCCTATATTGTGAAGATATGTGGTATCTTCTGACCAAACATTATTTTAAACACGTTCACTGAGTGAGTGAGTGAGTGAGTGCATGGACTGGCGTGTTGACTGGCCATCGGTACGTGAGTTCGCGTCTTGTATTAGCTGATTGTGTTGGTTTGGGTTCTAGATTTTATTGATGTTGTTGCATTATATCTGCACCGCGTATAAGTTTCAGATACATTGGGAGAGGAGAATCTAATAGTGAGCGTATGGAATTTCTGTTTCTAATGTATATATGGTGTAAATCGTGTACCCCCGAGTTCTGCGGAACGCCTGGTGGGATGACTGTTCTTCTATTTCTTCCCCCTCATACGCCACTAGAGATGTCTCAACTGCACGTCACATAGATGGTTTAGTTACCCTATTTTATTGTTTACTTCTTTACATTCCAGATCCCGCCGAGCACTTATACCCGACGGATTACGGAGTTAGAGATTTTGCAGACGAGGACTTTGAGGTGGAGCCATATGAGTTTCCTTGAGCATTCATTCATGGATGACAGTTGCTAGTGTCTTGGGTGTCTTTATCTAGTTAGCTGACACCCAGACTATTTCTTTATTGCTTAGTTGTATTCTTTCAGTATTCTTTTGTACTCATTTTTGTGGATTGTGCTCCATGAGATATTCTTTTGTAGTGGATTTTGAGACTTATCTATTTTATTCAGTATCATATTCTATGATATTTTTGTGGATGATACTAGATTTTACCTGCCTGTGATACTGTGACTTAGGTATTTTACAGCATACTACGACTGGTTAGGTCCATTAAATTGGGTTCCTATACTTGTTCGTACAGCTGGCATGTGTACGTATACCTAACCCTACGTATTTTGGAACTAGGGCATGACAGTAAGCAAGTGGAATCGTCGTAGGAGTCCGCTCTGGTGGCATCCTACGGAAGGGAAGACCCAAGTCACAGGCGAGGACGGGAGGAGTTCTAGGGATCTTGCAACTGTAGACCGCAATGAGGGCTGCTATCACTGTGGCGAAAGGGGTCATATCAAGAGAAACTACATGAAGATCAAAGCTGAGAAAGCTAAAGTCAAGGATAATCAGGTGGATCTCACGGCTATGGGAGATCTCATCATCGCAGCAACCGACGCAGCGGAACCTTGTGGCATGTGTCATGATGGATATTGGGTCATGGACACTACACCAAAATAAAAAATTAGACACACTAGGTATTTTTTTAATCTGGAATATTAATTTTTTGTACCTAGGTTTTGAAAGTAAGCAAAATTGTTTCAGATCATAAAAGTGTTCCTAACATCTTTTATTTTATTTTCCAGAATAATCATTTATTTAGATATTATTTTCTAGCATTTCAAATGTGTTCCAATTTTATCATTAGCATCTCACATGATTCTTGATTAGTCATTTCAAAACCCAAATACGTTCCAAAACTATTTGGTAGCCGCAATTCTCAAACCTCTATTTTTTTCCATTTTACTTCTTTCCCCCCAAAAAAACCATAACCCAAGTTAATTACCTATTCGTCATCCCCCTTCTCTCCAAATTTCCCTCTCCTCTCCAAAATTCTCTTTCATTTCCTATCCTCTCCATTGTATCTCCACAGGATCCCATACACGGAGACCCTCCTTGTCCTATAAAATTACATGTGTCGACCTCTCTTCCTATGGTAGACCCTATGCGCCCTCCTCTTAGGTATGGATATATTTTGGTTAATTAGGAAGAAGCTTTGTAAATGTTTACTTGAGCTATATCTCTTACTTTGTTCCTTTCTTTAGCTATTACAGGTGTCGGACATAGGGGCGTCGTATCATGCCACTCCATATAGGAGAATCTTTACGTCATATCACGACGGCAGGTTTGGACATGTGAAGATAGGCAACAAGGGGACGACTGCAGTTGTAGGCATCGATGATGTGCACTTGACAACGGAGCTTGATAAGAATCTCGTTCTCAAGGATGTGCGACATGTACCAAGTTTGCCCACAGTTTTTACAGTCAGGAAGGAGCAAAGTAACATACATATCTCACAGTGCTATACAATGTGATGCAAGAAAATAATATAATGTCATATAGATAAAAATGACAAGTAAATAAGAATAACTGTCTACATGCTCTAGCTATGTATGAAACGTGTACATGAAACACTATCAAGCATGTAGGGGCCAAATCAGGAATCAGGTATATCATAAATGATATACTATCAGTCATGCACACACATAAATGGACATCAGGCACGTCTAGTGACGGTGCTATCATTCACGTATTTGTCCAAGGCCAGGAAAAACCACACGCCCTTCTAGTGTTCCCCCTCTCGACACGACAAGACACGTGAACATGTGCAAAATAATAATAAACATGCATGAAATATTGCATAGAAAAGTAAGATAGCATGTACTTGCCTTGGTTCTCGGAATGGGTGAGGTGGCAAAATGCTCCTAAAAGACAAGGTATGATATGTTAGATTCTTTTAAATCACACTAATCTAAATTCTATTTCTAGTCAATCTATTAGTCTAATTTTCCTAACTACTAGTTAATTCTTGTTTACCCATTAATCAACTTAATACTAATTACTCTAGAATTAATTAAATGCTTCTGTAACTACAGTCTATCTTAAGTTGGAGAAATCAACTAGGTCACCATATTAGGTCATTCAATTAAAATTGGAATGGTCAGGCTATGGCCCCTACTTAGTGCAAAACTTACAACCTTTTTCGGTTTACTAAAGCAACTAATGGTCAACCACCTTCTGTAGCCTTAGTGATGATCATTAATTCCAAGACATAACTTAGTGTTAATCAAACATATTTTCATATAGATTTTCGCCTTTTCTTAGTTCAAAATAATGAATGGTAACACGGTGATCCCCGACACAGAATTCTCAACCGAACTCTCTCTGTGTCTAGAGTTCAGATGTAGACACCATCAAAAAACTGTATCAAACAGAACAGAACAAGATTTACATTAATTCGATTTCCTAAAGTGTCATGTCTTAGTCAATTTATATGTCAATTAAAGGGAAAATACTGCTCCTTATCGATCAGACATGAGTCTAGGTGTCAAAACAGTCCTAGGTTTCGAATTAGACATTATGCTAACTGAATCCAGAAGAGAAGTGCGATTGACTATAACTGCAAGAGTTCGATATTGAAGTTGTGTCCTCATGTCTGAACTATATACTCTCCGAAGCAAATGATCGAACGCTAGGTGTGCAATAAGAGAGCAGATAATATAGAGTCCTCTTGACAAAAATTGAAAGGAAAAAAGAATCAAGATCAATTGTTTAAGGCTCACCGAAATGACCTAGAGTTCGTTGATCCTTGTTGATGCTCGCCTGCTCTGAAATGTCAGTAAAAGAGTCGTTGATCGATCTAACTCTGTGTAGAACGAACAGATCAATTCATGCGTCAACAATTCTCAGTTTGAGGGAGACCAAAATGAATGGAAATGCTGATCAATCGAGAAGATGATATACTTACTGTACTCGTCAGTCTATCGGCAGCATTTGATGAAGTTCATCCAACTCGTCAGATCGTCGCTCGTTACTCCGGTGAAGAACTTGCGTCGATCTAAGCGCCATAATGAAGGAGTTTGACGTCGATGAAGGATTTGACCAGTTGCTCGCAGAGAGTCACCCTTGACTCGGTGATGAAGATGCGGCCATGGCCGGAAGCTTGGTTTCCTAGAATAGCGGTGGAAAGGAGGAGGATAGGTGGAATAGGGGTTTTGGGGGCAGGGCTTCGCCACTCACCGAGTGATAACGAAAAGTGGAGGTGGCGGTGTCAATTTATAGATAAATAACAGTCATGATCAGTTCATTGAACTATCGGGTCGGCCATTGATTATTGGGCCAAACGATCGGTCAGCCCAGACCCATATCCGACATGCCAACTGTATAACCCAAACTCTCCTAGTTTTGGTAGGAAGGCTGGCGGATAATGGATGTCGCAGTTTATTTGGGGACAAATATTAGATGCTTACAAAGGGTTTCCAATAGCTAGCTCGAGGAGATTTATGTTGTGGCATATATAGGCTCAAGCCACTGAGTTGTACAAGCAGGCCACAGATATCAGATGGAGACTCGAGGGGTATTCGATAGGAGTTCGATCGTCAAGAACTTGCTGAGGAGGAACTTCGAGATACTTTGAGGATTATTGAGGATTCGGTTCGTCGAGATAAAGCGACGAATGGTGATGAGCCAAAGATTGAGGGTCAGTATATCGGTCCCACAACAGCTGATCGGTCTCCTGATGGGGGTTATTTCATGGATCCAATTTTGACGACGGATAGTTTGCCAAAGCTTCATGGAGCGACATTGGTTTTAGCAGTTCGAGGCCAGGGAGGAGATCAAGGTTTGTAGACAACTCAATCTAAGGCGGGAGTGTCACCATTCACACAATTCCGGGGGAGTTGTGGGTCATCGACGATATGCACAGTGCATGATGTTCTGCTCGATGACGCATGTGTATGGCGGAGCTTCAAGTTCAGAAAGAAGGTGGGCAGATTCAGGAGTTCGAATCTTGGAAGAATCGTACGTCCGCTTGATTGGGCCAGCCAAGGGTGAAGAAGCTTTTCGGAACGTTAACACATTTTGGTGGAAGACGGAAGTCGGGGACAAGCAGCCAAGACTCATGGTGAGGCTGATAGTCAGGGACTTTGGTCTCAGCCATTTTATTGATATCGACAGGATCCCAGTGGTACAAAAGGTGCTACGCATGGCAGCTTGCATCGACGTGGCAGTCGAGAAGTTGGAAACGAAGGAAGATGCAAAGAAACTCGGGAGATCGGAGATCGATGGCATGGGAGAGCAGAAACTCTATCGCGGGGAGACATGCATGGAGTCTAGTTGAGAATCCATGGGGTCAACACCCTCTCATCAGATTAGAGGGGGAGATCATTGGGGTCCAGTCTGGATTTGCTATTTTTTGGAGCCCAAATATGGTCAAAGATTTGATTTGATATAATTTGGAAATCTACATTAAATGTAAGATTTGATTAGATTTTAAATTTGTATCAAATATTTAATTTGACCATATTCGGATGTCCATAATTGGTGTTGGACTATTTTAGGTTGAATAGGATTCTTATTTTAAGGTTTTCTATTTAGTAAATCCTATTATGACCTAAAATAAATTTTTATCCTATAAATATAGGAGGAGCGTGGAGGCACAAAGTAAAGCACAATGTAGATATTCGGGGTACTCGTCCATAGAAAATCTAAGAGAAAGCTTGTGCTTTGCTCTTAAGACTTCATTATCCAAGACAAAAGGAAGAAGGAGATCTAATCAGGGAGTCGTCAACTTCGGTTAGGAAAATTGATGTTGCTTGGTGATCAATTTCAATTGTAATCTCTTATTTTTCTTCTTGAGTATGGTGAGGGGGTTGAACTTATTAAGGCAAAGGGTTTTAACATTAGTTTTTACAATCTTTTAATTTTACCTGAGTTATAAAGGTTAGAATTTGTCCAGGTGATATAGTCACCGCCATATACTTTTCTTTATTTGTGCTTGGTGTTCATTAGACAGAGGTAGGTTATCTCAGATGGGTTGGCCTAAAGTCTTTGCTGCGGGCACTCTAAGACACGGTATCTGAATATTTGCAGGGCGTGTCTGATTCCCAACATGGAGTTGGGGGTGCACAAAGGAACGCAAAAATTAGGGGCAAACGAAGGCTGCAAAGCTTGGGGGCGCACGAAAAAGGAGAGCTCCGTGTTTGGTGGTTGGGAAGGAGCATATGGGAGGGTTGTGAGGTCGATTAGATAAGGGCAGTTGTTTGGTCAAAGGAGAGGAGAGGAGATCTAGGACAAAGGGATTGGGGCTCAGATTGAGGGAGTTATAAAATTTTGATAAAATTTTGAATGAACCAAAATTAGGCTGGGGAATACTTAAGTTCTTCCCTAGACGATAGATAGGCGATGACCATATCCATCGTTAAACTAAATGGAACGATGACCAGGATGTCGCCCATTAGTCGCTCAACTTTCAGCGGGTTACCTACGTAAACTAGAGATGATTACGACGATGGATCTGCGACACACTCGTATCTCGCTCGTCATCTATGTCATGCCCTGATCTTCAGCAGGAATCGTTCGTCTACGCTAGGCGTGAATCACCGCACCAGCGCTCCCGCGGGATGATCATTTCCATCGGGACGTGATATCGTGCGAGCCTGGGGTTGCGTCCGTACAAGGCAACATCGTTGAAGTTGTGGCTATCATAGAATCGATCGAGTATGCAACGGAGGGACAGTGCTGTAAATAATAATTTATCTGAGTATACGGGACGAAGATCAAGGCACAAGGTTCTTTGAATACAATGGCATCGTTCTATACATTATGTCCCTCTATACAAAAGTGGCTCAAAATAATCGATACGGTTCAAGGCATCGAAACCAGATTTTCGGGTCCTGGAAATGAGGCACGGCTATCGCTTCCTCGGATGATCCATCACCTACGAACAAGCAAACTGTTGGTGGGTCAGTACTTTGGAGAAAGTATTGGTGAGTATAAAATCAACGAATAGAAGCAACATTCACTAAAATCAACACTAAGTAATTAAGTTATAAAATATTATATTACTAGTAATCTTTCTAGTTTTTTCTAGGTTCGTTACATGCAGTACAGGAACGGAGTCATATTACTTCTTTTTGGAAACATCTTTGAAATCAAAAATCCGTTTAATACGACCAAGTATACAAGACAAACAGTTCAAGCACGATGTACCAATCAGGGTGTGCGCAGAGCGTCTCGTGAGCTATATTCAAAGACTCTAGGAATAATGCAATATTTAATGGAATATCACTCAATCAAGCAAACAAGAAAAACTATCTATAAGATTTTGGTCCCCGATAAACTCAGGATCAGTAGCGGTAATCCAGCTAACCAATGACTCATTTATCTGATGCTATTAGCAGCTGTGACTCATGGTTGCTCTTCACTAAAATATGCTCAAAATAGCAGCCATGACCAAGGTTCAGCTCTGCACTAATAGCCATTGTTCGACCGATGCAAATGCATGAAACACTACCAGATAAAATCTAAGATGCACATGATCATGAACAAGCAGGCTATATATACTCTTTATTTTTATTCCCCTTGCCGAACGGTTATCTCTGCAGCAGACATACAAGTTAGCAACATATGCATATATATATCAGGTTCTTTTCACATGTCCATCTCTGCATCAAACAGTTAGGTATGCAAGAAGGCTAGCCTAGCATGCGCCCTAACTACCTGAATGTAGCTATCTCCATGAACAAGCTAACTTCTCTAACACAAACTCAAGCTCTTCCCAACAGAAGTACCACCTCCCATCTAATTGCCACATCCCCCTAGATTATGTAGGACCGGAACTTCAGGACGCACTATTAGTCTCACCCCATCAATCTCCATCCACCATTCTAATAGCCATGCCCCCAAGATCACATAGGACCGGAACATCGGAACGCACTATTAGTCTCCAACTTGTCGTTTAGCCTCCATCTCCCGCAAGCTCCTCGATAACAAGCATTTCATAATTATAACACAAAGTGACAAAACAAGCTTGCAATCCATCTATCTCTTATCTAATAGCCGTACCCCCCTAGATCCCGTAGGACCGGAGTATCAGGGCGGGCTACTAGTCTCTTCTCTAACAAGATAAGTCATTTACTCTTATAACAAAACAAGCATACATTCCATCAAGATTTTGCATCCAATACAAGAAATTATATACACGACAACACGAAAACATATGAAAGATCTTTAATAAAAGCATGCATGGCACGGGTTGATTTATCTTTTCAAGTTAAGCATGCAGTTCTACTCTTTCTTTCTTTAGCATGGCAAGGTTCGTTCGATAGCTGTGTCAGTGTAACTAGCATGCAACATTTCTTTCTTATACTTAGAATGGCAATGGTTATATCACTTTTAAGCAGGCAGTTTCTCATTTTATCATTCATGCAAACATTATCTTATTAAGCAAACAAGTATTTTAAAAACTCAGATTCATTATTAAGGCATGTAAGAATCAGAGAATAAAGTTCTGTCTACTCACCTAGATCAGTCATCTTCTGGTTCAACAATGAGCTCTTCAAGAAGATTTTCTTTTTGAGTCAGCAAACTGATATCTCTTGTACATAGTGCCAACGCGGAGTGGAGCACTACAAACATACCCACAAAAAAAAAATTGTCCTCGAAACATCAAGGAGAAATATTCGATATCCAGAGCAGCGATAGTCCTCATCCCTCACCATCCTCAATCGAAAAATCTAGCAAACCACAAGCACGAAAGCATAATTCTCAAGCAACAAATCAAATCTAGAAAACTTTTGCCGGAAATGTCGAGAATATCTATGGACTTATTGTATGGAACTCTTAACTCAGCAACGATATCAATGCACAAGGAATCGTCATCTAGGAACAGCAGCGAAATGGGCGTAAGGTCAGAGGATCGAGTTACTTGATACCCTTCTGTCACACCCCGATCTCCTGCAGGAATTGGCCGTCCCCGCTAGGCGCGAATCACCGCGCCAGCGCTCCCGTGCGAAGATTATTTCTATCGGGATATGATTCCGTGCGAGCATGGGGTTGCGCTCGCACAAGGCAACATCGTTAAAGTTGTGGCTATCATAGAATCGATCGAGTACACAGCGGAGGGACAATGTTGCAAATAATAATCCATCTGAGTATACGGGACAAAGATCAAGGCACGAGGTTCTCTGAATACAATGACATCGTTCCATACATTATGTCCCTCTATACAAAAGCAGCTCCAAACAATCGATACGACTCAAGGCATCAAAACCAGATTTGGGTCCTGGGATGAGGCACGACTATCGCTTCCTAGGATGATCCAGCACCTGCGAATAAGCAAACTGTTTATGGGTCAACACTTTGGAGAAAGTACTGGTAAGTATAAAATCAACGAACAGTAGCAACATTCACTAAAACTAACATTAAGTGATTATGTTATAAAATATTACATTACTAGTGATCTTTCTAGTTTTACCTAGGTTCATTACAAGCAGTACAGGAACGAAGTCATATTAATTCTTTTTGGAAACATCTTTGAAATCGAAAATCAGTTCAATACGACCAAGTATACAACGCAAAAAATTCAAGCACGATGTACCAATCGGGGTGTGCGCAGAGTATCTCGTGAGCTATACTCAAAGACTCTAGGGACAATGCAGCATTTAGTGGACTATCATTTAATCAAGCAAACAAGAGGAACTATCTATAAGATTTCGGTCCCTGAGAAACTCAGGATAAGTAGCGGTAATCCAGCTAACCAATGACTCATTTATCTGATGTTATTAGCAGATGTAACTCATGGTTGCTCTTCACTAAAATACGCTCAAAATAGCAGAAGTGACCAAGATTCAGCTCTGCACTAATAGCTATTGTCCGAACGATGCAAATGCATAAAACACTATCAAATAAACTCTAAGATGCACATGATCATGAACAAGCAGGCTATATATACTCTTTGTATTCTTACCCCTTGCCGAACGGTTATTCCTATAGCAGACATACAAGTTATCAACATATGCATATAAATATCAGGTTCTCTTTTCATGTCCGTCTCTGCATCAAACAGTTAGGTATGCAAAAAGGGTAGCCTAGCATGGGCCCTAACTACCTGAATGTAGCTATCTCCATGAACAAGCTAACTTCTCTAACACAAACTCAAACTCTTCCCAACAGAAGTACCGCCTCCCATCTAATAGCCACGTTCCCCTAGATCCCGTAGGATCAAAATTTCAAGACGTACTATTAGTCTTACCCCATCAATCTCCATCCACCATTCAAATAGACACGTCCCCCTAGATCCCGTAAGACCGGAACATCGGGACGCACTATTAGTGTAAAACCCCCTTCCTAGAAAAATCAAAAATACCCTTTTATTTATTTATTATTAATTAAATTATAGCAATTAGAGCTAAATGGGAGAAATAGATTTTTAATAATTTTTATGTTAGGTGTTCGGGCACTTAGATGACTTATGGGACCATCAGAAATTTTTCGGAATTTATTCCATGTAGGAGACCCCTTGAGCAGTTGCTAGCCTAACGATGTGCATTACCCCAATCTGTAAATTTTCTTGTGTGTGAATATATATATATATATATATATATATATATATATATATATATATATATATATACAAATATATATATGAGTACATGTATGTTTTTAAAGAAAGAAAGAAAAAATAATTATTTTAATAAGAATTAAATAATACTAAGTATAATACTAATATTAATAATATAATAATAATAATAAGTTGGGTAGAATGTAAAACCCCCTTCCTAGAAAAATCGTAAATACCCTTTTATTTATTTATTATTAATTAAATTGTAGCAATTAGAGCTAAATGGGAGAAATAGATTTTTAATAATTTTTATGTTAGGTGTTCGGGCACTTAGATGACTTATGGGACCATCAGGAATTTTTCGGAATTTATTCCATGTAGGAGACCCCTTGAGCAGTTGCTAGCCTAACGATGTGCATTACCCCAATCTGTAAATTTTCTTGTGTGTGAATATATATATATATATATATATATATATATATATATATATATATATATATATATATACAAATATATATATGAGTACATGTATGTTTTTAAAGAAGAAAGGAAAAAGAATTATTTTAATAAGAATTAAATAATACTAAGTATAATACTAATATTAATAATATAATAATAATAATAACAATAACAAATGCATGCAGATTCCACTCCTTAGTATTGTTGCTATCCCCTACAGCAAACGAAAACTTGCTGACCCCCCTTCAGCGAACATATAGGACCCGACCTCCCTTTGCTTTCCAACCCACGGACTCAACCCGCGGACCCATCCGCAACTCCCCCTCTCTCCTAATTATATATAATATATATATATATATATATATAATAGCTCTCTAAAAACCCTAACCTAGAAATTCTAGACCTTCTCTTCCCATCTAGAGCCGTCACCGCAGCCAGAGAAGCCTCCCCAAGCCATCCAACCATCCCGTCGACGCCGACCTCGCGAACTGCAGTCTCCCACTCGAAGCACCTTCGCTCCGGCGTATTTTTCCGTTGACTCGCCCATCCAAACGCTGTTCCGTTTTCATAGGTATGATCTTCCCTCAACCCTCTCCAGTATTTGTTTTATAGTCAACCTCGGAAAACGTGTACCCCTAGGTGTAAAACAGCGCCCAAGTCAGCGCGAGCAGACAAAATTCTGCAATCGCAGAATTCCAGATTGACCACCCATATTGCCGAGTTCGTATCTCCCACCACAGAGATCCGAATTCGATGATTCTTTTTGATACCTGTAGATTACATGACCTAGTTTATTTTCGATATAATAACTTTGTGCTATTAGTCGCTGTGGACAGAATTATATTCGTCACAAAACTGCGGACACCCACTTTTTTCGGTTTTCCAAAAGTTGGAGATCGGAGCGCGCCCCGCCAAACGGGACCGCCCCGCCATGTGCCAAGTATACCGAATGGTTCACACAGCATAATCGGACACGTAAAAATTTGTGGAGACTGATTCGGACGCGTGTGCGCGCCGGAATCAGGCCGTATCCGCGGACACATTTTATGTCGCCACTTTTGTGGAACTCGCGAGTATTTTGTGCAAGCTTGTCAGATTGTGACGAAACTTGCGCCACTGGACTCGTGGTAACGCGCTGGTCCTGTGACCCAATTTTTACGTATTTCTGAGACGGTTGACCAGATCGCCAATTGGCGGGCCCCACAGTTGACTTTTGGACCAAATTTTGTTCGGCTCATCGGAATCCAAAATTGGACATACCGTTGGGTTCGTATTGACATCTAGAGTTGTTTGATCTATAGTTTGTCCCATTTAGAGACTGTTACCCTCGGCACGCTTTTCGGTGCAAAGTGGCCCACACGTGGACCCCACTTTTACTCGAAATTACCGTTTTGCCCCTATGTCCAAATTGGACGAAAGGGAAGTGCTTTTTAGCTATTTTGCTCATTCTAGAAACGTTGGTGATATCTATTTCAGCATCCGGAGACATTTGTTCTGAGGCCATAGCTTCTGGTCCTGTGTATTGGACATCTGGACGTGACATTTTGCAGTTTCTTGCCAGGCAAGTATACCTTGCCATTGTACTGTTATTTTTATTCCATATGTTGTATGCATATTTATTTTCTGTCTTTTCATATATTTTAACTGTTATATAAAATGCTCGCGACGGTGATGTCGCGATATGGTTTTATTTATGTATTTGCATTGACCTTGTTCATGAGACTATCCCATTATCATGTAGCACCATTAGGTTCATTGGCCGTGACACAGTGGTTACACGAGTGTGAGTCTCATATAGATCACGGACTGCGTGACAGGTCTGGCCTCCTGTACGTGTGGGCCGTGCGTTAGGAATAACTGCTGTTAGAAACATTGCATGCTAGTAGACTTGGCAGTTATTAGAGGTCCAGGGACATAGCTTATTGTAGTATGGTGGACCCATCCTTGTCCTTGTTTGGTTGAAGGATTGGGCTAGGGTACTAAGAATAGGCTATGGACCAAATCGTGTCATGGATGTGACATGCTTAGAGCATGGGGTGGGGAGAACAAGTACCGCATTTGAGCTCCTTTATACTTTTTCTGTGAAGCCCGAATTCTCCGCTGGAGATACGGGTGATGATGACCCCTATATATTATGTACTATCAGGCGGGCCACCGGCGTTCAAAAGACGACGTGCCTTTTAGGCCCCTGGCTCTTCAAAAGAGAACCATGCCAAATCCCAGTTTTCAGCCAGATAGCTCACTTGTGGGGAAAGGTGTTCTTAACTGCATTCACATAGATGGTTAGGCGACCCCAATGGATGTTTATTTTCAGTACTTTATTGGCATGTGTTTAAGTATACTTGTTATGTCCCTCTGAGGACCTGGTCCGCTGCCAGGTGTACCTGTTCTTGAGTATTTGCAGGAGCACAGATTTGGAAGGATATAGATGCTCCGTGGATGTCTTCTCTTCGAGCCGTGATTGGTAGCTGGTACTTATTGTTTGAGTGAGTTGTACTTATATTGTATTTACTTTTTCCATTCGAGTTGGTAGTGGATTTGTTTCCATCCAACTATCATCCTTAGATACTTCTTATTGAGATCTAGTTTCATAGATACTGGTTATTTTATTTCTATATGATTTTGGTGGATGAGATTTAGATTATACCCTGTGACTTCTATTACATTTTATACCACTTGTGGATTTTATATTCATATTACAGCGTACGTATGGATTTGGTTTCCATATATTGGAGTTGCCATATCCATGCGGCTGGCATGCTTACGTGTCCTAGTCCTACGTATTTTTGGGACTGGGGCGTGACATGTTTTTGTGGTGGCCCATGCAGGTCAAGAGCATATTGTCTCGGTTACGTTATTGTACCGAACAAGCCTGCACCTAGGACTAGAAAATAGGATCTCATCCATAATTGACTATGATTCATCTTCCTCCTCTCTGTTCTATTTTGAACAAATGCATCCTGCTTGAATCTTGTGCTTCCTTAATAGTTCTTTAAGTATAGCCTTCTCCTAGAATATAGAAGTTCCTGTTGTTAGATGATAATTAGAGTAGCACACCTATTAAGAATACAACGAGAATATAGACACACCACTAAGTTTAGAATATCTAGTAAACCCTAGAATTCCTTACCTTTAGAATTGGTTTACCATTACCCATGATATATTATGAAGACTTAAGAGTAGTATAGACATTACTAGAGTTAGTTAGAAGTTTACCATAATGGTTGCTCCTAGCATTGAGGAACCCATAGAAAACAAAAACTTAATGTTTGGACTGAACCTAACCTTCATAGTTAGATGATATTGGAACTATAAACTTATATCATTGTCTTGTTATTAGTAGACAGCACCCTAGGGAGCCTAGAGGAATGTAATCAACACTTCTCCCTTGATCATACCCCGAACATAGCAACTAACACCTCACTCCCCTTAGAGAACCATGATGCTATCTAGAGCCCTCTATATTTATTTTATATATTGTTTCCCTGCGACCATAGCGCTCGCTATTTTGCGACGGCTAATTACGTTTCTTCTCTTCATCTTTCAACTCGTGCCATCTGACACTTCAGATAGTAGGCCAAGTAAATTTATTCTTTGTTAAGGGCTCACAGTTACTAGGATTATAGTTGTAGCCTTGAGTGTGAATTTTTATGCTTGGTAGTTAGAACTTGATAAGTTTAAGTTGCTTTGTAGATTGTGATAGATGATTAACCCTTAGTTTTTTTTAAATCGTGTAATTTGTACCCTCACCTCGATACAAGTTAGACCCCTTTCCCCTTTAACGGCCAGTAACTCTTCTATCCTTACTATTGACACATGTTCTATGAGCACTATGATTAAGACTTAAGGTGACCCTTACCTATATAATGCATTAGGAGACCCTAATAAGTATCAAGATCCTTCCTCATATACCCTAATAAAAGTTTCTGCTCTATTTACATGTGCAAGATTATTTTGTAGGACCCTCTTAAGACTGTCACCGTATTAGTTTAATTTTTTATAAGTTGGGTAGTATACCTCACCACCTAGTATCATATAGCCTTGTGATCCATTGATGAAGTGTAACGGAATGGCATTAATTGTATGCTAACATAAGATGATAGTGTTTATTCAGACTATAGAACTTAGAGGCTCATACCCCTACTTTGTCGACTATCGACTTAGACAAGGAAGTAATATGATAGCTGTAGAGATTGTAGAGTCTTTTGTTATTGTTGCTAATGTTGTTTTGTTTTTGCAACTTGAATTATTTATAACTTCTCTCATCGTAATCCAGCGTTATATTTTCTGTGCTACCTTGAATTATGCTGCTATTATAGCCTAGTTTTTGCAAGCTTATTCTTTATCAAGCTTGTTCACTACATATGTATTAGTGGGCGCCCACAATAATACATTTCAGAATCAGTGTATTACGGTCTGATCAACCTTAGTGCACTTGGTTCGCCCTTTGCATAACTACTTTACGTGGATTAAGATATATAGTAATTAGTAGACGAATATACTTGCCCTAGACATATTTTTGTGTCTGACACATCGTATCAGTTACATAACTGTACTGATACGAGCATGTAAATAGGAAATTACCAAAAATAGGATTTCAATCCACAACTGCTTTGACAATTTCCAATTGAATTCTTTAAACGCCTTGATCCCAATACTTCTATTCTATTACGCTGCCCTTGAACTCTTTATTATTCACCTTCGTCTTCCCTTATCTCGGAAAGACGAAACCTCGTGCTGGGTATAAAGTTTGATACACAGAGAGTACTAGATATACCCCATAGGCCGATCACATACTTGAGGATTATTCTTTCGTAATTAAGGACATATCATATGTGATATGATCGGCGTTGAAGTTTCGAGGATTGAACGACATGAGTAAATAAATTAAGGAATATTTTCTTAAGGTATATAGCCTTAGGTGATAGGTGGATAAATTCTAAGTTGGGTAGTAGTGCATTGCCAACTCGGGAGAAATTTCTTTTAGATTGGGAGCAAGTAAGATTAGATTGGGAGATTCAAGTCATTGTAATTTTGAGAAATTTAGAAGGATGACTAAGATGATGAGGATCAATGAATTGATATTAAGGACCCAATATTTATACCTTAAGTGCATGAGTTAAATTTCTGAACAATGAAGGTAGAATCACCAATTTGAATTTAAAGGATAAATATAGAAATTCAGACTTGAATAATGGGTGGACTGCATTTAAATTATTTTTTAATTTGGTGAATTGAATTAAGAATTAAAATTTTGGTTGGACGACCTATTTGAAATAATGAGGATGTGAATGAAATTAAAGAGTTGAGGCATACAAAATTTTATAAGTAAAAATGGGAATATATTGGACTCAAACCACTTCTAAAGGAGATTATGATAGTTAGAGATCGTGAGGTAAAAGTTATATGAGTATGTAAATCTTGGAGATGTTATGTGGATATGGATAATTTGAAACAAGGGGAGAAGAGATACCCATAGGTTAAATGTTGATTGGAGCAGTGGTCATCTTAACCTAGAAGTGATTGCCATGGATATGATTAGGATTTTAGTTATTGCAAGAAGATTACGACTGACTTGCCTTATTGTACATAAAGGATTAACCAATTATACCTTATTCAATTTTGAGGATGACATTGTCTTAAGTTGGCTGAATTGTGAAACCCCCTCACCTAAGAAATTGACCTACTCGGCTTAGATAGTGAGACTGAGGCTAGCACGAATCCACTTAGAAATAGAACACGGTATTTTTATTTAGTTTTACAACATGATATCACTTGACACGCCTTACCGTGCTCAGATAATTGGAGGACTACACTAGCCACTGCCTTCCTACAAATTCTACACCCTTATCCTAGACATGCCCATCATCCAATTCTCATCTGTGTGCAATTTTCCAATTGTTGGACGCTTTTATGCAAAGGAGCATTTGTGTGTCCACACCATTGGACATGACACATGAAGAAACCTATTTTTCGCTCATATGGATCTTTCCATGATTTTTTTTTTCGGGAAGTACAACGTGCAACATCGCCCACCCCTTTAAACCTAGCCTTGCATTTTAAACAATGCAAATCTTGCAACATTCTTGCATTCTATCGTGGCTTAATTTTAATTTCGAGGACAAAATTTTTATAAGTTGGGTAGAATGTAAAACCCCCTTCCTAGAAAAATCGTAAATATCCTTTTATTTATTTATTATTAATTAAATTGTAGCAATTAGAGCTAAATGGGAGAAATAGATTTTTAATAATTTTTATGTTAGGTGTTCGGGCACTTAGATGACTTATGGGACCATCAGGAATTTTTCGGAATTTATTCCATGTAGGAGACCCCTTGAGCAGTTGCTAGCCTAACGATGTGCATTACCCCAATCTGTAAATTTTCTTGTGTGTGAATATATATATATATATATATATATATATATATATATATATATATATATATATATATATATATATATATATATATACAAATATATATATATGAGTACATGTATGTTTTTAAAGAAAGAAAGGAAAAAGAATTATTTTAATAAGAATTAAATAATACTAAGTATAATACTAATATTAATAATATAATAATAATAATAACAATAACAAATGCATGCAGATTCCACTCCTTAGTATTGTTGCTATCCCCTACAGCAAACGAAAACTTGCTGACCCCCCTTCAGCGAACATATAGGACCCGACCTCCCTTTGCTTTCCAACCCACCGACTCAACCCGCGGACCCATCCGCAACCCCCCCTCTCTCCTAATTATATATAATATATATATATAATAGCTCTCTAAAAACCCTAACCTAGAAATTCCAGACCTCCTCTTCCCATCTAGAGCCGTCACCGCAGCCAGAGAAGCCTCCCCAAGCCATCCAACCATCCCGTCGACGCCGACCTCGCGAACTGCAGTCTCCCACTCGAAGCACCTTCGCTCTGGCGTGTTTTCCCGCTGACTCGCCCATCCAAACGCTGTTCTGTTTTCATAGGTATGATCTTCCCTCAACCCTATCCAGTATTTGTTTTATAGTCAATCTCGGAAAACGTGTGCCCCTAGGTGTAAAACCCGCCCAAGTCAGCGCGAGCAGACAAAATTCTGCAATCGCAGAATTCTAGATTGACCACCCATATTGCCGAGTTCGTATCTCCCACCACAGAGATCCGAATTCGATGATTCTTTTTGATACCTGTAGATTACATGACCTAGTTTATTTTCTGTATAATAACTTTGTGCTATTAGTCGCTGTGGACAGAATTATATTCGTCACAAAACTGCGGGCACCCACTTTTTCCGGTTTTCCAAAAGTTAGAGATCGGAGCGCGCCCCGCCAAACGGGACCGCCCCGCCGTGTGCCAAGTGTACCGAATGGTGCACACAGCATAATCGGACACGTAAAAATTTGTGGGGACTGATTCGGACGCGTGTGCGCGCCGGAATCAGGCCGTATCCGTGGACACATTTCCTGTCGCCACTTTTGTGGAACTCGCGAGTATTTTGTGCACGCTTGTCAGATTATGACGAAACTTGCGCCACTGGACTCGTGGTAACGCGCTGGTCCTGTGACCCAATTTTCACGTATTTCTGAGACGGTTGACCAGATCGCCAATTGGCGGGCCCCACAGTTGACTTTTGGACCAAATTTTGTTCGGCTCATCGGAATCCAAATTTGGACATACCGTTGGGTTCATATTGACATCTAGAGTTGTTTGACCTATAGTTTATCCCATTTAGAGACTGTTACCCTCGGCACACTTTTCGGTGCAAAGTGGCCCACACGTGGACCCCACTTTTATTCGAAATTACCGTTTTGCCCCTGTGTCCAAATTGGACGAAAGGGAAGTGCTTTTTAGCTATTTTGCTCATTCTAGAAACGTTGGTGATATCTATTTCAGCATCCGGAGAAATTTGTTCTGAGGCCATAGCTTCTGGTCTTGTGTATTGGACATCTGGACGTGACATTTTGCAGTTTCTTGCCAGGCAAGTATACCTTGCCATTGTACTGTTATTTTTATTTCATATGTTGCATGCATATTTATTTTCTATCTTTTCATATATTTTAACTGTTATATAAAATGTTCGCGACGGTGACGTCGCGATATGGTTTTATTTATGTATTTGCATTGACCTTGTTCATGAGACTACCCCATTATCATGTAGCACCATTAGGTTCATTGGCCGTGACATAGTGGTTACACGAGTGTGAGTCTCATATAGATCATGGACTGCGTGACAGGTCTGGCCTCCTGTACGTGTGGGCCGTGCGTTAGGAATAACTGCTGTTAGAAACATTGCATTCTAGTAGACTTGGCAGTTATTAGAGGTCCAGGGACATAGCTTATTGTAGTACGGTGGACCCATCCTTGTCCTTGTTTGGTTGCAGGATTGGGCTAGGGTACTAAGAATAGGCTATGGACCAAATCGTGTCATGGATGTGACATGCTTAGAGCATGGGGTGGGGAGAATAACAAGTACCGCATTTGAGCTCCTTTACACTTTTTCTGTGAAGCCCGGATTCTCCGCTGGAGATACGGGTGATGATGACCCCTATATATTATGTACTATCAGGCGGGCCACCGGCGTTCAAAAGACGACGTGCCTTTTAGGTCCCTGGCTCTTCAAAAGAGAACCATGCCAAATCCCAGTTTTCAGCCAGATAGCTCACTTGTGGGGAAAGGTGTTCTTAACTGCATTCACATAGATGGTTAGGCGACCCCAATGGATGTTTATTTTCAGTACTTTATTGGCATGTGTTTAAGTATACTTGTTATGTCCCTCTGAGGACCTGGTCCGCTGCCAGGTGTACCTGTTCTTGAGTATTTGCAGGAGCACAGATTTGGAAGGATATAGATGCTCCGTGGATGTCTTCTCTTCGAGCCGTGATTGGTAGCTGGTACTTATTGTTTGAGTGAGTTGTACTTATATTGTATTTACTTTTCCCATTCGAGTTGGTAGTGGATTTGTTTCCATCCAACTATCATCCTTAGATACTTCTTATTGAGATCTAGTTTCATAGATACTGGTTATTTTATTTCTATATGATTTTGGTGGATGAGATTTAGATTATATCCTGTGACTTGTATTACATTTTATACCACTTGTGGATTTTATATTCATATTACAGCGTACGTATGGATTTGGTTTCCATATATTGGAGTTGCCATATCCATGCGGCTGGCATGCTTACGTGTCCTAGTCCTACGTATTTTTGGGACTGGGGCGTGACAATTAGTCTCCAACTTGTCGTTTAGCCTCCATCTCCCGCAAGCTCCTCGATAATAAGCATTTTACAATTATAACACAACGTGACAATATAAGATTGCAATCCATCTATCTCTTATCTAATAGTCGCACCCCCCTAGATCCCGTAGGACCGAAACATTAGGGCGGGCTACTAGTCGCTTCTCTAATAAGACAAGCCATTTACTCTTATAACAAAACAAGCATACATTCCATCAAGCTTTTGCATCCAAGACAAGCAATTATATACACGACGACAAGCAAGAATATGAACAATCTTTAATAAAAGCATGCACGGCACGGGTCGATTTATCTCTTCAAGTTAAGCATGCAGTTATACTTTTTCTTTCTTTAGCATGGCAAGGTTCGTTCGATAGTTGTGTCATTGTAACTAGAATGCAACATTTCTTTTTTATACTTAGCATGACAATGGTTCTATCTCTTTTAGGCAGGCAGGTTCTTATTCTATCATTCATGCAAACTTTATCTTATTAAGGAAACAAGCATTTTAAAAACTCATATTCATTATTAAGGCGTGCAAGAATCAGAGAATGAAGTTCTGCCCACTCACCTAGATCAGTCATCTTCTGGTTCAACAAGGATCTCTCCAAGAAGGTTTCTTTTTTGAGTCAGCAAACCGATATCTCTTGTACATAGTGCCAACGAAGAGCGAGTCACTACAATCTGTCGCCAGTACGTCGTCTTTCCATTGCTATTTAGCGATAGTGCGTTTCCCATATTTTGTCATTATTATTTTATTAAGTATTTTTGCAGTGTTAATCGATTTCAAAAATACTTCGAGAATCTCACGAGTTACAACCAAGAAATATTCAATGCACGCTAATCAAGAAAACTAGAAAATTCATGCAAAGTAAAAAAATCCAAAAATATGAGTAAGTCACTGTATTGATGACCATGAAAGCTCGCACTAGGAGGATTATGTGGTACCATCAATATACATGATCTTGCAACTCATACTCACGATCAAGATACCATATATAAATTTTGAAATAGAAGAAGATATACTAATACACACGCATTATTACAAAATATCAATACAGGAAGACGAGTGTTACATTTCCATACTAAGAACACCTAGCTTTAGGAGCTATTATATAGGATGAGTTTCTATGACTACGTGAGGAGGCACAACGGGTAGCTGCATCGGCTTAGGGAGAGGGTGGTACTTCCACACAGGCCCCTCAGTTAGATGACAATCTTTGGAAGACTATATATGGTGGTGTTCATATATAGGGGTTATGCATGGGACGAGTTCACATGGTGCGCATTCAGTGGCACAGTCGCCCAAAGCGCTCCCTCTATAAGTGTGTTGTCAAGGTCGACCCAACGTTCTTATGATTTGCCAATCGTAAAGACTCTTGAGTGACAGATTGCTTCTCTTCGAGATGACTTGCTCACGATGATGCAGTCCCTGGTCCAGTAACATTCCCAACTCCAGCCTTAACCTCAACAATAGTTTGACGAGTTGGTGTTTATGGCAAATTTTGAGGTGCTCGAGAAATATATTGCAATGCTTTTTTTAGCCAAGTTGGACGGGTGTTACAATGCTTTTTTCCTGTCTTAATCCAGCTAAATTTTGTAGTGAGGTCATTTCTGATCCATTGTAAACTTCATGGATCTAAATCCTAATTAACCTCTTTAGAAAGAAAACATGCAATGCAATTTTTTTTTTTTTTTGAATCACCCGTGGAATCAAGCTCATCCAGTCAGAAAAAATATTTCCCATGTTAACCACATAAGCTAGAGAAATTTGGTACAATGTTGTTTCACGCAGCCCGTGCTTAGAATTCTTATTTATGAGTCAACATCGTAAACATGAAAGCCTTCTTTGACACTGTCAAGTTCAAAACTTTACATACTGCCCTAAATTATTTCTCAATTATTATTAATCTTCTAAGATATCCATATAGCGTAATCTCTTGTCTTTACCCATGTGGACCTCATGGCCTATATATATATATATATATATATATATATATATATATATATATATATATATATATATATATATATATATATGTCACTATATATGTGGATGTGTCACTCATCAGCAACTCTGTTTAAAATACCCATCCTACTAGAATAATATCTAAATTACGTACCACTATACATCTAATTATGTAGAGTCATACGTGGGGCAGGGGAAAAAATTGTAGAGCCATACGGACGCAGGGTGTACGCTGACAAGCGGGCCATATATGGGGTAGAGAAGAGAACGCATTCACACAAAGTATATGTATACAAAAAGATTTCTTATTTATGCTGCCATATCAAGAAAAACATGAAAGCACTCCTCTAACAGGTAGCTTACTGGTTTATCTTTTAATTTGTCATGTAATGTGCAAGTCGCCCATGGGAATATATGTGTTCTTGTATGTTGATCAATTATTATTCAAAGTAGTATATATATTGCCATAGTTCTCCCATGCCTGAAATGTGATCCCTATTATATGGAATGCTATATATAGTATATATACCAAGTCAAGAGCTCATCTCCTTCCTAACTATACTTAACGTGTGTCTATAGTGTCACAAACATGTAAATATAATTTTTTTTTTTAAATTTAATTCTCAAAAATTTGATTTTCAAAAATATAAATTTTTTAGCTATATAATATTATGTCTACCAAAAGTCCCCAGAGAATATGTAATGCCAGTAAAGTTACTTGATGAGCTCTAACGTGTATGGAGTAACTAGATTGCACCAAAACACCATATAGAATTTTTAACTATATAATATTTTGTGTATCATACCAGTAAACTTACTTGATGAGCTCTAATTTGTATGGAGTAATTAGATTGCACCAAAACATGGTCTATATACAACAACTTAGATCGTACCTGAGTATGCCACAAGTAGTCTTCCTGACAAACTGAACTTTCCCGTATGACGTGTTCCAAATGGTATTTCGAAGCTAACGACGAAAAACTTAAAAGTGGGCCAGCAAGACCAAAGGTCCTTCAATGTCTAAACAAAATTATATTTGATATAGCAAACCAAATCAGGTGTATCCAAAATTACAATGGTGATCATATCAAATTATACAATTTAGGACGATTTCTATTTTGGTTATTATTGTATTTTCCTTTATTCAAGGATTGAACCTCATTTAAGGACTCAAAAATATTTTGAGAAGTTATTGCTTGTGCTCTAAATTAGGTTATGTGTCACCAACTTTCTCCTTGCTCCTTTCTTATTCTGAATCAAGTGGTGTTGAACTATCAGTTGGGCCGCAATAAATGCCTTCCATTGAAATACTCCAATGGCTAAGATCCATTTGAATATGCTTTCTGGAAAAAAAATTCTAAAAAGAGTTTTCTAAAAGTAAAATTATTTTCTGAGTATAGAAATGTTGAGTTTGCATTTGGTTACTTTCATCTGAAAATTGATTTTTAGAAACTAATCTGTGTTTTTTCTATGTTTCGTGTCCGACTCCAAACATGTCTAACCCCTCCCACAAACACATTCGAGATCAGTTCGACACCAAAGCTCAGGCAGGCGGCTGCAGGAGTTCATCATGACTCGTCATCGTCGACGTTGAAGTCATCCCGGAGTTCATCATGACCCCGTCCTTGTCGACGTCCCAAACCATAACCCTAAACCCTAAGCTAGGCAGTCGTCCAAAAAGGCATTCATCGTGACCCTGACCTTAACCTCGTCCTCGTCGACGTCGAAGCCCTCCTTGGCGGTCGTCGACTTGGAACTTCGTCGAGACGACCTCCTCCCCGCCGTCGGAATCTGGGGAGGAGGTCTCTAATCTCCTCCGCTTCGCCTCCCCGATCACCTTCTCCTATACCATAGCTATTGTCGCAGCCCACGGGTACCCTCGAGGCACCGCCGGCACGTGCGCCTACGGGATCCCCCGATCCTGGTACGACACTGCCGCGACGAGCACCCAGAGCACGAACAATAGGACTGAGCTCATCGCGTTTATCGGTACCGTGAGCCCACCGGTGGCGGACATGGAGGCAGGCGGACCAGGTGCTCCCCAATGCTTGCAGCTATCGGGAAGTGGACCAGGTGCGGGACATGGAGGAGAGGTCGGAGAGGTCGGAGAGGGTCTGACATAAAGTTTGGGCATGCCAAATGCAATTTTGGGCTAACTTAAAGTTTAAAAGCAGAAAATTGCTTTTAAAATGCAAACCAAACAGGGCCAAAAGTTTCGTTCTGAATCCCTGCTCTTTCTACTTGTACTATTTCTTCTTTGAGGGATTTCTTTACGTTATGAGGAAATCCTTGGTGATGAAATGAAATAGCTACACCGTTACGGCCATATAGTTTACCGCGATGAAAACTAGACTACAAGTGTAGCAATTAAACTTTTTTAGAAGGTAAATATCTTACAGTTGTTCGGATTGAGCCCCAGACATTGGTAGAACTATAATACTTTTTATGTTCATCTGCACAAGTCACCAATCAACCCAACACGAAGACCTAGATTACTCGGCCCGTAGGCCCTTCTCATCCGACTCGAAGTCCCATCCGACCTAGAGACCCGTTGCACCACCCGGCACGTATGTAGGCCCGGTGCGTCATTCCACTATTTTTAATTAAATGGAGGAATAAATTGCTCTCCCTTTCCGGCTTTAACAGGAATATGGAAAAATACTCCCACCTAAGCCAATAGCGTTAAGTGTGTGTGTGTGTCTATATATATATATATATATATATATTTTGTGTGTGTGTGTGTGTGTGTGTGTGTATATAGGGTTGGCTCCTTTACCTTTTTGTCGAACTTTCTTTTTGTACTTCCCTCCCATTCTTGTGTCAGGTTGATTTGAGAAAGTAATCTATATGGTACCCTTTAGAAAGTCTATTAGGCGGCTCAACTACTTGAGCACTATCAGATCATGCTAGTTTTTTAGGTTTTCTTTAGTGGGTTGAGGCCCCTTAGATTCAGGTCCCAACCTCTTTTCTATAACAGACCTCGCACCCGAGGTCCCAACTGCCCCTGATACATGTCCACCTTCCTCTGTGACTATAGGCTCCCTAAGGGAAAATTCTTTCGTCTTTTCCTCTTTCCTCAAACTAGCCAAGTCCGCAAGTTCATTGCTTAGCCTCCGGTGTTTGGGTTTTTCACTTGTTTTTCAAAGCACTGGATAGTAGATTGGCCAAAGCATTTACATTTGGAGCATCTTGGCGGAACCGATTCATACTCAACTTTTTTGTATATTACTTAGCTCTATTTCATTCTCCTTCACCAGTACATATGTTGCATTAATTTCCCCAAATATTTTCGTATAGGATAGCGTCTTTCTCCTTGTAGGAAGGGTTTATGTAAGGAGGCGGTCAATCCCCCTATCCAGCTTCATAATGGCATGTGAGCTCCATAGTAGGGGAAAGCCATGGAAGTCTAATCCAGATCGGTGTCGTCGATAGTCGATCATGAGCAAAGTCGGCCGATGGATCCTAATGATGCATAACAATCAGTCTCCCATCCAAGGTCTAAGGTCCATTCTCTAGGACCCCATTAAGGTCATTGTCAAGATGAAACTTAATAAAGTATAAGTCATTCTCATTAGAGTAGATATCCATGGTCCCTTTCGGCTGCTAAATTCGCATAACATATCCACGGAGTTGTTCATAATATGAACAATTACACAACACATATAGCACGATAGTATTCTTCTAAAATTTCTTCATCTCTATCAGGTCATCCTTAGTGATTTCAATAACCTTCCTCCCTGACACCGAATTGGGCTAGAAATATTGCATCAAAAGCTTTTTCCTAAACTCCTTCGACTTGCACATATCAACCAATGAGAATGGAGAAGACTTTTAATTAATGTATGTGAGGTCGGAAGAGGCAAATAATCACACCTAGGATGCATCTCCTTCTTTAAAAGGCTTGATGTTGCTCCATACCTTCTGAACCAATATCATGGCCGCCCTCTTCCCCAAAGTAGCTGTAGCCGCTACCGCCTTGGGATGAGAATACGAACTTTGGGGAGAAACGAACATCGATCTCCCTCATTTGTTTCCCATTATCCTGGGAGTCATCTAACTTAGGAGTGGAGACCAGAGTCCCTCTCTTCCGCCTTAGCACAGTGGTCCCACCCTATATTTGGTCCTCCCCGTCCACTAGCTAGTAAACATGTGGCTCCTCTCAGGGCCACTCGCGGACTCTCCACTTGGTTGAGCTTTCTTTTCCATCTTATATATATATATATATATATATATATATATATATATATATATATATATATATATATATATATATATATATATATATATATATATATATATATATATATATGTGTGTGTGTGTGTGTGTGTGTGTGTGTGTGTGTGTGTGTGTGGAAGAAGTTTTTTTTTTAAGATTGCTCCCATACGGAATCGAACCATCGCCTACTCGGGTCTTATGCCTCCACACTAGCCACTTAATATATATACCTTCTTCAAAAAACATATATATGGTCCGGGTCGGGAGCCCCATTTATGGAGCCCCGTCGAAGCCCAGCGATCCTTGACCGTTGAATGGAGCTGGCGCATGCGTGGGCCCCAAGCAGGCCCCCTGATCTGATGGTTCGGGGGGGGGGGTGCTTCGGCAGGGCTTCACGGGCAGGTAACTTGATCCGGACCCATATATATTAGGAGGGATCATGATGAGCTCTCTTAGACATCTTTTTATGTTCCCCAAAATTGCAACTGTTGAATTATGACAATTCATATTTGATCCTTAAACCACCCAATTTATCGCTATATTATGATCTAATGGTTAAAAAAATACAATCTAACAACTTTCATCTAGTTTGCTTACATATTTGCTAAACTAGGAGATAAAGTTACTAATCGACGTCTCTTTGGAGTGCCCCCCCCATTAAAACAAGGTCTCCTCATTTTCACTTTCTCTCTAAATACACTGAGAGATAAGAAGAAGTAGAGTTAGTATATTTCTTTGACAATATTAGAGAAAATTGTCAATATCTAGTTAGTTACATCTCTAAATCTCTCATTCTTTTATGCCATAATTTAACAGTACATATGCTTCCAACTCAAAGTCGCCCAACCACCGTTTCTTACTACCAGCAATAGGCTTTTTCCTCACATTGAATATCGATAAGACTCAATTGTCTCGTGCATCTCCTACGGTTCATCATTCCTTGGAACATTAATTCGATTTTTATGAACATGAGTATCTAAATAAATTGAGAAGAAGTTTGAGACCTCCTCGATCATATATGGTTCGTATATCGAAGCCTCTACATGAGCCTTGTTATCGACCTTCTTCTTAAGATGATGGACGTACCTAGAAAGACACATTATCAATATTTCGTTCGCAACATCTACAAAATTTGTTAAAAATAAATTCTATATTGATATTTTACTTTTTAAATGGATACATCCATTGATACTGAACGGGTCCACCGATACGTTCTTCATATGATAGAAGAATCAACAGATTCTCCAAACTGTCGAAAAAGACAAGAGGGAAGACTTTCTCTAAATTTTGTAAATTTTTAAGAAAATATTTTCATTAAGTTCAACCATATGATGCACTGTCGGCTTACTTGAACAAATATCTCTAAAGAATATAGATTGCTCGACCAACAAAAACCATGCAAAAAGAGGCAACATCTCTCTAAAAGCAATAGATAGTAACCTTTCAATAAACACTTGGTAGTCGTGACTCTTTATTCCCATAAGTTTGCGTACATTAAGATCAACGCATCTAGACATATTTGAAAGATAGCCGTCAAAAAATCATAAACCTGCTATCAAGTTGCATATTATTAATCTTTCTTTCTTGCTTAAAGTGAATACGCTACTGGCTTCAGAAACCCACTATCTCCCATTTATATTAAGTTTAACTGTGGACGCTTGCATATCTCTTCCATGTCTTGTCTTGTTTTGGGATTATCCTTTGTCTTTCTCTTAATGTTCATAACGGTATTAAAGACATTATCAAATACATTCTTTTCGATATATATGACATCAAGATTGTACCTTATCAGAGTTTCTCTTAAATAAGTAAATCCCAGTAGATACTTCATTCGGTCCAATTATAGCTACGCACATTATTTCTTTGACACAATTGTTCAAAATTGGATCTTTTACCACGGTTGGAAAATTCTCTACCTATTTTCAAAAATTATATCATGTAAATTTCGTAGGTAGATGAGATTGTTCTTGTTTACCCACTCTAAATTCTTTCTTGTTCTTTCTCCAAGGATGTGACATGGATAGAAACTAACGATGACGGTCAAAGAATAAAGCCTTCTCTCCCTGCTTAAAGATGGAATACCTTACTCTTTTCCATACATATTGGACAAGCCTTAGTGCCATGGGTACTCCATCTCTATAACATAATATATGCAGTAAAATCATTGATAGTCCATATAAGTGAAGCTCTCATATGGAAGTTATGTTTTCTCGAAATATCGTAGGTCATGGTGCCGAACTCCCATAATTGTTTCAGCTGATCTACCAATGGATGTGAATAGATATCGATATTCTTCTTCGAAATTTTGTTACCATTATGATAAGTCTCAAGAACACATAAGTAGTCTTTATGCTCATCCACAGTGGAAGATAATAAGGGGTGAGAAGCACCAAAAAATAGGAATAATAAGATCCCGACTGTCCGAAAGGAGAGAAGCCATCAAAATATAGCGCCAATTAGACATTTCTAGGCTCCGCGACAAAATTCGGATGTCACCGATCAAAATGCTTACACTACTCTCCATCGAAAAGGTGAGACAATTCTCTATTATCCTTTTTACGTTTCTCGCTATGTAACATGTATTCTTAGACATATACATCCTCTGGAATCATTTTATGACTGATAAGTACTTTATGTACCTATACACGCATTTTGTTTTATTGCTCTAGATGAATTTTTCTTACCCTGAATTGTCTTGTAACGATCCGCATGGCAGGAAGTGTATCTTTTTTTATCCTTATTCTCCTTATAATACAACATGCATCTATTACGACAATAATCTATTATTTTTTACACTAGTTCGAGTTGTTATACCATCATCTTTGATTTATAGAAGTTAATATTTAGGTAGCTCTTTTGATCCTTTCGGTGATAACTCTTTAAAAAATTATATAATCTGATCATAGCATGCTTGTAGCAAGTTAAAATCAGATTTTATGTTTAACTAGTGCATCACTACCGACAATATAAAATGAGTCCCATAACCCTGGTATACATGAATATCTATATCTTGAACATATCGTAGAACTCCTTTGCATCAGGATTCAGATCCACTAGATTAAAATTAGCCCTTGTCGTGATAATCATCATATCTCGTCTTAGGTTGTGGTCTTTATATTCAATATAATATACGTCATCATCTATGGTAACATGTACAACAAAATAGACTACATTTTTGCAAAAAAATTACGTTGCCCAATAGGTCATAATCATGCACAAAACCCTTAAGGGTCAGATTTTCCTTCACAACTGTTTCTTCCTTATAAAGTCTATTCCGATAACAAGTATATGGACGCTTGATTGGGCCATCCATGTAATCGGGTTTTCTTATTGCATACTTGAGAAATACATAATTGCATGTCTTAAATTTATCACTCAAACCAATCATGCTCTCGTGTTGCTATTTGTATATCCATGTAATATCAACCAAGTAGAGATCCATTGCTTGTTGGACATGGATTATTCTGTATTATAAAACAAAATATATTGACGTAATTAGATGTACATGCAAAATTATATGTATAGACATAATAAAGTTTAAACAAATAAGCTTCTACACTTTAACCAATGATATGGGTGGCTCAGAATACTACCTAAAATTTATTCTAGCATATATTAGTGGCGACCATCTAAGTTATGTTCATAAGTTTAGTGTATGTACTTAACAAATATATTATCTGTAGGATATAACGAAAAAAGATGAACCCACATAACGTAAATGCTGAGATATTATCTTACACTACAAAATATAGTGATGAGTTGTGGTATCATCATTGTCGAGGGGGATACAGAGGGAGTGAGAGACAAATAATTTTATTTATGGCTGCTTGGTCTCTACCTCATTAGTCAAATGGCAACAGGGGCTATGATTCGCCGTTATAGTTATGGACATTGAATTCACAACTTGTTTGATCCAAAGATAGTGAGCCATTTAAATTAATATTTCCAAATATAACTTGAGTTTATTTACCTTATTCAATCATGTCACACCTCGAAACCAGAATACTGAAGAGCGGAGGTGGACAAAGCCAACTACATATGTACCATGATGGCACCAGGGTCGTTGTGCATCTGGTCTACCATGATGGCACCAATGTACCCTATGTAATACAGAGGATGATCATGCCTATTGTTCTTTAGTAACATGTCTTATTGCGATAACATGATATTGGGTATCACCTCCGTCACATTACTGCATTAGGGGCATACGATAGGATTCTCAGCTGGCGGCTTGACCTGCGTCAAGTAGGTGTCGGCATTCTGCAATACCTCACTCAAAGAAACTCGAGTGTCTTTGGAGATTCAAAAAAGCTCGAATAGTGACAAATTTGCTGGATTATTTTCCATTTGTCCTAAGATGTCAAAGTTGTAGTGTTTCTCCAGCCCTTGAGTTGTATCTTTGTACAGCAGTTTATCAAAACAAGATTCTTTCTGCTTGGACATGTCCGCTGTCGAAGGCTGGGATGGTCCCGGATCGGATGTTGCATGTACGATGGTTGGAAGCGCACCATCATCAGGGATGTCATATTCTTGTTAGTACGCCAGGCCTGACCTCGTTGTTCCTGCTATAGCTTCTTCGGGAGAAAAAAAAATCATGTAGCAGGACTTGTACTTCTTGCCCTTGGACTTGGTGGTGGAAGGTGCTTCCTGCTGTATCAAGTCGGGAGCAAGATCAAGATGAACGCACATGACCTCCCTCCATGATGTGGTGAGAGGTATCAGCTCGGCTGTTTGGTCACGAGCTGGTGGAAGATTGACAACATCTATTGTCGACCGAGGGATCAGGATCACTCGGTATTGGGATTCTGTTGTCGAAAAGTTATCAAACTGGAGAGATACCATGTTAGCACAACTTTTTTTTCATCGAAGTCCAAGGTGAGGGCCTTGGTGTCGAGCAGATGCTGGATGTACCACTTCAGTGTGTAATCCCATATCGTATGGTAGACATATCGGTGGTAGTGGATGTACTTCAGATTTTTCAAATCATCTGCCTTATCAGGGAGCTTGACATCGAGGAGCCGTAGCTTATTTTTCTTTATTAGTTTATTAAAGATTTTTATGATGTCATTATTTTCGAGAGAAAAAAAGTTTTTCGATTTCGGAGCCTTTATGGGCTATTTTGCTCGGGCTTCTTGGTTATATTGGCGATAAGGGCCTACTTTTCCTTGTCATCCCGGGTGCTATTATCGTTGTTGTTGTTGTTGTTGTTGTAAGAAAGTTATTTTCTATCATTAGTGACATGTATCTGTATTCCTAAGAGGCAGGCATCCTTCACTTTTTTCTCAATACCAATAATATTTATTATGAACGTCGTCTTGTCTATAAAATAAGAGTCGCCCATCCAGAGTCTGACCGTGGGAAGAAGATTTTTCTAGTAGGTGTCTATCAGCATAGACTCAGGATTACCGGGGGTAACTTCAGTGCAGCTTGCCTGTACCGTTCGATGTACTCTTGTATAGATACTTTCTTTTTTTCGTGATGTCTATTAGAGAGGACATCGTCATATTATTTTTTTCGTCGTAGAATTGTGTAAGAAAAAAACCTTTGAGATCATCAAATGATAAAATGCAGTTATCCTGGAGGCTGCATAACCAATCGAAGGCTACTCCAAACAATGCCCCAAAAAAGAGCTTATTGAGGAGAGCATCGTTGCATGGCAGATGCCCCGTTGTCGTCTCAAAGTATCTTATGTATTGACGGGGAGATATCTTCCTATTAAATGGATTCAAGTTAAAGGGCTTGTACTTTAGTGGATATGGTACATCTCTCCACTCAAGAGGAAACGGTTGTCAAATCTTGAGCTTATGTGGTGAGTCCCTATTTCCCATTAAGTCTAGGCAGGATTTAGATGAGTCAACATCGAGGTCCTCCCTCTGGTCGTCTTCTTTGTACCTGCCTTCATGTCCTATAAGAAAGAGAATTAAGAGCATAAAATCATGAATGAAGGGGAGTCGTAGCTACAAAGAGCAGCTTCAGGTGATTGATGGGCACGAACACCTTTGGGAAACAAGGGTAGATCGATCGGACTTCGCAGTCCAGTGATTTTCTTCACTTCTATGTGTATTGTATGTATGTATCTGTTTTTATGTTAAGAAGGGACATCGGTCGGTCAATTTTGAGTCTAGTCAAGAGTATCTGACTGGCAATCAGAGAGGGCCCGGAGTTCTCGTACCTCTGGTATTGCTTCACGGGCCTCATCAACTGCTGAAGGAGCAGACGATCCGGGCAGGGGATGATTACCCCCAACGGGTGGAGCAGTTGTATTTGAGTCCCCATTGGTCCCGGGTTCCAAGCTTGTTTGACTAGTGGCCCTTGCTGGTTGGGAGGTCTTGTTTGCTTTGATCTCCAGTATCGCATGGGTCAAGTCTTGTATCTACGCATTCATGGACTACATCATGGCCTCGAGGGTCTCGAGGCACTATCGATCGATGGGGCCTTCGTGCTTGTCCACTATCATGTATGCAGTTTTTACATGGTGAGAAATAGATGGGATGGAAGATGTTACTCTTTTTGCCTCAGACTCTTGTAGTGAGTGATCCTCAGGAAAAGTTGGCAGTGTTACATCCTCTTCGGAATCAAAGGGAACTCTGCCCCAAGTGTAGGAAGCTGCTTCTTCTGGATGAGAGTGGCTACCCCCAGGGTTCACAGTATTTGTTCCTTGGGGATCCTTGTCTCCTCATAACGTCGGGATATTGTAGAGTTCTGGAGAATTGCTACCTCCAGCTTGCAAAGATGTTTGGGATCCCGAGGAAGAATACCCCCAGTCGCTGATAAATTCTTCTTTGAGCGGGTGTCCAGGAAAAACTCCTTCTGCAGGTATTGTTGTTTGTCTTCCCTGGACCCATCTTCTTAACCCACTGATCGAGAGTAGGGGATTAGAGGTGCTAGATTTTTGGTCTCCCCTTGTGGAGGGGATTTTCAGGCAGAATAACACGAGGTAAAGAGCAGCTCCTCCTCCGGTGGTTACACATGCTCTCCGGAAGGATACCGAATGGGTGCTCTTGGTTGTATTCATTGATATGCCGACTGCCTATCTGCAGGTATTGCTAACTTGGCACAAAAGTAGTTGATGACGACTTTGGCACAGTGACATCCTAGAGAGGATACCTCCCATGTCATAGTTATTTTCCTCATTTTGCGCTTGTGATTGATCACTTTGTGCAAGTCGACCGAGGGGTGCTTCATCTTTACACCCTCGTTATGTGCACGGGTAGACCGAGAACATGGGTTTGTGGGCTTTGGCTTTCCTCCCTGGCCTGGGGTTCGTACAAGAATTTTTCTCGGTTCGTTAGTCGAAGACTTTTGAGACCGACCCTCTCCGTTTGCCGATGCGGGCTGGACACATGGGTTAGTTTTATATAGCTTCCCATCAGGGGCTCGCATAACAGTTAGTGGTGTCTGCTGACGGTCTGTTGGATGAGCAGTCACTTGAGCTTGGCGAGCTCACACTTCCCTAGACCTCCTCGTTTTAGCACATACCGGTGCATAGTATGAAGAGTCCAAGTTTAAACTCCCCCCTTTTTCAACATGGTACATGGAGTCAGCACTGTGTATGATTTGATCGAAGATCGATCTTCTGTTGCTGTCCTGGCCGCATGTGGCCATCTGCCTGTACCTGCCAAATGGTGCCACATAGTCCTTCTTACGCGACCTTTATTGTGGTCGTATAGAATGTGCATCAACACCCGATCTTCTGGCATCATAGTGTTCTCCTCTGCCAGAGTTTATATGCTAAGGACCTTTCTTTTAAGCCAAGGTTGCTGCATAACCAGGGGCAGCCTGGGTAGACACATTATATGTGTCTTCAACAACAGGGAGAGAGAAAGGGAGCGCTTGCTCTGCAGTCGGGTGAGGCACAGTGGCATTTACAACCCATCTCATGCGGGTCTTCTTAGGCTTTGCCAGCCTCAATGAAGCACCACCCTTAGAGAGCATTTCCTCAATGGTGTGCTGGTCGAAGTGTACAACCAGTATCTTCTCGGTCGAACCCAGCTTCGACGCATTGAACTGCATCACGACCTTCTCATCAGAGGAGAAGGATGTCCCCAGCAGAGTCGCCATCTTGTTTGCCATCAATGTAAGTTTCAAAGACTTTTATTCTACAACAAAAAAAATAGTACAAAGAAATCCTAGACAGAAGATCTAAGTATAATATTTTTTATCTGGAGAATGTGACGATGGAGCTCGAGTACTGCAGCAACTCCTTTACTCCGTTGACGATCCAACGAGGGACTGGAGATGCTCCCCTCTTTACTCTCTTGCTTGAGCTTGTGTGCACGTCTCTAGCTAGCCGAGGGAGAATCTTGTGGGATATGCTACCCTTGATATTTATATCCATTCTACTGGCGAGCTATAGGTGCCGTATATGCCTCTATTTGGTGGCTGCATAGGGCTCATTCAACCGAATACAGTTACAATATTCGCTGCATAATACGGGCATGCTACTATGTGGCCTTAGTTGAGATATGTTGTTGGATTAATCTCAGGGTTGTTTTCAACTTTGTTGTATGCGTGATTTGGTCAGCGGGACAAGTAGTCAATACTGGTTGTTTAAAAAAAATTGTTGCAACAGACACATCTTACAATCTGAAAGCCGCATAACATCTTGGCCGCATAATATCTTGGCCGCATATGTGCTATCCTTTGGCCTTGGTCTTATGGACACTTAGGCCGCATGGCATTGTGGCCGCATGCAAACTCTCATCTGGCTTTGGTCTATTTGGCACTTTGGCCGTATAATGACAAGTCCATAGCCGCATATGAGAGAATACGTGGCATGGCACATCTGACAAAGTTACTAACACACTGATGTAACTTTTTATCTTTTTATGAGCCGCCGCCTCTCTTACGATTTATGAGGCGCTCAGCATGATGAATGGTGTGTCAGAAATTCTGACGGACATTGAATATCGTGTCAGGGGATCTCATGCGTCCCCTTACTTTATGGTTGTTCCGGGCCGCATGGGATATTCTTATGCGGCTTCCCATTTCTTGGTAGTTCAGGCCGCATGGGGCTCTATGTGGCTCCTCTGTGTCCTGCTTTCATTTTGAGGGGGCATAAGATATATGTGGCCTGTATAATTTTTATGCTTCTACCATTGGGAACGCAGTGTGACCCAAAGCGAAGTTGACCCATGAGGTACGATATTGAAATAAACCCATATGCCTTAAAAAAATTATTATCTACACCTCATGATCCACCTCCTACCAATTGTGGGACTAAATTATGTACTCCATTGTCAACCCCCTTCCCTTTGAGCACTCATCCAGAAATAAGATACAATCCAACAATATCCACCTTAGCTCATTTTTGCTAACCGAACAACCATAGCATACTTCGGCTACCTTTTGTTTGTTTTCGCTAGTCGAGCACCCAGGAGATCCAACATATTGTCATCTCGATCTGTTCGACCACAGAACCAAACCTGACATATTTATTAATATTATTATTGTGTGCCAACCACATCTTGCCCCACCTTGTACCTACAAGAGCAATATTTAAAGCCAATTCGTATAGTTGATGCTCTTACTCCACATTGAGAAGAGCCCGTATAATCTGATTATATGCATGAACGTTCAGCACCATCTGTCTAGAACCAATTAGAGCCAACCAAATAAGCCCCGTAGCCTTATGCTCTGATACCACTTGTTGAGAACGTGGTATGACCCAAACTAGAATTAGCCCATGAGGTACAATATTGGATTGGGGTCAAATGCATTAAAAGGAAATTCCCAAGTAAGGACTGAACCAATCCCAACTATCTAAATCTCATGATCCCATCTCCTACTCGATGCAGGACTAAATTAAAAAACTCTATTATCAACCCCCTTTGAGCACTCATCCGAAAATGAAAGATACAATCCAACAATCTCCACCTTAGCTCATTTTTGCTAACCGAACAACCTTAGCTCACTCCGGCTACCTTTTGTTCATTTTTGCTACCTGAGCACCCAGGAGATCTATAATATTATCATAGGAGATCCAACATATTGTCATATCGATCTATTTGACTACAGAACAAAACCAAACATGTTCATCCATACCACTATTGTGTGTCAACCATAATGCCTTGCTCCACCTTGGGCATGTCAAATCCACCTTTAAAGCAAATTTGTGTAGTTGATGCTCCTACTCAACCTTGAGAAGAACCCGTATAATCTGATTATACGCATAAAAGTTCAGCACCACCTATCTCAAACTAATTAGGGTCACCCAATTGAGCCCCGTAACCTTGGCTCTGATACCACTTGTTGGGAACGTAGTATGACCCGAACTGAAGTTGGCCCATGCGGTATGATATTTGATTGGGCTCATCTGCCCTAAATAGTTATTTTTATGTAAGTCCTAAACCAATCACAATTATCTAAACCTCATAATCCTACCTCCTACCGAATGTGGGACTAAATTACCTAGCCGAATACCTACAAGATCCAACATATTATCATCTCGATCTGTTCGACCACAGAACCAAACCTGACACGTTTATCCACACAACTATTGGGTGCCAACCACAATGTCTTGCTCTACCATGGTCTTGCCAGACCCACCTTTGAAGCCAATTCAAGTAGTTGTTGCTCATACTCCACCTTGAGAAGAGCCCGTATAATTTGATTATAAGCATGAACTTTCAGCACCATCTGTCTCGAACTAATTAGTGCCACCCAAATGAGCCCTATAACATTGGATTTTGATACTACTTTTTCATAATGCAGTATGATCTGAACCAAAGTTAGCCCATGAGGTACGATATTGGATTAGGCCCATATGTCTTAAAAAGAATTTTTATTATCTACACATCATGATCACACCTCCTACCCGATATAGGACTAAATTACCAACTCCATTGTCACCCTCCTTTGAACACTCATCCAAAAATGAGATACAATACAACAATCTCCATATTAGCTTATTTATGCTAATAGAAAAACCTTAGCACACTCCAGCTACCTTTTGTTAGTTTTTGTTGGCCGAGCACCCAAGAGATCCAATATATTATCATCTCGATCTATTTGACCACAGAACCAAACCTGACACATTCATCCATACTATTATGTGACAACCACAATGTCAAAGTCAAAGATATGGTTAAAAGTCAAAGTCAAATATAATTTTCTTTATATTTCTACCGCGGCAAGATTTTACCATAAAACTTAGCCGACATATTTTTTAACCGCACAGCTTCATCAAATCAACCACTCGTCAATATCGCCCTTATGGGATCTCAAGCAACGCTTCTCCACCTGACTTTGGAGAAGCATCCTTCCTTTTTTACACCCACTTGCAGCCTATAGCTTACTTGCCCTTAGGAAATGGAACCAAATTAATCCTATGTACAGTTCTTGTGGAGAGACTTAATCTTTTCCTCCGTAGTTACCATCTAGCTCTCGCTGCTAGAATCTTTTACAGCCTATTTTAAGGTGATAGGCTCGACATCCTCTACTGGCAGTGCATATGCCACCACATTCAACTATCTATAGTGCTTGGTCGGTTCATCAAATCCATACATGTGTACTAGCTAAACCGGTCTCCTTGGCCTAGTAGTAGCCAAAGAATCTTACTGCTAGTGTTACTCTTTCTCTGTTTGTTGTTTTTGTGAGGCTTGATGAACATCTTCAGAAACCTCAACTTCATCTGATGTGTCTTTAGATGACTCAATCTTAATATTTTAAAATTTGCCAGATTTGCCACTATCCTGATCTGACTTCTTTTTTTTTGCTTAAAGTCAACACTGAAGACTCATCAAAGGTTGAATCCCTGCTGATTAAGAACTTCTTATCCTTGAAGTAATACAGTCAGTATCCCTTCACTCCTTGTGCATATCCCAACAAAATAACTTTTGGCTCTATGATCCAACTTACCATCATTGACACGATAATAAGCTTTGCATCCAAATAATCGCAAAGTAGTGTTGTAATCTGCTGGTTTATCGGTCATCTTCTCATCAAGAGTTATATAGTCTATAGCTGAAGTTGGTGATCTATTAATCAAGTACTGTATTGTCTGCCCACTATTACTTGCCTAAATCGACATTGGAGAGCATACATCTTGCTTTCTCAAGCATAGTTTGATTCATTTTCTCTGCTAACACATTATGCTGTGGCGTGTTCATGATAGTCCAGTTTCATACGATGCCTTTTTTAGCACACAAATCTTTGAAAAGTCTATAGGTATATTCAGTACCATTGTCAGACCTTAATGTCTTTACATCTTTCTACATGTTCTGTTCTCCTCCTCGCTTTCTACTACTTGAACTTTTCGAACACTTGATCTTTGATTTTGATGAAATACATCAAAATATATCGTGTATAATTATCATAAAATAATATAGTACCTCGCTTCCTTCTTGGAAGAAATCCTACTAGGTCCCCATACATCTGCATATACATAGTCGAGAATACCTCATGTCTTCTGCTAGCTTGTACTGAAGGTCACTCAGTGATGCTTGCCATAAACAAAATGCTCACAGAAATTCATACTTGGCTTCTTCAAGTTCTTCAGTAACCCTTGCTTGCTTAGTAAGGATAGGCCATACTCACTCATATATCCAATCCGCATATGCCAAAGACGTGTGCTATCAGACAAATCAGATGTACCGACTGCTAAAGTTCTAGTCACAGTGCTTCACAATAAGATATAAAGGCTACCAAGTCGGTGATCTATCATCACCACCAAAGATCCAAGAATAACCCGCAAGACTCCACCCTCAGAAACAAACTTATTACCATTCGAGTCAAGCATACAAAAAGAAATAAAATTTTTTATAAGGTCGGAAATATATCTGAAATCGAACAAATTTTGCATAATTCTATCACGCATCTTCACCTTGATAGACCCAATTCTAATAGCTCGACATGCGTTGTTAATGCCCATCAACATAGAACTACCATTTGTCGCCTTATAGGAAGAATACCACTATCACATTAGGTATATATGGTAGATCATCCAGAATCAAGAATCCAAAGGTCACTCATGTTGTCTTGTGACACCGAGAAATAGACTCCGTCATTGTTTGCTTCTGAAGTACAGTTTGCTTTATCACCTTCTCTTTTTGTTTTATTCTCTTTTTTCTTTTTCTTCTTCTTTGGATGAGGACACTTATTTTCATAATGTCCTTTATTATTATAGTTGAAGTAATTCATCTTCTCAATCATTATCTTGGACTTGGATCTTGATCTTTTTGCTGAAAGATGCTCTATCATTTGTCCTTTCTCTTACCATCAAACAGTGGGCATGGTTTTTATTATTTTTGTCATTAGAAGCCAACCTCTACACCTCATTAGATAATAAGAAACTTGTAGCTTCTTCTATAAAAATTGAGTCATTTCCATATAGTAGTGTTTGAATAAGATTCTCATAAGAATCGGGCAAAAACATAATAGGATCAGTGCCAAACGATCATCTTCATATATTTTAACATCCTTAAAGTCATAAATAATTTGATTGAGTTTTAAAATATGATCTTGAATTGACGTACCTTCCTCCATCATTAGTCTGTAGTGCGGCTTTAATATATAAAGTCAGTTGGTAAGAGTCTTCGTCATGCAGAGTGATTCAAACTACAAACAAAGCATAACGTCGGTGATTTCATTCTTCACAGAGTAAACGAAATCCCTTTCCAAATAGAGACAAATTGTGGCACTGCTTCAAGATTTATGTCATCACAACCATCATCGGTCATGTCAGCAGGCTTCTTGGACTTTCTCCATAAAGCCTTGTGAAGCTTTTGAGATATGAGAACGTCATTCATCTGACTTTTTCAAAGGCCAAAATCATTCTTTCCATTGAATTTCTTAGTTTCGTAATTTCTAACCTTGCTTGACGGAGCCATATCAAGAATCTACTCAATTAACTTTCTTTGAGAACTTTATCGGATGTCTTGCTTGAATCCCAAAGCTCTTATATCAATTATTAGAAATGCAGTGACCCTAACCGGACTTTGCTATGAGGTACGATATTGGACTGGGCACATATGCGTTGAATAGAATTTTTATTATCTATACCTCATGATCCCATCTCCTACCCGATGTGAGACTAAATTACCAACGAACACTCATCCGGAAATGAGATACAATACAACACAATTTTATTATTCTTTCCCACGTTTCACTATGTTCCTACTATGTTTCACATTTGTATATTATTAGTTTATTTTGGTTTCTATGTAAATAATCCAAATTAGCTTTGTTGACGGTAAGTTGGTTGTCAATTGACATTATCATACAATTTGGTTACAAATTGCACCAAATAAAAAACTAGAGTAATTTTCTAAACTATGAATCTTTTTTTACAAAAAATGTGAATCTTGCAAGAAATTTTTTACTTTATCCAGCTAAACTCACTCAACTAGGCCCGTAAGCTCGATCCCAAAGGGTTTAACTTATTTAACTCAGCACGTATGTCACAACCCTTAACTTACTTAACTCAGCCAGGAGGTATAACGACATATTTGGTAACCATGAAGTGAACTTGGATTTGAATTTTAGAAATTTACATTTGGATTTTGGTCCAAATGGTGAATTTATCAAACCATGCTATCAAAGACTGCTTTAGCCCATACAAAGACTTCTTCAATTTGCATACATTTTCTGGTGCTTGTGAATTAGTAAAGCCTGGTAAAACTCTATATACACCTCCTCCTAGAGATCCCCGTACAAAAATGCATTTTTGACATCTAGTTGAAGTAGTTGCCAATTAAAGTTGGCAGCACATGACACCAACACTCGCACAGTGCTCATCTTTATGACTGGAGCAAAAGTCTCGTTATAGTCGATACCATAAGTTTGACTATAGACTTTAGCAACCAATCTGGTCTTGTACCTGTCAATCTTGCCCTCTGGAGTTTGTTATTAATGGGTTTATACTATTAAGTCCTGGAGAAGAGGGACTTGGAATATCAGTATTTGTAGGTACTAGCATAGGAACATTTGGAGGAAGCTCATGGTGCTCATGGAGCTCATGCTGCTCCTTCAGCTCCTGTTTCTACTGCTCATGCTGCTCCTGTTGCTGCTTCTCTTGCTCCCTATATACTCTCATTTCCCCCTAATTGTCGGCTACCTTTGAGACATTATCACTCCTCGATGACTCAAAAGAACATGGAATCATACCAACCACAATGCCACTCTCATTTTCCCCCTCTACTAGCATTAGTGGAGCCATCCTCAAAAATGGAACTTAACTCTGTCTTCTTCTCATAAAATAGTTCAAACTCCCGAAAAGTCAATCCATACTTACAAACAACCTTCTTTCAGTGGGACACAAATAGTTGTATCTGTTCTGACTTGGTGAGTAGCCCCAAAGATATATTTAACTGCTTGTGGATCTAGCTCGCTCACTATCATTCTATGATCTCGTACAAAACATGTATAGCCAAACACTCTGGGAGGAACAATAAAAATATTAGAGCCAAAGAGCATCTCATATGGTGTCTTCATCCCTAATACTCTTGACGGCATCTTGTTGAATAGATAAGTTGTTGTCATAACAGCCTCACTCCACAAAATTTTTAGCATATTCATTGTCAGTATCAAAGAACTTACTACTTCTAATATATGCCTATTCTTGCGTTCAACCACTCTATTCTGGGCAGAAGTGTCTGGGCAAGTAGGTTGATAAAGAATTCCCTAACTTGATATAAAATTAGCAAACTCCTTATTTTTGTACTCAGTCTCATTATCTATTCGAAGAATCTTCATATTTACTCCAAACTAGGTCTTCACATATGCCGAAAAGTCTTAAAAATATTTATATACCTCAGATTTCTGCTTCATCATGTAGATCTAAGTCATACATGAATATCAATCAATGAAGGTAACAAACCATCAGAATTCACTAATAGAAGTAGTAGGACACAGTCCCCAAATATCAGAATGACCAAGTACAAATGGCTCAAAACTTCGAAGACCAACCATTTTATAAGTAGAACGTGTATGCTTTCCAAGTTCATAAGCATTACAAAATAGCTTTTTTTGGTCTATTTTATTCATTATCTCAGGTTCTAACTTTTTTAAACTATCAAAAGATAAATGCCTCAATTTATTGTATAGGAGCATTGCTTTTGTCTCTGGACCTCCACTAGTAGTAGCAGCAAGCATTGTAACCTCCCGGTCCAGGTACCAAAGACCATCACACCTGATGCCAGTCCAAAGCCTCTTCCCCGTGGCCTTCTCCTGGAAAGAACACATATCCAGATCAAAAAGAATACCTTTGCCCATATGATCAGCATAACCAGGAAAGTTACCAAGGTAGGTAGTGTTATCCATATCCTGAGTGGCCAGTCCCTTCCCTTAAAACTCTTAACCTGAAGCTTGAACTGACGTAGTTCCTCCAGCTCTATCATCTCAGTCCAGTCATTCGGTAGTAGCCTCCTCCATCACAGCTAGGTGAGAAACTCCCAAGCCTTCGCATCCCCTGCCTCCTTGACCTGCACGTCCACCTCTCTGTCCCCTGCCTCCTCGTCCATGACCAAAATTACGGGTTGAGGACAGTTGTAGCTGAGGTGCCCATTCTTTCCGTAATTGTAGCACTCCATGTCATCGTTGTTGGGAGTACTAGGAACCTCCAATACAGGACAGACTGCTGGTGAGGTCTCGCATTTTATCACCTTTTGTTGGATATCCTCTTGCTCCATCGATAAAACAGCCTCATCCAGGGACGAAAAAGATGGCAGATGATACATTGCTGCCCTCCTAGCCTCAATTATGGGTTTAGAATGAGATATATGCCTACGCTCAAGGTACTATTTTCCAAGGAGAACAGTCGCCAGATTTTGCAAAGATAGAGGATCATAGTAGTCCAGGTCCGCCCATAAGCAACGTAGCTCTGCTGTTTACTAGAGTATTGTCTTCTCCCCCTGTGTGGTAGCATCAATCTTTTCCTCAACTTTTATCTTCATTATGACACTCTCAGCTCCACAATACATCCCAGCCAATATCGTCCAGACATCAGCTGCACTGTAGATCAACTCCACAATCCCAGCTATGGATGAAGATATAGAAGTCGGCAGCCAAGAAACCACCAGAGAATTAAGTTGACTCTGTGTGCTCCACTCAGCACTCGCCTTATCCTTTGGCTCAATGCACTCTCCATTCACATATTTTTCAATCCCCTTGGTCCGAAGGTTCAACAGTGTTCTCCTAGACCAACTTAGGTAGTTTCTCGTTCCCTCAAGTTTGATGTCATTGGGCAGCAACTCTATGTTCTTTATCACCTACGACAGTTCTGGTGCGGGCACGTCTGCCCTATTGGATGATGTCTTCTCTAATTTGTCCTGAAACACCTTGGCTACCCCTCCAGTATCTCTTTCACCTCCTGACTAGTCACAGGTATTCTCATCTCCACATTTGCATACAGGGACGAGGTCAAACGCAACTCAAACATATATCGTGCGCCTACATGCGATCACCACTTTCTTCATCTATATGTACACCCCCAAACTCATGCGGCATGAGAAATGTACGATGGATAGAACTTACTGAAACAAGGGCTAGAAATAGAGATTTGTGCAAAAAATTTCAGGAGTATGCTCTCTAATCTCAGAACACACGTTGAGATCAAAATCAGAGGATCACACAAAAGTTTCTCCTTGATTATGCACGATCCAACGACGGGTTTGACGACACCCGCAGACAAACCCGCAGGGAACATCGATGACACCCGAGGGTGGGAGTTGGGGGGAGGGAGGGCTTCCACGCACAGAGGAAGGAGGGGGGCCTTCCACCCGGGTAGAGGAATGCGGGAGGGGGTGATAGGGTGAGAGGCATGGGGAAAGGGAATTCTTGGTATTTGTGAAAAAAATTAATTGGAAAAATGATTCAGAGCTTTGGATCAGATACCATGTCGAGAGAAAATAATTGATTGATTTACTTCCAAGAAATGGGATATTTTCTATCCGATGTGGGGCTAAATAAGTCTTCCATAACTCAACATAATCATTATCAACTTTTTAAATCCAAATCTCAACCAAATATAGGATTTCATAGATTTAGCTTTAAATCCATAGAATTCTCAAATCCAGCTCCAAATCCATGGAACCAAACTACTACTTCTCAAGTCATATCAAGTCAAAGAGACTTGTTAACTAGCTCTGGTCGAATAATTAAAGCTTGTTAACACATGCTTAATTAAGCTTAAGTATGAGTCGAGTCAAACAAACGTTATTCTGCTTCATCCTTCAAATACTATTCGGAAGTCTATTTTGTTCATCCACCAAAACTAGGTGGGATGTTCAACCCCTAATGAAAAATTGACACGTAAAATTTGTATTCAGCACAAACCACTTTGTAAGTGGTTTTGTTCATCCACCAAAGTGATTTTGACCTTTAATTTATCACATGTCAATTTTTTATTGGAAGGAGAACATCCAACCTAGTTTTGGTGGGTGAACAAAAATACTCTTCTAGCTCATCCGTTGTGTTTTTTTTTCTAACTAGCCTCACCTGCTTGTATGCTTCCCGATGGGAATCTCCATAAAGTCAGGAATCGCCAAGATATTCATCAATTTGTAAACAATGTGACGAAGGAAGGGATGTTAATCGATCTTCATCTCGAAGGTAATTGGACAAGATCTCAATCAAATTCTTCTTGAAACAGTTGCTCTTCCTCGCTTAATTATGACCAACTTTTGTAGGACATCTTGAAACTCAGTAAGGAGAACAAAGTCATTGTCAGCCATACGAGTTTTCCTCATACAACAGAAGAAGAAGAAGAAGAAGAACTCGTAGAACTAAATTTCATTCATTACAATTTCCAGCTACATACAATAGAATTACTGGATGATGACTCAATTTAACATATTTGTTTTATAAAAGAAGGGGGCAAAGCTTGAGCACCCAAAAAAAAAAAAACAACAATCTGCAGCTCTGATTAAAGAGGGCTAAAATGGTGCTCTTTTAAATGGCAAATCTTCTTCCCTTTGAAAGAATTCCTTGACAAATACAGTCTTCCTAACAAAAACCGATTCTCGCGATGGTAAAATTGAGACTGCATTCTGAACTGAAGTCAGTCCAAAAACACTGCAGGCTAGGTTCATGAAAGATGAGAACAAATTTCACAAGCTGTTGTTGATGAGCCCACACACAATAACAAGTCCCATTATCAGCAAATGGTCTACATTCGGCTCCACCGCCAGCGTCAGAACATCATCTCCAAGTGCAACCCCCGAGTCTGTTTGCTTCCTTCTCACCTCTGCAAGTAACCCTCCGGTCACGTCCTTTATCCTGTACTCTGACTTGTGTGCCGAGCCCACGATCTTGTAACTGCCACACCCAACTGTAACTGTGTGCTCATAAGGCTGGTCTCCCTGCAGGATCCTACAGGCCTTTTCGACACGAAACCAGGGCCTCCGCTCCTCCGTCGAACCGTCGTATCGATAACCTTCCCACCGACGACCAAACACTCTCAGTCTCTGTGTACATGTGGTAACTTTGATCAGATCCTATTCACTGTTGGAAACATACAATTACATGCAGTACTGTATACATATGTGTGTAACTCACCTTTCTAAGTATTTTTGTTAGCGTTCTGCCACAATGGTTCATGAGATACACCTCATCGCTACACTTGTAGTCGTAGTTATCGATGCGGTAAACTATGTGCCCATCGGAATCGTAAACGGTGCAGCCGTTTCCGTTCATCACCAAGGATTTCATCCATAAAGTGAAGCTATCCCTCGAAGAAGAAGAAGAAGAAGAAGAAGAAGTAGAAGAACAGGAAGAAGAAGAAGAAGAAGAAGAAGAAGAAGAGGCGACAAGGGACTGGGGATGAACTTTAGCCATTGGAGTTCAATGAAGGTTAGGCTTGTAGATGTAGTTGGACTGTGTACTCTTAATATATATATATTACAATATCATGTTGAATTATTTGCGCGTGAAACTGTACACATTTGGTAGTTAGGAAGAAGTTGTCATCTTGACTTGGAAATATATAGTATATGTACCTTGCCCATATATTAGAGATCACATTTCAGGCATGGCAAAACTATATATGTGGCCATAACTTTGAATACTAATTTATCTGCATACAGTATACATATAATATAGAGCAATGCTATGCCTACAACTAAATGCTTACAACCTTCTTACATCCGCCACGTGGCGACCACGTGACAGCTGTTCATTGGAGGAGGGAGGAGAGGTGGAACCCGGTGGCTGCTCGGGTGGCCGTCACGTGGCAGGAATGCCGCGTGGCAACCGTTCGTTAGGGTAGAGGTGGGGCCGGATGTGGCCCACATAGCTTAAGTTCTTCCCTAGACGATAGATAAGCGATGACCATATCCGTCGTTAAATTAAATGGAACGATGACCAGGATGTCACACATTAGTCGCTCAGCTTTCAGCGGGTTACCTACGTAAACTAGCGATGATTACGACGATGGATCTGCGACACACTCGTATCTCGCTCGTCATCTGTCGCCAGTACGTCGTCTTTCCATCGTTATTTAGCGATAGTGCGTTGCCCAAATTTTGTCATTGTTATTTTATTAAGTATTTTTGCAGTGTTAATCAGATTTCAAAAACTCTTCAAGAATCTCACGAGTTACACCAAGCAACATTCAATGCACGCAAATCAAGAAACTAGAAAAATCATGCAAAGTAAATAAATCCAAAAATATGAGTAAGTCACTGTATCGATGACCATGAAAGCTCGCACTAGGAGGATTATGTGGTACCATCGATATACATGATCTTACAACTCATACTCACGATCAAGATATCATATATAAAATTTGAATAAAAGAAGATATACTAATACACACGCATTATTACAAAATATCAATACAGGAAGACGAGTGTTACATTTCCATACCAAGAACACCTAGTCTTAGGAACTATTATATAGGATGAGTTTATATGACTACGTGAGGACGCACAACGGGTAGCTGCATCGGCCTAGGGAGAGGGTGGTACTTCCACACAGGCCCCTCAGTTAGATGACAATCTTTGGAAGACTACATATGGTGGTGTTCATATATAGGGGTTTTGCATGGGATGAGTTCACATGGTGCGCATTCAGTGACCAAAGCGCTCCCTCTATAAGTGTGTTGTCGAGGTCGACCCAACGTTCTTATGATTCGCCAATCGTAAAGACTCTTGAGTGACATATTGCTTCTCTTCGAGATGACTTGCTTACGATGATGCAGTCCCTGGTCCAGTAACATTCCCAACTCCTGCCTTAACCTCAACAATAGTTTGACGAGTTAGTGTTTATGGCAAATTTTGAGGTGCTCGAGAGATATATTGCAATGCTTTTTTTAGCCACGTTGGACGGGTGTTACAATGCTTTTTTACTGTCTCAATCCTGCTAAATTTTGTAGTGAGGTCGTTTCTGATCGATTGTAAACTTCATGGATCTAAATCCTAATGAACCTCTTTAGAAAGAAAATAGCAATGCAATTTTTTTTTTTTATTCACCCGTGGAATCAAGCTCATCCAGTCAGAAAAAGTCTCTCTCATATTAACCACATAAGCTAGAGAAATTTGGTACAATGTTGTTTCACGCAGCCCCCGTGCTTAGAATTCTTATTTATGTGTAAACATCGTAAACATGAAAACCTTCTTTGACACTGTCAAGTTCAAAACTTTACATACTGCCCTAAATTATTTCTCAATTATTATTAATCTTCTAAGATATCCATATAGCGTAATCTCTAGTCTTTACCCATGTGGACCTCATGGCCTATACCAACTATATATATATATATATATAAATATATATATTTGGATGTGTCACTCAGCAGCAACTCTGTTTAAAATACCCACCCTACTAGAATAATATCTAAATTACGTACCACTATACATCTATTTATGTAGAGTCATACGTGGGGCAGGGGAAAAAATTGTAGAGCCATACGGACGCAGGGTGTACGCTGACAAGCGGGCCATATGTGGGGTAGAGAAGAGAACGCATTCACACAAAGTATATGTATACAAAAAGATTTCTTATTTATGCTGCCATATCAAGAAAAACATGAAAGCACTCCTCTAACAGGTAGCGTACTGGTTTATCTTTTAATTTGTCATGTAATGTGCAAGTCGTCCATGGGAATATATGCGTTCTTGTATGTTGATCAATTATTATTCAAAGTTGTATATATATTGCCATAGTTCTCCCATGCCTGAAATGTGATCCCTATTATATGGGAAGCTATATATAGTATATATTCCAAGTCAAGAGCTCATCTCCTTCCTAACTACCAAATATGCACTTAACGTGTGTCTATATATATAATTCAATATTAAATTGTGTATACCTGTACAAATATAACATATATATTAAATCGGTACATGAGAATTTTTTTTTTTTCTGGACAAATTTAGAATAGTAAACTTATTTCCATATTTGGTTTAGCTTATAAAAATTTATTCGCAGATATCCGAATAAACTTTACCCACAAAATATGAGAATCTTATCCTTAATAACAGGTGGATATATTTTTTTGTCCAGACAATTTTTTTCTATACTATTTTTAATTTTATTTCTTGTTTTTTCGTATTTTTAACCTTTGTCATTTAAATTTTTTTCAGTTTTTTTCATTTTTTTTTTGTTTTGTTTTATTTATTTTTGTTTTTATAACCTTTTTTTCTTTTTTTTTAAGAATAAATTTTTTTTTGTTCATTTTTTAAAGAATTTGTTTTTTGTTTTATTTCTTTCCAGTTTTTTGTCCTTTTTATTTTAAGTTTTCCAATTTTTTTTTTCGGAAATAATTATAGTGTCATCAAACATGTAAATATAATTTTTTTTTTTAAATTTAATGATAAAAATTTTGATTTTCAAGAATATAAAAATTTTGACTATATAAAATTATGTGTATCAAACCTCCCCAAAAATATGTAATACCAGTAAACTTACTTGATGAGTTCTAACGTGTATGGAGTAATTAGATTGCACCAAAACATGGTCTATATACTACTTAGATCGTACCTGAGTATGCCACAAGTAGTCTTCCTGACAAACTGAACTTTCTCGTATGACGTGTTCCAAATGGTATTTCGAAGCTAACGACGAAAAACCTAAAAGTGGGCCAGCAAGACCAAAGGTCCTTCACGGATTGCATTTTCGAGTTATTTCGAGTCCGAAATGTCTCAACAAAATTATATTTGATATAGCAAACCAAATCCGGTGTATCCAAAATTACAATTGTGATCATATCAAATTATACAATTAACGACGCCTTCTATTTTGGTTATTATTGTATTTTCCTTTATTCAAGGATTGAACCTCATTTAAGGACTCAAAAATATTTTGGGAAGTTATTGGTTGTGTTCTAAATTAGGTTATGTGTCTCCAACTTTCTCCTTCCTCCTTTCTTATTCTGAATCAAGTGGGGTTGAACTATCAGTTGGGCCGCAATAAATGACTTTCATTGAAATACTCCAGTGGCTAAGATCCGTTTGAATATGCTTTTTGGAAAAAAAAAATTATAAAAAGAGTTTTCTACAAATAAGTTATAAAATTATTTTCTAAGTATAGAAATTTTGAGTTTGCATTTGGTTACTTTCATCTGAAATTTGGTTTTTAAAAACTAATCTGTGTTTTTTCTATGTCTCGTGTCCAACTCCAAACGTGTCTAACCCCTTCCCCAAACACATTCGAGATCAGGTCGACACCGAAGCTCAGGCAGGCGGCTCCCGGAGTTCATCATGACCCCGTCCATGTCGACGTCCCAAACCCTAACCCTAAGCTAGGCAGTCGTCAAGAAAGGCATGCAACGTAACCCTAACCCTAACCTCGTCCTCGTCGACGTCGAAGCCCTCCTTGGCGGTCGTCGACTTGGAACTTCGTCGAGACGACCTCCTCCCTGCCGTCGGAATCTGGGGAGGAGGTCTCTAACCTCCTCCGCTTCGCCTCCTCGATCACCTTCTCCTGTACCATAGCCATTGTCACAGCCCACGGGTACCCTCGAGGCGTCGTCGGCACGTGCGCCTGCAGGCTCCCCCGATCCTGGCACGACACTTTCGCGACGAGCACCTAGAGCACGAACAATAGGACTGAGCTCATCGCATTTATCGGTACCATGAGCCCACCGGTGGCGGACACGTCGAGAGGCGGACCAGGTGCTCCCCATCGCTTGCAGCTATCGGGAAGCGGACCAGGTGCGGGACATAGAGGAGAGGTCGGAGAGGGTCTGACTTAAAGTTTGGGCATGCCAAACGCAATTTTGGGATGACTTAAAGTTTAAAAGCAGAAAATTACTTTTAAAATGCAAACCAAACAGGGCCAAAAGTTTCGTTCTGAATCCCTGCTCTTTCTTCTTGTACTATTTCTTCTTGGAGGGATTGTTTTACGTTATGATGAAATCCTTGGTGATGAAATAAAATAGCTACACTGTGACGGCCATATAGTTTACCGCGATGATAACTAGACAACAAATGTAGCAATTAATTTTTTTTTGAGAAGGTAAATATGTTACAATTGTTCGGATTGAGCCCCAGACTTTGGTAGAACTACATTACTTTTTATGTTCATCTGCACAAGTCACTAATCAACCCAACACGAAGGCCTAGATTACTCGGCCCGTAGGCCCTTCTCACCCGACTCGAAGTCCCATCCGACCTGGAGACCCGTTGCACCACCTGGCACGTATATAGGCCCGGTGCGTCATTCCACCATTTTTAATTAAATGGAGGAATAAATTACTCTCCCTTTCTGGCTTTAACGAGAATCTGGAAAAATACTCCCACCTAAGCCAATAGCGCTAAGTGTCTCTCTCTCTCTCTCTCTCTCTATATATATATATATATATATATATATATATATATATATATATATATATATATATATAGGGTTGGGTCCTTTACCCTTTTGTCGAACCTTCTTTTTGTACATCCCTCCCATTCTTGTGTCAAGTTGAGTTGAGAAAGTAATCAAGATGGTAGCCTTTAGAAAGTCTAATAGGCGGCTCAACTACTCGAGCACTATCAGAGCATGCTGGTTTTTCAGGTTTTCTTTAGTGGGGTGAGGCCCCTTAGATTCAGGTCCCAACCTATTTTCCATAACAGACCTTGCACCCAAGGCCCTAACTGCCCCTGATACATATCCACCTTCCTCTGTGACTATATGCTCCCTGAAAGGAAATTCTTTCGTCTTTTCCTCTTCCGTCAAGCTAGCCAAGTCCGCAAGTTCATTGCTTAGCCTCCTGTGTCTGAGTCCCTTTCACTTTTTTTCAAAGCACTGGATAGTAGAGTGGCCAAAGCATTTACATTCGGAGCATCTCGGAGGAACCGATTCATACTCAACTTTTTGGTATATTACTTCGCTCTATTTTATTCTCCTCCACCAGTGCATATGTTGCATTAATTTCCATAAATATTTTCGCATAAGATAGCGTCTTTCTCCTTGTAGTAAGGGTTTATGTAAGAAGGGGGTCAATCCCCCTATCCAGCTTCATAATGGCATGTGAGCTCTACAATATAGGGGAAAGCCATGGAAGTCTAATCCAGATCGGTGTCGTCGATAGTCGATCATGAGCAAAGTCAGCCGATGGATCCTAATGATGCATAACAATCAGTCTCTCATCCAAGGTCTAAGGTCCATTCTCTAGCACCCCATTAAGGTCATTGTCAAGATGAAACTTAATAAAGTAGAAGTCATTCTCATTAGAGTAGATATCCATGGTCCCTTTCGGCTTCTAAATTCGCATAACATATCCACGGAGTTGTTCATAATATGAACGATTACACACCGCATATAGCACGATAGTATTCTTCTAAAAAAAATTCATATCTATCAGGTCATCCTTAGTGATTTCAATAACCTTCCTCCCTGACACCGACTTGGGCTCGAAATATTACATCAAAAGCTTCTACCTAAACTCCTTCGACATGAACATATCAACCTATGAGAATGGAGAAGACTTTTAATTAATGGATGTGAGGTCGGAAGAGGCAAATAATCACACCTAGGATGCAGCTCCTTCTTTAAAAGGCTTGATGTTGCTCCATACCTTCTGAACCAATATCGTGGCCGCCCTCTTCCCCAAAGTAGCTGTAGCCGCTACCGCCTTGGGAAGAGAATACGAACTTGGGGAAGAAATGAACATCGATCTCCCTCATTTGTTTCCCATGATCCTGGGAGTCATCTCCCTTAGGAGTGGAGACCCGAGTCCCTCTCTTCCGCCTTAGCACAGTGGTCCCACCCTCCATTTGGTCCTCCCCATCCACTAGCTAGTAAACATGTGGCTCCTCTCCTTCCGAAGGGCCACTCGCGGGCTCTCCACTTGGTTGAGCTTTCTTTTCCATCTTTTAAATATATATATATATATATATATATATATATATATATATATATATATATATATGTGTGTGTGTGTGTGTGTGTGTGTGTGTGTGTGTGTGTGTGTGTGTGTTTGGAAGAAGTTTTTTTTTTTTTAAGATTGCTCCCATACGGAATCGAACCATCGCCTACTCGGGTCTTATGCCTCCACACTAGCCACTTGATATATATACCTTCTTCCAAAAACATATATATGATCCGGGTCAGGAGCCCCGTTTCTGGAGCCCCGTCGAAGCCCAGCGATCCTTGACCGTTGGATGGAGCTGGAGCATGCGAGGGCCCCACGCGGGCCCCCCGATTTGATGGTGCCGGGGGGGGTGCTTCGGCAAGGCTTCGCAGGCGGATATCTTGATCCGGACCCATATATATAATGAGGGATCATGATGAGCTCTCTTAGACATCTTCTTATGTTCCCCAAAATGGCAACCGTTGAATTATGAAAATTCATATTTGATCCTTAAACCACCCAATTTATCGCCATATTATGATCTAATGGTTAAAAAAATACAATCTAACAACTGTCATTTAGGTTACTTACATATTTGCTAAAACAGGAGATAAAGTTACTAATCGACGTCTCTTTGGAGTGCCGCCCCCCCCATTAAAACAAGGTCTCCTCATTTTCACTTCCTATCTGAATACACTGAGAGATAAGAAGAAGTCGAGTTAGTATATTTCTTTGACAATATTAGAGAAAATTGTCAATATCTAGTTAGTTACATCTCTAAATCTCTCATTCTTTTATGCCACAATTTAATAATACATATGCTTCCAACTCATAGTACCCCAACAACCGTTTCTTACTACTAGCAATAGGCTTTTTCCTCACATTGAATATCGATAAGACTCAATTATATCGTGCATCTCCTACGGCTTCATCATTCCTTGGAACATTAATTCGATTTTTCTGAACATGAGTATCGAAATAAATTGAGAAGAAGTTTGAGACCTCCTCGATCATATATGGTTCATATATCGAAGCCTCTACATGAGCCTTGTTACCGACCTTCTTCTTATGTTGATGGACGTACCTAGAAAGACACATTATCAATATTTAGATCGCAATATCTACAAAATTTGTTAAAAATATATTCTATATTGATATTTTACTTTTTAAATGGATACATCCATCGATACTGAACGGGTCCACCGATACGTGCTTCATATGATAGAAGAATCAATAGATTCTCCAAACTGTCAAAAAAGACAAGAGGGAAGAGTTTCTCTAAAATTTGTAAATTTTTAAGACATTTTTCTCCTTAAGTTCAACCATATGATACACTGTCGGCTTACTTGAACAAATATCTCTGAAGAATATAGATTGCTCGACCAACAAAAACCATGCAAAAAGAGGCAACATCTCTCTAAAAGCAATAGATAGTAACCTATCAATGAATACATGGTATTCGTGACTCTTCATTCCCATAAGTTTGCGTACATTGAGATGAACACATCTAGACATATTCGAAAGATAGCTGTCAGAAAATTATAAACTTGTTATCAAGTTGCATATTATCAATATTTCTTTCTTGCTTAAAGTGAATATACTACTGGCTTCAGAAACCCACTATCTCCCTTTTATATTAATTTAACTGTGGACGCATGCATATCTCTTCCATGTCTTGTCTTAATGTTCATAACGGTATTAAAGACATTATCAAATACCTTTTTTTCGATATATATGACATCAAGATTGTATCTTATCAGATTTTCTCTTAAATAAGTAAATCCCAGTAGATACTTTGTTTGGTCCAATTATGGCTATGCACATTAATTCTTTGACACAATTGTTCAAAATTGGATCTTCTACCACGGTTGGAAAATCCTCTACCTATTTTCAAAAATTGTATCATGTAAATCTCGTAGGTAGGTGAGATTGTTCTTGTTTACCCACTCAAAATTCTTTCTTGTTCTTTCTCTAAGGATGTGACATGGATAGAAACTAACGATGACAGTCAAAGAATGAAGCCTTCTCTCCCTGCTTAAAGACGGAATACCTTACTCTTTTCCATACATATCGGACAAGCCTTAGTGCCATGGGTACTCCATCTTTATAACATACTATATGTAGTAAAATCATTGATAGTCCATATAAGTGAAGCTCTCATGTGGAAGTTATATTTTCTCAAAATATCATAGGTCGTGGTGCCGAACTCCCATAATTATTTCAGCTCATCCACCAACGAATGTAAATAGATATTGATATTCTTCTTCGAATTTTTGGTACTATTATAATAAGTCTCAAGAACACATAAGTAGTCTTTATGCTCATCTATAGTGGCAGATAGTAAGGGGTGAGAATCACCAGAAAATAGGAGTAATGAGACCCCGACTGTCCGAAAGGAGAGAATCCATCAAAATATAGCGCCAATTAGACATTTCTAGGCTCTCCGACAAAATTCGGATGCCACCGATCAAAATGCTTATACTCCTCTCCATCGGAAAGGTGAGACAATTCTCTATTATCCTTTTTACGTTTCTCGCTATGTCATATGTATTCGTAGACATATACATCCTCTGCAACCGTTTTGTGACTGATAAGTACTATATGTACCTATACACGCATTTTGTTTCATTGCTCTAGATGGATTTTTCTTACCCTGAATTGGCTTGTAACGATCCGCATGGCAGGAAGTGTATCTTTTTTATCCTTATTCTCCTTATAATACAACATGCATCTGTTGCGATAATAATCTATATTTTGTACACTAGTTCGAGTTGTCGTACCATCATCTTTGATTTGTATAAGTTAATATTTAGGTAGCTCTTTTGATCCTTTCGGTGATAACTCTTTAAAAAATTGTATAATCCGATGATAGCATGCTTATAACAAGTTGAAATCAGATTTTATGTTTAACAAGTGCATCAGTACCGACAATACAAAATGAGTCTCATAACCCTGGTATACATGAATATCTATATCTTGAACATATCGTAGAACTCCTTTGCATCAGGATTCAGATCCTCTAGATTAAAATTAGCCCTTGTCGTGATAATCAACATATCTCGTGTTAGGTTGTGGTCTTTATATTCAATATAATATATGTCATCATATTTGGTAACATGTACAACAAAAATAGACTATATTTTCGCAAAAAAATTACATTGCCCAACAGGTCATAATCACGCATAAAACCCTTAAGGGTCAGATTTTCCTTCATAACTGTTTCTTCCTCGTAACGTCTATTCCGACAACAAGTATATGGACACTTGATTGGGCCATCCATGTAATCGGATTTCTCATGGAATACTTGAGAAATACATAATCGCATGTCTTAAATTCATCACTCAAACCAATCATGCTCTCGTGTTGCCATTTGTATATCCATGTATTATCAACCAAGTAGAGATCCATTGCTTGTTGGACGTGGATTATTCTATATTGTAAAACAAAATATATTGACGTAATTAGATGTAAATGCAAAATTATATATACAGACACAATAAAGTTTAAGCAAATAAGCTTCTACACTTTAACCAATGATATGGGTGGCTCAGAATACTATCTAAAATTTATTCTAGCATATATTAGTGGCGACCATCTAAGTTATGTTCATATGTTTAGTGTATGTACTTAACAAATATATTATCTGCAGGATATAACGGAAAAAAGATGAACCCACATAATGTAAATGTTAAGAAATTATCTTACACTAAAAAATATAGTGATGAGTTGTGGTATCATCATTGTCGAGGGGGATACCGAGGGAGTGGGAGACAAATAATGTTATTTATGGCTGCTTGGTCTTTACCTTATCAGTCAAATGGCAACAAGGACTATGATTCGCCGTTATAGTTATGGACATTGAATTCATAACTTGTTTGATCGTAAAGATAGTGAGCCATTTAAATTAACATTTCCAAATGTAACTCGATTTTATTGACCTTATCCGATCATGTCACACCCCGGAACCAGAATAATGGAGCGGAGGTGGACAAAGCAAGCAACGTACACCAGAGTAGTCAATACCCCGAGATACTGTCATGGCTGTCTAGACATGTGATAGTTTTACTCTACAATCCAACAGTCATTCCTGGGTCAAGAGTCCTAGGTGTCTCAATCTCAAGCAAGAAACAAGTTACAAGATGTATGATCACCAAACATATATTAGTAAGTCGTCCTAAACTATACATACACAGATGGTCATGAAGCCAGTTACAAAATAAAGAACTAGCAAGAGTACAATATTACATGCAACTCTGGCTATAGTCTAGAATATGCTTTACATGTAGGCCCGCGAGCTAGAATATCAAGTTCCAAAATACGAGTCAAACACGTGCTCGGTGGCTAAATGCCTCAAAAGTATAAGTACAAGATCAAGTGAGTGATAAAAAAAAAATCCACCCATATCCTCGGGTGCTCCTGGTGTTCACCATCTTGAGGCAGAAAATACGGAAGATCCTGCGGTCCAGCTCCGAAACCTAGCCATACAAAACCAGTGGGGTCAAACCCAAAACAGCAAGTACCACAAGGGCGCCAATTTAGGAACTAAAACCAGCATGTAGACAAATCAATAAGAAATAGCACAAGGAATAACTAAATAAGTGCAGTAGGTAAAATAACGGTTAAACAGTTCTGGAGTATTTAAACAATGATATCTAAAATCAATACTTAGGTTACATTTTTCGGATCAATTTTTAAACAAATCAGAACAAGACTAGACTAAATTGAAAATCAAGCAATCACGGTATTTCATGCCCTACGGCTTGCGATCATTAGCTAACTAGGGTTATCATAGTCCTAGTTAAAAATATATGTCGTTTGAGATTTCATATAGCCACATACCCAGCAGACTATTCGGGTTATCCAAACGTAAGGATATATAGAATAGATTATATCAGGTATAATAATTTATAGGAATATGTAACACTCGAAGGCGTGTTGGAAGTATGCCCCTTACGAAGGAGAGCTCCAAATCCATGAGGTGTCGCTGGGATACAAGGATTGCATGTAGCCAAAAAATCTCTCTTGATGATACTAATACATTATTCTAGTTGTTATCCCGGACAAGTTATTAAATATTCATGACCGTGGTGCTCAAAAATTTACCTTAGACATAATGCAGGATATGACAGGACAGTAGGTTGACAAGTACATTCGGGATAAGAGCAAGAAAATCAACCACGGGAATTTATCTTATCAATTCAAGCATTTCAGTTCAGGAAATTCTAGCATGTCAGGAGTGTGCTTCGTCGAGCCACTATCAGGAGTATTGGTACATGTCAGGTTAACTCGATACGATGAGCTATTTATTAGGAATATCAGGACAAGTCCGTATTGGTAGTTCAAGATTAACAGTGTCAATATAATCCATATTCAATTCTAGCATGTCAGTAGTGTGCTTCGTCGAGCCACTATTAGGAGTATCAATACAGGTAAGGTGTCGGGAGTTCAGATTAACAGTGTCAATAGAATCCATATTCAGAAAATTTCAGGTTCTGACAGGTTATCACAATTCGGGTTATAAGCAATTTAAAGAAAGCTTGCATTTATAACTATTAAACATAATAGGCTAAATAATGGAAACAGTTAAACCATAAGAGAATAAAATCATAAAATGTTAAGCTACTACAAGTATCAAAGGCACATAGGGTAAGCTGGTCGCATGCAAGAGCTGGCTGCATGCAGCACACTGGCAGCATGCAAGAGCTGGTCGCATGAAGCACACTAGCCATATGCAAGATGTAAAGTCCACTCCTCGAGATAAGGTGAGTGACAGGCAATAAATGCAATATCAGTAAAGTGACTAATGTAAATGGCCATGTTAGAGAAGTGGCCGATGTGACTGGTTAAGACAAGGTATCAGAAGAAAAAGATAAAATTATAAAAAGTTGTGTCAAGACGGTGATGAGCCATACGTTCATAGGAAAGAGGAATGCATAGCTTCGGGCCTCATGGACGACTCAGCCGCATGCTCCTCTTGGCCGCATACATAATTGGGCCGTATGGAATCTTTTGAACTTAAAGAACTTTCATTCATTTAAGTTCCATACATTTGGCCAAGCGGCACATATGCAGATTCATTCATGCATCCAACAAGATGGCCGCATGCTGACATGGAGTAAAATGTCTAGGCCTCATACCAAGCGGGGCACATGGAACTTCTTCGTCCCAGAATAGCAAGTTTCAGCCATGGAAAAGTTCCAAGTCTGAAAACTTATTTTCTCCATAAAATCTCAATTTCCAGTCCAAATCCAGCAAGGTAAAGTTCAAAATCCCATGAAATAAAGTACTCACCAATATGGAACTAATAGTTTTGGAAAACATCAATTTTTAAGAGATCAAAACCAAGTAAACTCATGGAAACTCCAAACTTGAAACTTAGATCTACTCAAACCAAGGCATAAAAACCAAAAATATCAAGAATTAAACATATAGAGAAACTTATAGAGAATAATACAGAACAATAAAAATGCATGGAAACTAAATAAGTACAATATAGCAAGTTCTTCCTTATTGGAAAGATGTACTTGCCTAAACCCACTACTAAACTACTACCACTACTACCCAAGGCAAGCTCACGGATGAGGCTAGGGTTCGGCCAAGGAGAGGGGAGGGAGAAAAAAAATAAAGAAAGAGAAGGTAAAGAAGAAAAATAAGGAGGAGAGAGAAAGGGAAGTCTATATATATCAAAGGGTGACTAGCGCTATTCACAATTCTAAAATTACATGAAAGTAGCTGAAAAAATCTATTAATTATACGAGAAACAATATACAGCTATAACACATATAAACCAGATATAATACAATAATACTAAAATAGCGAGACGGGTCTCACAACTCTTACCTCCTTAAAAAATTATGTCCCCAAAATTTTCACAAGGCACTAGGTCTATCAAGATATCTCAAGAGATCAGACAGGTAATAAAATAAGCAAGAATATCAATGACATAATACGAACTGCCTAGAACAAGACAAGCATGCATAAGACAAGATCAGGGTATGAGATATACGAACAAATATACCTCCCGAGTCAAATAAATACGGGTATCTAGCTCGAATATCATCCTCGCTATCCCAAGTCGACTCATCCGATGAGTAATTCCCCTAAACAACTCGGACTAAACGAATGGCCCAGTTCTTGAGAATCCTCTCTCTGGTCCAAAATGGATACTAGTCTCTCGTCATACGAAAGGTCGGTACTAACAACCAATTCTAAATAATCCAGGATATGACTCATATCCAGTATATACCGTCGTAACTGTGATACATAAAAAAATTATGTATCTCACTAAACGACAGCAGAAGAGCAAGTCGATAGGAAACATCTCCTACTCGCTCGAGAATATCGAACGAACCTATCTACCGAGGTCTAAGCGTTCCCCGTACACCGAATTTGATGACTCCTTTTGTAGGCAAAATTCGTAGGAATACATGGTCGTCGAAAGAAAACTCAAAAGGTTGTCGATGCGAATCGACCCAATGACGTTGGCAATCGTGTGCTACTTTGATATACTTTCGGACTTACTTGACTACTTCAACTGTCTGGACTATTATTTTGGGACCAAGCAATTGCCTCTCGCCAATATCATCCCAAACTACCGGGGATCTACACTTTCGGCCAATAGTTCCTCGAACGGCTCCATCTGGATACTTTCTTGGAAACTATTTTTATAGGAGAATTCGACCAAGTGCAAATGATCCTACCATGAACCACCAAAGTAAATGATACATGAACGAAGCATATCTTTTAGAGTCTAGATGGTACACTTTGACTGATCATCTGTCTGCGGGTGGTATGCTGTATTGAACTTTAGATGGGTACCTAAGATCTCCTAAAGACTTTGACAAATATAAAAAGTAAACTTGGAATCTTTATCTGAGACTATGCTAACTGGCACACCATGTAGTCTAAAAATCTGCCTCATGTACATCTCAGCTAACTGTTCTGCAGTCTGGACTATTTTAAAAGGAAGAAAGTATACAACTTTTGTGAGACGATCCACAATTACCCAAATAGCATCTCTGCCGACAAGAGATCTGGGAAGTCCTGATATGAATTCTATGTTGATATGTTCCTACTTTTACTTCGGAATTGGTAAAGGTTGAAGAGGTCCTACGGGTCTCTAATGCTCAACTTTAACTTGTTAACAAACCAAATATCGAGAGACAAACCGAGCTATTTCTCTCTTTATTCTATTCCACCAGAACTGCAAACTAATGTCTCTGTACATCTTTTTTCCTACGGGATGCACTGAATACTGTGAACTATAAGCTTCTGCGATAATCTCGCGACGAAGGTCTCCACTTTGTACATAAAGCCAATTCTTAAAATAGAGAGTTCAGTCACTGTGAATTCTTAGTTCTGGTCTACGTCCTGCCTCACACTCTGCTCTCAGACGCTGAAGCTTGACATATGTTGGTTGTGCTACCTTGATTCTTTCCACTATACTAGAATGAACTTGCAGACCAGCCATCAATGATGTATTTTCAGACAATACTACTTCTATGCCCATCTCGTGAAGATCTTCTAATATTCTTGTTGCATTTTTAAGAAATAGGCTCATGCTCTCCCGCTCAAGGCATCCGCTACGATATTGGCCTTCCTAGGATGATACTGAAGGTCAAGGTCATAGTTCGTCATCAACTTTAGCCATCTCCTCTGCCTCATATTGAGATCCTTCTGAGTAAAGACATACTTCAAACTCTTATGATCAGTATAAATCTCTATCCGATCTCCATAGAGGTAATATCTCCAAAGTTTGAGTACAAACTGCTGCTAACTGCAAGTCGTGTGTCGGATAAATTTTTTTATGGTCTCGAAGCTGCCAAGAAGCATAAGCTATAAACTTACCATACTATATAAGAACACATCCCAATCCTCTACCTGATGTATCATAATATACAATGAAACCACTTGTTCCATTTTGAAGAGTCAAAATAGGTGCCGTGATCAACTTTTGTTTGAGCTTCTTGAAAGAGGTTTGGCATTCATCTGTCCAATCAAAGCACACATCTTTTTTTATTAGCTGCGTTAAGAGTGCAAAAATTCTAGCAAAGTCTGACACGAAGCGCCGATAATATCCTGCTAATCCCAGAAAACTACGAACTTTGGCAACTGTTCGGGGAACTAGATATGTCTCAACGGCTTCTATCTTCTGGGGAAGCACTTCAACTCCTCCTTTAGCAATAATATGCCCTAAGTATGAAATGCAATCAAGCCAGAACTCGCACTTGCTGAACTTGGCATATAACTTATGTTCTTTGAGAGTTTGAAGAACTGCGTGAAGATGTTGCTCGTCCTTTGCTTTACTTTGACTGTACACCAAGATGTCGTCAATGAACACTATCATGAACTTGTCCAAGTATGGCATAAAAATATGATTCATGAGATCCATAAATAATGTTGACGTATTGGTTGCTCCAAAGGGCATTACTATAAACTCCCAAAGTCCATATCTCGATCTGACCGTCGTCTAAGGTATATCCTGCTCCTTGACTCTGATATGGTGATATCTCGACCGTAAATCAATCTTTGAAAACACTATTGCTCCACTAAGCTGATCGAACAAGACGTTGATCCTTGGAAAGGGATACTTTTCCTTGATGGTTACCACATTGAGGGTACGATAATTAACACATAATCATGGCGTTCCATCTTTCTTCTTTACCAGCAGCATTGGGGCTCCCCAAGGTGATACACTAGCACGAATGAATCCCTTGGTTCTCAATTCTTCTCTCATTCCGTACAAGTCTTCTAACTCTGAAGTATCATCATGTAGACTCTCTCTAACATTGGTGCTATTCCGGGAAGTAGATCAATGGTAAACTCGATCTCCCTTTCTGGTGGCATGCCTGAAAGTTCTTCTGGGAATACACCTGAGAATTCATTAACAATTCTGGGGAATTGTACTTCCTCTGCTACTGTCATTCTTATTATTTCTGTTGAAGACTCCATCTCGCTTCTAGAAAATAAGAATTTCTCCTCAGTAGGGATATGAAAGATAACCTTGCCATAATGGCAATCTATTATCGCATACCGGGCACTCAAATAATCCATGCCTACGACGACATCATAATCTCCTATAAAAATTTTTATCAATCTATCGAAAAACTCTTGCCCGTACACTACAACTCGACACGAGGCATAAACTCTATCGACTCCCACAATACCGTTACTAGTAAGTATATTGAGTCTTACTGATAATAATTCGGGTTCTAATCCAACTCGTATCGCAAATTGTGAAAACATAAAAGAATGTGATGCACCAGAATCAAACAATACTGAAGCTGAATGAGAGTTGGCAGAAATGGTACCTACCACCACTTCCCCCGAAGTTAACTGCTCTTTCACAGTGAGTGCCATTGCCTGACCTCGTCCTTTTGGTGGGTCCTCTTTGCTGCATACCTCCTTACCTGGCCTGTACTTGAGCTTGTGCCTGCGCGTACTGTTGTGGCCTCTGTTGCTGGAATACTTGGGATTGGGTCTGCAAAGCCTTTTGACTCTAGTATTGCTGAACCGGTACTGGAGTCCTATACTACGGTCATACCGGGAAAGATGATAATGAACTAGCTCTGTGTGGGCAAGATTCTACTTTGTGGCCTGGAGCTCCACAAGCAAAGTACAACCCTTGTGCTCTCCGGCATTCAGAAACTACGTGCCAAGACTTTCCACAATGAAAATACCCTACTGAAGAAGATGTCATTTGCTGTTGAGTTCGGGTTATGACTGTTTGCTGAACTGAGGTTATCGAAACTGGCCTCCTCGGAGTTCCGATGGTTAAAGCCCTAATTGTCGGGTCTGGTGCTAAAGACTGAGTGTAAGAACCTCCTAATGTGTGGGTCCTCTTTCATCCTCCAGTCCTATCTATGATTCGCTGGGAGGTATACTCATGCCTCATTGCTTCTCTTAATACAGCATCAAAATTTTAGAACTCATATTGTTCTACTGCCAATATAATCTCCAGGTGAAGTCCTTGCCGGAACCTTCTTGCTCGATCTAATTCGGTTGTCACCAAGGTGGGAGCAGACCGACTAATTTTGTAGAACTCTACAGCATAGCTATGATAATCCTGCCCAAATGCTTCAAGTTGTTAATCCTTTGCTGCAAGTCATAACGCGATACTGTGTCAAAATATCTGGTCTGAAATCTTTCACTGAAGACAGTCCAAGGGACCGGTACTGTTAGTGAAATCATCTGTGCTGCCCCCCAGTCTTAGGCCAAGTATAGAAATTATACCCTTACTACTGACACTTGTTCTCTAGCCGGTACTATAGCTGCCTCTAGGATAGATTATGTGTCCTGAAGCCATGCATCTGATGCAATTGCATCATCGGTGCCATAGAAATACGAGGGTTAGAGGCGCTTGAAGTTGCTTGCTGATTTGTTGACAAGATGTCCACCTCATTCCAAAGCCTCTTGTACTGACTGAGTGAGTATCTCCTCTCGAAATCCTTGAGATGCCAATAATTCTTGAAGGGTACAAATAAACACACTATTGTACCCTCCTGCCTCAGGTATTGGTTGCACGGGAGGTATTGGCTAGATCTGAGGTTCCTTATTTTGAGCTGTTCTGGACCCATGGAACATGTATTGTCTCAGCTCTGACACATGGAACACGTACCAATACATGGCTAGGATCTACCATGTACCATCTCAGCTATGACACATGGAACACGTTGTGCACTCCCTCTAGTGCATGCGACAAATCTAGTCTGTAGGCCACTGCACCGACCCTCTCAAGGATACCGAAGGGACCGATGTACCATGGACTAAGCTTCCCGCTTCCACCAAAGTGAATCGTGCCCCGTGTCTAAGAAATCTGCAAGAACACCAGATCGCCTACCTAGCATAAAAATACCCTTAGCACTCTAACTAAAACAAGCAATCACAAACAATACAAACAACCTATACCTCAAACTCAAAAAGTTCCAGATGGCTATTTGTCTAATGCCGCTGTCTGTCCTACATCACCCGAAGTCTATCCCTAATAAGCTTAACCTTCTCAGTTGCATTCACGACCATCTTCTGTCCCAATAAGGCCCATTCACCAATATCATCCCAAGATAACGGAGTGCAGCATCTCCGTCCATACAATATTTTAAATGATGACATCTCGATACTGGCCTGGTATCTGTTGTTGTAAATAAACTCTACCAAGTGAAGGTAATCCTTCCAAGAGCCTCTAAAATCCAAAACACAAGTGCGTAGCATATCCTCAAGAGTCTGGATAGTCCTCTCCGACTGTCCGTCTGTCTAAGGGTGATATGTGGTACTAAACTTGCGCTGGGTGACCAAGTATTACTTCCCGTTCTCGAAATATGTATTTTGGGATATATTTATTTCTTGCTTGTATTTATTCCTGCTTAGAGTTTTTTTGCTCACATGATCATTAGGTTGCATGCATGGAGACTATACCCATTCTTTGGTTTAACATGGTTTATGGTTTATTTGTGGGTTAGTCTATTCATAAATTTGAACCCATGGTCTAAACCTCAAACCCTAGCTATATAAGGTAACTTGTTTCTCTCTCTTCCCTCATTCTTTATTTCCCCTCTTTCTTTCATTTCTAGGCAAGTACACATTATACTACATAGAGAAACCTTTTGAATTTTGTTTCTTGCTCTTTCTTGTATTTTATTAGTCTATTATGTGCTTATGATGATTCTGACCATTTTTAATACTTGGAGTTCTCGATTTTGATGAATAAATTTGCTTAGATCTACTTTTCTAACTTAGAATTTCATGGGTTCCTTGAGTTTTTGGTGGTTTTGATCTACTAAAATATGGTATTTTTTAAAACTAGTTTTTAGGAAGGATGGAGCACTTCATTTCAAATGTTTTGGCTTTTGGTTCACTCAATTCGGAGTTAAAATATAGTTTTTATGAAGAAAATAAATTTCAGATTTTGGAGCTTTACCGCCATAGCCGAACCTGCTGTTGGAGAAGACGAATTCTTCATGCATCCAGTGAGATATGCGGCTGAGAGTGCTACGCTGCCCGAGAGGGTTATCTGGCCAGAGCTTTTGCCGCATATTGACCAACATGAGTCCATCTTGTTGGATGCATGACTGCCACCGCACAAGTGTCCTTGAACACTTGTGTTCACTCACTGAACAAATAAGGATTTTGCTAAGTCCAAAATACTCCATGCGGCATCAAACTCCATACGACACCGACACTTATCCGACAAGCAGAGTATGCGACAACCATCCTTGGACGCATAACTCTGAAACTGTGGCACAACTTTCTATGATTTTGTTTTTTTTCTGATACACTTTTTGGCTTGTCACATCAGTCACTTTCCTGGCACGTATTTATTAATCGTCATTTCTGCACGATTAACCGAGGAGTCAACTTTGACATACTCTATGTGACAACTGACTCTATACGGCAACTGATCTTATGCGGCAACTGATTCCCATGCGGCCTTGATCCTTCTACGCGCATGCGACCCCTTGCACACATTTTATTGGACTAGTTTTGGTTGAATATTCCTTTAGACTTTATGAGTTGTATGTGTTTCTTTTATGACCACAAAAGTATTAGACCCATCTATGCGTCATGACCCGACCACTTGTATCTGTGCTGATACACTTACTACGTGCTGTGAGTTCCTACTTGCTAAGTGTTCTTACGCAATTATATTACATGTTTGCACTGTGGTGTACCTATGCGCTACGTGACAAGTGATATGACTCAATCTCCAACATGGACATAAAGGTTAGTCAATGACCAAGCGTGGCTAGGATCTATTGATTGTTGCATCATGCTGGGGTGAATCCAAATTGAACTATCAAGTGACAAAGTAGATTCGTATCTAGCATGGCCGTACTAAGGTGAATACCTTATGACCATGCCATGAGATTCCAGTTAACATTAGGGTTAACTAGGCAACTAAACTTGTAGAGCATTGGGAGGGAATGAAATCTCGAGATCATACTTAACTAGTCATCCCCAGTCATCTGAATTGGAGTGTGCAGGCTAGTCACCATGGATATTTTTAAATCCTCATTAGTGCATGGCAATATCCGACAATTATATAATATCATGTGTTCAATGCGATCTTAGCACGATGGCGTTACGAGGGACCGGTACATACTACTTTGAGCTATACGGCAATTTATGGCTCGGCTAACCCTGCTAGTACATGGTTCGATGTGAGGATTCCTATATGCATAATATCTCTTGGATAATCCAGACTTCATCTAGTAAGCCGTACAAGTGATTGGACGATTATGTAACTGAGCGTGTTTGTGTATTGTATCTGTTGTCAAATAGTCTAGGGACATGGACTATCATGGTGCGATGGTTTAACACTTGTCCTTGTTTGGTTATAGGGTTAGATTGTCATGTCACGATAGACTATGCACCAAAACTACGAGACAGAACTATATATATATATATATATATATATATATATATATATATATATATATATATATATATATATATATATATATATATATATATTTCATAACTTGGTTTTATTTTTGCATTCGTGCTTCCTTTGTGGTACTTATTATTTGGGGTCTAATCCTACTGGTTTTGCATGGCCAGGTTTAGATCCAGCACCCGAAGATCAGGCATACTTTCCCATGAATAATGGCGCGCATCAAACGGATGGCAACTGAGAGAAATGAGTGGGTTTCTCCTTCCCTGCTTGTTATTTCATATTTTACACATTTTGGGTGTTTAGCCACCGACACTTGTTAGCCATGAATCCGTATATTTAGTTACATACATGATTATAATTAATTAGACTGCAGCTGATCATGGTCATATACTCTTATTACTCTGCCATCCTTCTCATTTTTGCACACCTGGTTTCGTGAATGTTGTGGCATGGCATTTGGGATGCCTTATTTTCTTTTCATATATGTTCTACATTTATTGTTCTTATTTGACTGATTGAGACAATATATGTTCTATGTGACCCTAAGTGACTTGCTTGTAGTTTGCACCCTTGTCTAGTTACAGCCGTGACCGTCGTACTCTATTATATACCTTGTACGGGGGAGCTGGCCATGTTCGTCTCCGTATTTTGGTACTGGGACATAACCAGATTTTAGTGGTGGCCCATGCAGGTCTGTGTTTTCAGCCTTGGGGGGTGTTATGGTCATAGGAATCTCAATCAAAATTTGTCTCCCTTAATATTTTGCTTCATCTTTCTCGATACCACCGCTTGAACTGTTAAACTGCTTGCCTACTTAATCCTTCCCATCATATTTTTGATGGTTTTTGTCCTTTTCTTTAGGGCTTCTTTAGTTGCTGGAGCAGTAGGCATGGCAGGAGAGGGTTCCCCAGGAAAATAATGGGAGGTAGAACCTATTCAGAGTCAAATTCGAATAGAGCCACAAATTGAACAAGCTGGCACACTTGAATCAGAAGTGGGACATATCAAGCAACCAGTCCCTGAAATACCCGTACCCCCAGCACTATAGTGGTACTTGACACCACAGCATTGCTGGAGATCCTCCGGGTAAAGATGGCTATGGAGCAATACCAGATGGCGATGCAACAACATCAGCAGTTTCAACAACAAGAACATAATGTCTTGTTGAGTCAGGGTTTGCAGACGGTCCTGAAAAGAGGAGGAAGGACTGATTCAAGGGCTTCGATTAGATTTTTCCGGCTTAACCAAAGGTACTTCAATGTCACCGAGGACACCATCACAGCAGATGCCTGGTTACAAGATATTGAGGTCATTATGGTAGCAGCAAGGGTTCCGGATGATGAACAAGTTGATCAAGTTCGATTACAGCTTCAAGACCTTGCCCGTGACTGGTGGGCGTCAATAGAGGTTATCTTGAGGAATCCTATATCTAAGGATACTTTCAGGGCTTGATTCAGGGCTAAATATTTTGGAGTCATAGCGTATTATGAACTCCAACAGAGATTAATCGGTCTCAAGCAGACCGGTAGAACCGTTGATGGATATGCAGCCGAGTTTTACAGGCTGAGTAGATTCGTCCCAACTATGGTAGCTACGGAGTCAGATAGAGCAATGAGGTTCCAACAAGGAATTCATCTGGAGATTTTACAACTGGTAGAGGGGCATGACTACCAGACTTATGAAGAGGTTCTGATAGCATCTCGGAGGAACGAACTTACCACACAAAGTTATCAGTAATGACAAGAGGCCAAAAGAGGTCTCATGCTCAGAGTGGAGGTGGAGGTGGAGGAGTACCTCGGACATCAGCAATATCACCTGTTGTTCGCATCCATGATTCAGCGGCGAGGAGGGCAGCAGTTTCGACGGTGACAGTACCAGCTTGACAGCAGCCGAGACAAAAACAACAGCAACAGCACCAGGGAGCACCAGTGGGTTTTACTTAATGTGGCAAAGAAATCCATACTACAGATATATGTAGGACAGCCAATGGGTTGTGTATGAGGTATGGCAGTCCAGATCACCGGATTGCCAATTATCCGATGATGCAGAGGCCAGGAGGGCCAGTCCAACAGTTACCAGCACTGCCAATACCCCGAGCAGTCCAGCAGAGAGGGCCGGCAATAGCAGTAAGGCCATTAGCTCAGTGTCCATTACTGACGGAAGATAAGATATACCAACACCAGCAGAACTAGTAGCAGGGCCAGCAGAGGCCACAACTGTATCACCAAGGGAGACAACTGTCATGCCCCAGTCCCAAAATACTTAGGACTAGGAATACGTAAGCATGCCAGCCGTATGTATATGGCAACTCCAATACATGAAAACCATAACACATACGTATGCTGTATTATGAACAATAATTTCCAAGTGGTATATATTTACGTCATAAGTCACAGGGCATAACTAGATCTCATCCACAAAATCAAATAAACAATCAATTATATAACTGAATCAAGTATAAAATGCTTGATAAGAACAAGTAGTCGGGTGGAGACAAATCCACTACCAACCTAGAATATAAGAGAAACAAAATAAGCACATCTAATGATCAATGAGGCTCAAAGAGAAGACCTTCTTGAAAGAGAGAGAAGTAGCAAGTCCTGATCCGTGCTCCTGCGAATAGTCAAGATCGTCTACACCTGGAAAGGGACTAGGTCCTCAGAGGGACGTAACAAGATATATAGAAGCATGCCAATTGAATACAATAAAACATGCATAATAGACAGAAAATATATAAGTACGTTGTACTAGACAATCTATATGAATATACAAAATAAGGACAACCTTTCGACGTATGGGTAGGTGTAGGATACACATGCTATCTCATAACTCACACACACGTCCATGTACATCACAAGCCGTCATACCGCGAGGGTATCGACTATCGTGACACCAGAAGCCGATATACCATGAGGGTAGCGACCATCGCGACACAACTACCGTAGTGCGTGCTAGATACTACGGTTTACCAGAGTGGGTAGCCCATACGCCTACTGATTGTCCTCCCCTCCCATGATACTATGTGTCAAGTGTGTGTCGACATATATAATATATACTTATGACTGAAAGAAAATACATATATAATGAATATATAAAAATATGATAAGCATGCAAAGTATTGTAAATAATTTGGCAAGGTATACTTGCCTGGCAAAAAAGCTGCGAAGTGTAAGCGTCCAGACGTCAAGCACAAGGGATAAGAAACTATGGCTTCAGAATGAACATATCTGGATGCTGAAATAAATATCACCAATGTTCCCAAAATCAGCGAGATAGTGAGAAAAGTCTACCCTTCGTCCAATTTTAGGTCAAAGCGGGTTCCACCTGTGGCCCACTTTGCACCGAAATGCATGTCATAGGTAAAGGTCTCTAAATGGGACAAATTATAGGTCAAAAAATTCTAAACGTTGATACAAATTGAACGGTTTATCCAATTTTGGATTCTGGTGAGCCGATCACAAATTTGCCATACAAATCAAATCGCGGGGCCCGCAAATAGGCGACTTGTCAACTGTCTCAGAATCGCGTAAAACTTGGGCCACATGACCAGCGTGATACCACAAATCCAATGGCGCAAGTTTTGTCGTATTCCGACGAGCGTACACAAAGTGTGGGGGTGTTTTATAAAAGTCACGATACGGAGACTTTTTGTCGATACGGGTTGATTCCGACGCGCACACACGTCCGAATCAACTTTTGCGAAAGCCCAAACGTCAAGATATACCATACGTGCCTTTTGGTGCAATTGGTATACGACGAGGCGGTCCCGTTTGGAGTGGCTCACTCTGTATCACAAAATTTTAATTTTAAAATATTAACTTTTGCGAAAGCCCAAACGTCAAGATATACCGTAGTCACTCCTGGTATCGTTTGTCCCTATATATTCTAAAGAAGTACGAGCGGGAGCTCAGGGCCGCCGACTTATTTTTTGTCGTAAGGGGTACGTGTCATGGTTTGGAGATAAACTGCCCCCCTCTTTGTAGCCATGATGGAATTGTACAACCTTTGCACGGGGACTTTCTTTTACCCCTGGCGGGAAGATGGGACTGGCCTTACATGAGATGCATACCATTTTCAAACTCACTTAGGGCAAACAACCCTACAAAGAGTATACCCAGAGTAATAAAAAACTCAAAGAATTAGAATCAGAGAACCCGGAGTTCCTGACGGTGTCCCAGGAATTGCTATGCCACCACGACATTTGTCAGCGGATATCGAAGAAGAAGAAGAAATCCTCTGAGGGATCTTTACCTCATATCACCACTTGGACCCGCCACCTCTTTTTGTAGCCAAAAGAGTCCACCAGCACCACGTTCCCATCAGGAAGTGGCTGATTCAATTTAGGCGCTGACAAAATTGGCTGTTGTTGAGAATGAAGGCGTTGAGGGTTCCTCAGAAAAAGGGATGAACCTATTGCGAGCTGGGCGACCTCGAAGAGGAGCTTAGCTACTTCTATATAGACACCCACAGGTTATTTGCTAAGGCTGTGCTGGCGGGATACTTGATGCTCTGGTTGCACAACTACGTAGTCCCGGACTGATCTGGGATAATAGAGAGGATCAGCCGCATCATAATCCTTCCAGCCATGAAGTTGGCTTTCGTCCATAAGGTGGCCCTTCTACCGGCCATGGTATGCTGCATCCATCGGGGTCTCCGTAACTTTGCTGAGAAGTGGAGGACCATCCTGGCAAGGGGCATTTCAACATGATCGAGCTCCCTTACCATTATCTGATGGGTTGGCTTCTCCTGTACCATGGGTCCCTGATTAGCCCTGGTACTAATGAGAACATAGTAGTTGTCGATGCCCTGATCCGTAGGTATTGGAGAATAAAGTAGAAATATGATACAGTCCCCGCCGGTAGGAGAGACCTTATATTTATGACAAACTGGACCATTTTTCACAACAAAGCCTGAGTTCTCTGATGATGAGCAAAACATCGTCCACCAGGATGACAGGGGAAAGATCCAAAAATTTTCTGAGAACCTCTTTCGCTGGCTTTAAGCCATTCGTCCCTCTCATTTAGTGTACCAGAATTGATCTATTATTTTCTTGGAGCCTTATCTACCCAGCCGTTTCGCTCGTCAGTTTGGCTACACTCAGCTCTTGGAGGGTCACCCGAATACTTCCCTCGAATATAATGGCAGCTTACTTCATGGAGCCTGAGCATGGAGTTACTATAGTGCCACAGGCACTCAAGCTTGGTTTTAGGTATCAACGGCCGATATCGTGCCCAGAATGTTGTACACAGCGACAAAGTATTATTGTATGGCCAATGCCCCGCCGACTGATTTTGACCTGAAGAGGAGTTTTATCAAAGGCACCATGTTGATGCCTCCGAAAGCAAGGGCGCGTATGACACCCAAGAAAGGTTAGGGAGTTTCCAGACCTTTGATCATGGAGCTGGACCCATCGACCAGGGAAGAGGAAATGTCTCCTTCTGATGATCCTCTACTGCTAAGCGCAAGTTAAAGGTCGAGACACATCTTGCTCGTTATTCCAAGAAGGCAAAGACTGAGGTGGTCCTAGAGACGGGACCTATGACGAAGTTGAAGTCTCTTACAAAGGGGACCGTGAGTGAGGAGGTAGGAACCCTTGCATTAGCGGCCTCTGAACCAGACCCCCTATAGATGCGATGGCATTACCTGTAGAACCTATCTGTTTGTTTCTTTCTGGTCCTCTCTATAAATACCTTTCTTCTGGTCTATTTGACAATGTACAAACACCATCGAGGAGGGACCATCCCCGGCAGATAGTTGCTTCGGTAGCCTTTTACGCCGAGAAGGAAGAGGAGGCCACCTCTCCCGAGTCTGATGCTGAACCTGCACTTGAGGCTTCGGGAGCTGCAGGTTTGGATGTGGCCTCAGTGGAGCCTTATACCCCTTTTGAGAACATTTATGTAGATGACCTGGATGCTATGTGGAAGGCTATGACAACGCTGGGCAAGCTGCAACCTCCGCCGCCTCCCTATGGTATGTTATTTTGTAACTTCACAAAGGATAAGATTTTTTGTCTTCATATCTCAATTCTCTAGGTAAAGTTAATTACTGGTTATTCTAGCTTTAAAGAACTTGCCTCTCCCTTGAGAACGGTGGACGTGGCTACTGAGGATGATATAGAGAAAGAAGGAGAGGACGGGCACGTTTGGAAGAGGTCCGAGTCTCTCCCTCGCTCCTTTAGGGATGGAGAATACCCCACGGGGTCTGCTGTGGATCTCTCTGGTGCAGTGGCTGCTGTATCCACGGTTGCTACTGGGCATTATGCATTGTGGCCTCTTTGGATGCTAGAGTGAGCTATTCCGAAGAGGTCATCTCCGATGTTCCTAGAACTGTGGCTATAGGATCATCCTCTGAGGTTGTCGTGATACAATCTGATGTTGGCATACAAGCGAGTGTAGACGTCGTGGGATACCCTGGTACCCTTATTCCTAGTCATAGTGCTACTCAGTTGTCTGCTGCCGAGTTGTCGGGTGCGCATACACTCTGTACGACCCTGAAAGACTTGGTAGCAAGCAAGACCGTCGGTCGCTCTTCTACTACTCCTTCACATCTTAGACGATTGGGGGCCATCGTGCAACCTGTGGTGCCCGTGGCCACTTCTTCTGTCGTGCCACCTTTGACCCCAGATACGCTGGAGGAGATCGATGAAACCGTCAGGCTCTCCCTACAGAGCTTTTATATGTCCAGAGCGTATTGGAGAAAAACAAATCCTTCGCCTGGGCTAGGCACTTTGCCGACTGTCGGGTCAAATCTCTTAGGGCCCTCTTCGATTTTGAGCAAATGGCCGACCTCCTGAATCAGAAGATGATCGAAGTGGAGCAATGCCAGACGGAGTTGAAGCTGTACCAATAGGCGAACATGGGAAGTCTGATATCCCATGATATGGCAAGTTTTTGAAGTCTGTCAAGGAGGAGAAGGCATTATATGCTTCGTCCAAGGAGGTCTTGCAGCGTGACCTCCAGGATTTGTATGAGAGGCGCGACAAGATGGTTTATCTCCGAGAGGGTTTCCTCTCAAGGCAGAAGGACTTGACCCAGGAAGTAACTCAGGTGACTGAAAAAATCATAAAACTCCAACATGTCTTGACATGCTTGGGAGTAGTCTCCGAGAGGCGCAATGTAAACTCCCTCATTTATTTCTATAGATAGACTGGTTTTGGGTTAGAAAATTTTGGTTTAGCATCAAGTATTTGAGGTTTAGAATTAAGGTTGCAGATGTCTGACTATTTTAATTAAACCCTTGGTGCACCCTACCATTGTTGTAATATTCAGAGCCCAATATTAGCCCATAAATTCCAACAAGTTGTTGCATTCTAGACTTGACACGCCAACTTAAGCGCTGGACTTTTCCGTTACTCAAAATCATAACCCCTTGTGCTCTAATTAAATTGCACAACTTTCCGTAACTGAAATCCATTATTTAATCCTGTGTCGTGCACCTGTGTCGTTGCCATCAATTTTGAGACACAAACTCAACTCATTGAGCCGGACCAAATAAAGGGTCCAAGACTGACACCAAGCCTACACCCTGTATGACCTTTGTGTCACTCTAAATTGAGATCCTATGTGCCCCCATTTAATTTAAGAGCACATGACAATTTATTCTAATTTAATTGGGGATACCAACTTTGACTAATCCCATTTTTAATCCCAACTTAACCCAATGCCCCATGAATTAAGCCCATGCAAAACACACAACACCCCCTCACCCTATAAAACATCGAACACCAATTCTCTCACAAATTTTCTATCATTTTATGTGTTTGTGCAAATATCCAAAATTAAGGGGCTTATTTGCAAATATTATATTAGGTGTCATCCCCTCATTGGTTCAAACTAATGAAGAAGCCACCCCTCTCCCCCTTAACCGGTCCAACCTCACCCCTTCCTCTCCATTGTGTGAACACAATTCCCTCATGATGAATCCTAGCCATCCATTTTAATTTGGAGCTCATCCTCACCACACAATCATCACACAACTCCCTATAAAATGTCTGTTCACTTCATATCTCCCCATGCCGGCCCTAATCCCCAAACCTTGAAAACCCCACCCGCTCTCTCTCTTCTCCCTCTTCCTACATCAAAACCGAAACCTCTCCTCCATTTCTTTTCTTCTTCTTCTTCTTCCCATCTTCTTCTTCCCTTCTTCAACTCCGGCCAACCCAACCCGACTCCAGCCGAGCTCCTTCCTCCGGCCAAGCAACCACCTCACACTCATCAACCGCTGCTACTTCGAACCAACCTCCACCGTGGCTCCACCCATCCACCCACTGCCAGCCCGGCCGGCCCTGCATCACCGACGAGCTGCTGCACCCCACGAGCCCGCTACCTCCAGTCGCCACCCGCATCCACCATTGTCACCACCACCTCGCTCCACCAGCCCGACCGGCCACCCGCTATCACCTCCACTCGATAACCACCCTAAGATCACCGTTCCACTAGCAGCACCACCCCACACCACCAGCTCCATCACCCCATACCATCAGCACCACCACCCTACGACCACCACACACCACCAGCACTACTCCACACTACCAGCACCCACACCCCACACCACCAGCACCACCACCCGCGCCACCACTCTTCATCGCCACCCTCTATCATCATCTTCACCACCCTCTATCATCATCTTCACCATCTTCATCATCCATACCATCAACATCACCACCAACAACGCCCCCACGACCACCTCCAACCGAGCACCACCGCGACCCCCTCCGGCCAAGGTGAAACTCATCTCCCCCTAGTGTAGTACAGTTTCATATGGATATTTTGGGGAATATAATTGTATTGTTATATGCATTAAGGGTTGGGCATGATTTAAAATTAGTTTAGGGTTTGAAAATGAAATAGATTTATTTTAGTGTATTATATGCATGTGGAATTTTAGGTTTAAATAACATGTTATAATATACATTAAAGGAGAAATGCTAAGTTAAATATTTATGGTTTAAATATGAATTAAAATATATGCATGTGATGGTTAAAAAGGTGATATATGTTGAGGTTGGGTTTTAAATGTCAAATAGGAATTGTTAGGGTTTTATACGTAATGTTGTATGAAATGTTGGTCGTGGATTAAGTGTATGTCGTGATACCTAAGGATTGGTCGATTATTGAGAAATGGATAACAATAGTGAATTGGATCGAGGTGAAGTTTTATTTTGAAATTATAGTAAGTGCACATATTCGAGAGTTTTAATAAATTAATTCATTATTTATTTCGAGGATGATAGTAAATGTACATGTTAACGTCTGTGCACACCAAGGTGAAATCTGAGGAACAGTCATACATAAAATACTGATGAACACCGTGATGAATATAGTAGGATGGAAGATCTGTTTGATGATATTGTACCGATGATTAATTGGATTAGATGTAACATCCCCTTGGTCAACCTTGGTCCACCCTCTAGCTTCGTGTCCATGTGAGTTGTAGTTGAGTTTGAGAAAATGTTAGACGTGTGTCCCATCTTTTTAGCCACGTGATAGTCTATTGATTGAGCTTGTATCTCGTCTCTAGGTACTACGGGACCCGCGGACTTGGACGCTGTACCGGATCCCCGTCATCAACAACCGGATGCAGGCAAGTGTACCTTGCCACCCTGTATTTCAGTTACCAGTTATTTATTATTTTAATATATGCATTGTGCGCGTGTTTGATTAGAATCGTTACTTCGTGTCCGGGTCACAACCGGGTGCAGACATTCGTCGATAACATTTGGTAAGGAATGCTAGATGTTCGTAACATCTCGATGTACGTACCTGTGTATATCGTGACCCTAGGACACATTCATACACTGTTATTGTGCCAGATTTCATGTATCCTGATACTGACATCATGATTGGAGACTGGGACGACCTTAGGGTCGCGTTTGTTGATAGTTACTTCTGTGTGAAGAGTCTGCTAGATAGAGGTTCCGGATCAGTGCACAATCGTTGACCGCTTGGGAAGGGGAAGACAGTTACTAGACGTTTGGGCTCCTCTGCACGTGCTTATATATGTATATGTATTATTTCTGTAGTGATCTGTATCTAGAGTAGTTGTATCACCCGTGTGACTCTTTGCCCGGAGCTGCGGTACGTCCCGTGTGTTTTCGTGTCCAGAGCTACGGTTTTCTTATACAAAATAAAGAATAAGCTTCCCTTATATTGCGATTATGTGTGAGAACTTTGAATATTTTACTTGAGGTAATACAGACATAGTATAACACCGCAGTTGTCAAGGATATCCTACTAGGAAATCATTGGTGGATATATTACTTCTTGCACAATTAGGTATAAGTAATAGTTTCAAGACAAGCCTTACCAAAGGTGATATGGACGTGGCAAGTTTTGTGGACTTAACACCGCTGGCATAATTAGAGTTAAGTATGGGTGATCATTTTAGATGATGACCGACATCAGAGGTATTATGGACGTTATAATCGATATTAATGCAGATAAGTTTTCTCAGTGATAATATGGACATGGCAAACCCAACTGAGGAGAACGATTAGGACAGTAGTTCAGAGGTGATATGGACATAAACTAATGCCCAAGGGAACTGACTATGAGTGGTCTACCCGAAAGTATGGATAGACCTGAAGGTGGCTCCGTTGGGGAGCTTTTGAGGATCTACTGTCTGTTGCGTATTGAGGATTCCCGGATACAGATATTAGCTTTTGTCAAGATTTTATGGAAAGAGGGTGCATGTTGTACGTAGGCACCTGTTGGGAAAACAACAAACATCTTGATTGTCCTATTGATAATAAGGGGATTACAAGCCTAGCTTAGACATAGTACTTTTTGAGGAACTTGTCATTGATAGGCATCATGAGCAAGTCGCCATTAGGTTTTGCGAGCCGGTAAGCACCGTTGAAGAACACGCACTCTACGATGAATGGACCCTCCCATTTAGGTTAGAATTTACCAATCGTCTTGTGGGTCATAACCATCGGCCTTCTTACTGTCAAGATGAGGTCACCCACTTGGTAAGTTCTTTCCTTGGCTCGTTTGTTAAAGGATTCTGAGAGGCGTACTTAGTATAGCTCAATGCACTGTTGAGCTAAGAGACGTTTCTCATCGAGTACTTCTAACTATTGTAGACGTCGGCGATAGTTGTCGTCAATGGTTAACTAATTGGAGAGAGCTACTCGGAGTGAGAAAATTTGGATCTTGAGTGGGAGGACCACTTCACTTCTGTAAATCAAGGAGAATGATGGACTGCTAGTAGGTGTTCAGAACGTTGTGCGATAGGCCTTGAGATATTCACCCAGCTTTTTATTCCAATCGTGCTTATTGGATGACACAAACTTCTTGAGTAGCTTTATAATGGTCTTACTGAATGCTTCTACCAGGCTATTTGTTTCTAGTTTGTAGGCAGCCGAGACTACATTCTGGATTCAGTTTTTATTACAAAACCGATAAAAAAGTGTGGCTTGCTAACTGGGGGCCATTATCATGGATAATCCTCATTGGTAAGCCAAAGAGGTATATAACGTAATGTTTGACGAAGCTGATCATGTTCGACATCTTTACTTCAGCGAGTGGAACAACTTCTGCCCACTTAGAGAAGTAGTCAGTGATATCCAGGATAAACTGATATCCCTTCGAAGAAGGTGGACTAATCGGTCCAATGATATCCATTCCTCATGCTTCGAACGTCCAAGATGCTATCGTTGGGTGCAGGAATTCTGAGGGTTGGTGGATGAAGTCCACGTGGATTTGGCACACTTGGCACTTTCTCTCATAGTCAACAGCATATGCTACCATTTTCGGCCAATAGTACCCATTCTCCGGAGGCGGTCCTGAAGCTTGGGTTCGGCAGATGGGCACCACAAACCCCGTCGTGAGGCTCAGGGAGTGCCTTTATCGCTTCTGCATTTGATAGGCATCGTAACAGAAGTCCGTCATAAGAATGATAATACATCATTTTAGTAGTCGTATCGTAGTAGAACCGTAGGGAACATCTCTTGATAGAAGTGGTCTCATTTTGGTCTTTTGGAAGGGACCCATAGACAACATAGTCTATAAATGGAAGTTTCTAATCCTGGGTGCTGGTGTATGTCTCTACTGAGAAGCTCAGACATAGAAAGAGGTTGTTCTTCGGGCAGACTAGTTCTTGACCGACTACTTTGATCAGATGATGGATTTTGACCATGACTGCAAATGAGGCAGCGAGGCAAGCCAGGGCATCATCCTCGATGTTTTGCAGCCGAGGAACATGCTCTATGAAGAACCCCTTGAAGGTGGAGATTATTTCGAGCGTGACTTGGTATTAAAGAATCTAGTCTTTGTGCTGGACTTCGTACTCTTCCCGGAACTGACTGACTATCAGCTTGGAATTGTCGTAGGCCTCCAAGTAGTCAACTACTACTTGTTTAGTAAGTTGGAGCCCAATGACAAGAGCGTTATACTCTCCTATATTGTTGGAGCATGAATCTGTGATGGATTAAGCGCGGTTGATGACCAGATCATCTGGGGAGTTTAATAATATTCTGACTCCAGAGACGATATCGCCTTTGGGTCCTGTTCTTGAAGCACCATCGAAGAACATTCGCCAGACGGCCTCGCATGTGGTCACATTTGAGTCTTCCACTTCGCTTGGGATTTTATCGTAGAGTTTTAAGATTTCAGGAACTAGGTGAGCTGCCAGAAAATTGGCCAAAGCTTGGCATTTGACTGCCTTATGCGGAATGAATACCATGTCGTATGGCGACAATAGTATTGCCCATGTGGCTAGGCAAGAGTTGAACGCTCTGGGCTTAGTCATGAGAACCCTGAGAAGTTTAACTCATGCGATCACATGGATTATTTGCCAGGCTACGTAATGTCGAGTCTTCTAGATAGCAAAGACCAGAGTAAGACACTCATTCTCAACGGGGTTGTATATATGCTCCTCTTTGACCATAATTCTGGAAAGATAGTAGATGGCATGCTCATGACCCATATAACTTTTTTAAGGTAGTAGAGCTCCGAGGGAGTGATCTATTGCCCGCACATATAGCAAGAAGGGTCTTCCCACAATAAGGGTTACCAATATTGGGGGGTTCATGAGATACTCCTTGATGTCGTCGAAGGCGCGTTGTCATCCTTCATTCTAGAAAAAGAAGAATCACTTCTTCATGAGCTGAGTGAACATCTGACAACGTCTAAAGAGGTTTGATATGAACCTTCTAATGTATGTAAGTCTTCCTTGAAGGCCACGAAGTTCTCTGAGGCTCTTCGGCGGGTGCATTTAAAGGATTGCTTTAGTTTTATCAGGATCTACATGGATACCCTTTGAATTTATAAAAAAACATAAAAATTTGCCGCTAGAGACTCGCTGCAAGGATTTGGTATGATTCATCTTGAACTGGGACGCACGCATCAGGTCGAACACAGTCTTCAAGTCTCGGACGTGATCATTTTTAGAGCGACTCTTGACAGCGATGTCATCAACTTAATACTCCATTGTCTTGCGTAGATGTTCAAGGAAGATGATACTCATAGCTCGCTGGTATGTAGCACTTGTATTCTTCAGACCGGAGGGCATAACTGTGTAGCAGTACACTCCTATCGGTGTTCGAAAAAATGTATGCTTTTTGTCATCAAAAAAATATCTTATTTTGAATGTACCCTGAGAATCCGTCCATGAAGGACATGCGCTCGAAGCCACATGTGTTGTCGATCATTATATCTGTGATCGAAAGGGAAAACCCGTCCTTAGGGCATTCCACATTTAGATCACGAAAGTCAATAAAGTTTTGAATCTTTTCATTCTTTCTAAAGACGGGCACGACTTTGGCTACCCAATTCGGATGTTGTTTCTCACGGATGAAGCCACAAGCTATCAGATTGTTAACTTCAGCTGTGATGGTATTCATGATGTCCGTCCGAAACTTTCGTTATTTTTTGCTTGACCAGTTTAGCGTTTGACAAGAAATTGGATTTTGGACCGTAATTTGGGAGTCCATTCCCGGCATGTCTTTGTAACTCCATAAAAAGACATCTATGTATTCCCTAACGAGCTATAGTAGGGATTATTGATCCTCATCGGACAAACTTTTGTTGATAAAGATTGGTTTAGGGGAGGATTCATCGCCCATATCGACTTCCATGACTTTATCCTCAGTGGAGGATTCATGTTGCTCGAAACTTATCTCCAACTATGAGTCTAGGCGTTGGGCCCACAGTTCTACTTTAAAGAGTTCAGGTGGATCCTCATCATCTTTTTTAAGGTCAAATGACACAATATTGGTAGATAATATTTGTTTGAATATCTTTCCGATACTGATATCGGAGTCCCAGGCGAAAGATTCTGAAGAGTGAGAGTGTAACTCATTTTCTTCGTCCGAGTCTTCGGGGATCATGGGAGGCATGACGTACCCTAAGCCATGCTTGGTCTTTTGGTAGTAATCCTTGGACTTGCCTGTAGGAGCGTGTAGACACAGAGGCAGCCGTCAGCCTTTGTCGTAGTTTAAGCCCCTAACAGCTTTCAGATCGTAGTTCATCTTCTGGATAAGGTGCTTGGTTTGAGAACTGTACCGGTAAAGTGGTATTTTGTCGGTATCGGGTTTTGGTTCCAGTTCCTCTAGGACAAAGGGACTTTCCACTCTGCCGAAGATGATGCATTTGTCTCCCCTCTTTCTTGTTGGAACTATGAAGTAGAAGTTTTAACTAGGAAGAATTCGGTTCACTGCATAAGTGGTAATCACCTGTGTATGCAGGTGTAGGACTAGACTGTGCTCAATGGATTATAATGTGCTTAGATGTGCAACATCAGAGTAGTTCAAAGATAACCATTTATTCATAAAATAAGGTAGCTTATCCTCAGAAATTATATCGTCAAGAGAAGGGACGTTAGCATGAGCGGCTATATACTCCTCGTGTTCTAACTTTCCAAGGTCTACCTCCAGTATGGGCGATAGCATTGGAGGTCTCGTACGCAACTTTACCACTAGAGGTTTGAAAGTCGTAGTAGGTATCATATCTTCCTTCAGCGGTCGACTCGGTCTACTAAGGTGAACGATCAGAGGTTCAAGTGTGCTTTCCTGTGCAGTTTTACTATGAGGGGGGGCTGTGTCAGGAGAGTGTGCTTTCAGATGGACTTTCAAGGGATCGTCCGATGTTATCCCAGTCTCTGTCTCATCGTCGACATCATTGCCACCTTCATCTTGGTGGACTTGCTTGTATAGGATTGAGTCAGAGTAGTAGGCCTCAACCCCTTTGAATGGATCAACGTCGGCAAACTTTATCTTGACAACACCATGCTCGTCCACGTAATTCAAGCACTGGTGCAGGGTTGACGGTACGATCATGTACTGATGTATCCATGGACGTCCCAACAGGACATTGTATGATACGTCTACGTTTATGAAGTAGCAGGTGACCTTTGTTTTGAAATTGTCAATCTAATATTTGAAGAGAATCTTGCCCAGAGGGTAGCTTCTCCCTGCATTAAAGCTACTGATGGCAGTATTGGTTGCTGCCGGGTGATGCATTAGGATGCCCATGAAATAAAGTAGACTCTGCAGGATGATGATGATTGAGGAACTAGGGTCGTTGTGCATCTGGTCTACCTTGATGGCACCAATGTACCCTATGTAATACAGAGGACGATTGTGCCTATTGTTCTTTAGTAACATATCTTCTTGCGAGAACGTGATGTTAGATATCGCCTTCGTCACATTATTGCATTGGGGGCATGAGATAGGATTCTCAGCTGGCGGCTTGACCTACGCCGGGTAGGTGTCGGCATTCTATAATGCCTCACTCAGAGCAACCCGAGTGTCTTTGGAGAGTAAAAAAAGCTTGAATAGTGACAACTTTGCTAGATTATTAGCCAGTTGTGCCAAGATGTCGAACTTGTAGGATTTTTTCAGCCCTTGAGTTGTATCATTGTGCAGCAGTTTGTAAAGCGAGTTTCTTTCTGCTTGGACTTGTCCGCTGCCGGAAGATGGTATGGACCCGAATCAGATATTGTAGTTGCGACGGTTGGGAGCATACCATCATCAGGGATGTCGTATTCTCGTTGGTATACCAGGCATGTCCTTATTTTTCTTGCGATAGATTCTTAGGGAGGGAAAGAAACCGTGTAGCAGGACTTAGAATTCTTGCCCTTGGACTTGGTGGCGGAAGGTGCTTCCTGCTGCATCAAGTCTGGAGTAAGATCAGGATGACCCCACATGACCTCCCTCCGTGATGTGGTTAGAGGTATCAGCCCGACTGTTTGGTCATGAGCTGGTGGAAGATTAACAACCTCTATTGTCACCCTGGAGATCAGGATCACTCGGTCTTGGGCTTCCATTGCCGAGAAGTTACCAAACTGGAGAGATACCATGTTAGCACAATTATTTTATCATCGAAGTCCAAGGTGAGAGCCTTGGTATCGAGCAGACGCTGGATGTGTAGGGCCGTGTATGGCAACTCTAGAGGGGGGTAAATAGAGTTTATGTATGCAGCGAAATAAAATTACTTATTAAAATATAATTCTATGGCATGCAATGGTGATCAACTACTAGCAGCTAGAATATATCTCATATGTAAGAATACTACTAGCAGTATTATGAATATATGCAGTAGAGTAAGAGAGAAAGCAAACGCAAACACCAAGATGTATATTGGTTTCCCTCTGAGAGGACTAGTCCAGTCCCGAGAAATCAAGCTCGGAGTTGTATCCACTATAATCACCAATAATGAATCACAAGCTTTGATCCGAAGGCTTGCCACTTCTTTACACTACGAGTTTTGTTCCGAAGTCTTGCAACTTCACAGCTTGATTATTAGCCAGTTGTCCTTGTTGTGTTGTTGTCTTTGGAATAAAGAATTCTAATCCTATTTATAGGATATAGGCAAATAGAATTTGGTCAGAATTTGGTTAGGGTTTAATTCAAATTTCCAACCGTTGGGCCAAGAAATGAGGAGCTATTGAAGTGGTTGATTTCATACCAAAGGGGTAACCGAGTTCGGTCCAAGTTCGATACGAGTTCGGCCCGAGTTCGATCTCCTAGTATGGTAGACTTTGTAAATGAATGTGGCCTGATCTAGTGGATAGGTTCTTTGGTTTATTTAAGTAGACTAAGTATCTAGATATAGGTACTTGGGATTTGCCAGTGCGACTTAGCATATATTAGTCTAGACTCAAATAAATATAAGATTACATTTGAATATAAAACCAATAGCTATTGCAAAGTCTGAATTTGGTACTGATGGAGTTGATATACTTTGCATCAAGTATCTGCGTCATCTGTATTTTGGATCTGATTCATCTGACGTTTGACGATTATCAGAATCAGGTTGACTGTGACCACTTTGTGTCAACAATCTCCTCCATTATGATAATTGACAAACTATGCCAAAATACACATATGGTGAGTCTGATGTAGCCTTTGATGCAAATAGTTGAAACATAGACGAAGTTTCTTTGAATGTAGATCTTTCCTTGAAAAACCAGCTTTTTAGAAGAAGAAAAAACTCCCCCGTAAGTAGATCTTTCCTTTGAACGGGAGCATTTAAAATACCTATAACTTGACATTTCTTTATAGCAAAATTAGGTGCAGATATGTCAACAAAATAGATATAAATATATCACAGTTATATGTCATCAACTATACATCATCAACTATAATCGTCACATATTTTATCATTTCTTCCCCTTTGTCAAAATATCATATTGGGAAATAACAACTCTCTCGTAATGAGTTATTATGATAAATTGAAGAAATAGACATAATAACCAGATAAAAGTAGCATACATTTTAATAAAAAATAAATAACCAGAAATAATAACATGCCTTTGTTTTAATCAGAATAATTGACAAGGCTAGCACTAGGCAAATAACCAAAAATATCATAAATATTTGAACATTTTAAGCAAATATTTCTAGTACAGTGAAAATAAAAAAATCTAATACATCCATATAGCCATATAAAATATAAAACATCATCTTAGATCATGAGCAGCAGAATCAGCAGGCGGGTGATCGTCAAACTATGCTCCGACAGGGTCGAAGTACTACTGAAGAAATGGATCATCAATCTTGTATCTTGGCAGAAAGGATCACGAGCCACTGGGTGAGGTACAGTAGGATAATGGGCTAGTTGATATTGAAGATCTGCTGGTGAGTTGGCTAATGTATGAGCCTAAAGAGTGGTACGATAAGACTGGTCGCGAAGTCGAGTGATAATCATAGTGTTCTGGTCCTGGTGTTGAGCAACTATCATCTCATTTTGCAACCTGAATTGCTCGCGGAGCATCTCCTGGATAGAGTCCAAGGTAGCAGGCTGTACAGAGGATGAAGGAGTAGGAGTTGGAGTAGGAGAGGCTGGGGCTGGATCAGCTGGTGCATCAGAATCAGATGAGTTGTCTTCATCAGGAATAAGAGAAATAGGCTGAATCCTGCAGGCTTTGGTTAGGTAGGTTGGCTCAGATAGATAAGTAGGTTCTTCCATAGGTATGTGGAAATGCTCAAAGATGAGTGGAATATACAAGGCATAAGGAAGTTGACGTTTGTGTTTACAACATTTAATCATCTGTCGAATCATGGTTTTAGGAAGGCTAAAGGGAGTAGATGTGTAGAAGTGATATAAAGCAGACATCTCCCTATAGGTCATATCATCTTTGGAGGTTTAATTGGGAATGATAGCAGAGTATATGATATGGTGAAGTTCGTAAAAGTACTGGTTAAAATAACGAGCACGAAACTTCTCGTAAGGACAAGAATGTGGAGCACAAAGTATGTCCCTGAAAGAGTCAAGAGTGATGTCATCTCTATGATTGATTTTGCCAATCTCAACTAGGGCATCTCCTTCGTTAAGGATTTTAAGAATTTCACCCAAAGTTGTATCGTCAAATTCAATTTCGATTCCACCGACTCTCGAAAAGATAGACCATTGATCATGAGATGGATTGCAGTAAAACATGAGAATGGTATTCAAATATATGGGTTTTCTAGTTTTGACTAGACGATGAAGATGAAATTCTATAAGTTTAGGTTTTTGGGCATAAAAAGTAGTAAAGTTAATAGGGCTGCCCTTGCAAATATTTTTTTGCACAAAATTATTGAACCATAGATTAGAGGCATCAACAGAAGTAAAAATAAAATCATCATATTCTCATGGATTAGGAATATTTGGAGAAAATAAGGAATAGGTAGCATCATCACTGGAGGGTTGAGAAGATGAAGCTTCATTTATTTTTCTCTTCTTTTTTCCAAATTTAGGAGCCATAAAATTAGGGGTTTGAAAATGTGAAGATTGTACCTTGAAAAGATTGAAGGGAATGAAGGAGAATCTCACCAAGAGCCTTAGATCTCAAGTTAAGAGAAAATAAGCCTTGAGGAAGGGGATTACAAAACTAGGGTTTTGTAGGAAGGGTTTGATTCTCAGTTTTAAGAAGAGGGGTTTGGGAGGATGAAGTAATGAGATCAAATCCGTGGCTGCTGCTATTATATAAAATTACTTGAACCGAATTCGGACCGAGTTCGTACCAAACTCTGTCCGAGTTCTGATGGCTCGTGATTTTTGAAAATATGTTTTATAGAAAGCTATAATAGTTATAAGAAAAACATATAAGTGATCTCATACAAGTATACAATATATCGGGTCTATAAATAAGACAGGCTATCTATTAGTCATTATTATTTAGACAAGTCATTACACAGAATTTATAGTAGTCAATTACTGAATGAATGAATAATTATACTTAGAAAACGTTTTGTAAATAACTCTTTGTATATCATTACTCAGTGGAATATTTTTGTTATTATTAATTAGCTGTAGGGGCCGGTTCTTAGCTAGCGATGGTCCGAAGACACTTAAGTATCGTGTCGCTTAAAGCTGTTTATACCTTGTTGACAGAAGAACCCTTTTTAGGCTATTTAACAATAATTTCTATACCTTTAGAGCATAATATTGAAGAATTATTTAACAAAAGTTTTTTTATACACAGTTTAAGAATAATTGAACTATCATATTTAATGAGTATAGTATACTTTTATAAATATAAAAATTTTGTTACCATAATGACTTAATAGTCATATTTTTGTATGTTGGTGCAATTGCTATGAGAATATCCATTTGGCTTTTTGCAATCACCAACTTTCTCCTTTACCATTACGTCTTGCTGCAAATCGTTCCACCTATATAATTAGAACAAGACTTTGGTATCCAGGGTTTAGATCCGTATTTGTTAGCTTTAGGAATCCACTTATACATATTCATATTAACCAATTTTCTAGCCTTACACTGTTGTGTAATGTGTCCTTTTAAACCACAATAATGACATATAGCATGGGCATTTGTGTTGGGCATAGAAGGATGTGTATGTGAAGTGGTGTTATGTGTCTTGCGTGGCTATTTGTAATAGAATGCATGTTTATATGAAGTATATTGTGTTCTACATACATGATAGTGTAGAGAATTTGGTTTGCTTGCTGGTGTCTTGTTGTGAGTGCTCTTTTATTTAGCCATGTGTCTTGTGTTAGTCTGAGTAGTAGGTTGTACGACCTTCTTTCCCAATCTAATCTCTAATTTTTTAGAGGTGGCATATAAATTATCATATTTAGCAGTAAGAGCATCTATCTTAATTGAGGCATTAGAGTACTTCTCCTTTTCCTATTTTAAGTCCTCCTTAAGTTTAGCATTTTCTTGATTGCTTTCATCATAGCAGTCAAGGGCTTCTTGTAGGCTAAGCTCAAGTTTGGAGAATTTAATAGATTCATCAGAAGAAGAGTTTTCTCTAGCTTCCTTAAGTAAGAAAATAAGCTGATCATTCTTAAGCTGGTAAGATTTGATATCTTTTTGAGCTTGCTTATAGTTATTTCTAAGCTTATTATAGTCTTCAAACAAATTATTGAAAGCATCAGATAATTCGTCATACGAAATATCTTTTATCAGTGAGTCATCATTTGCCTCGCTTACCATTAAGCACAAGTATGTCGTACGTTGATAGTTTTTGTCATTCTCGTACTGGATGCTTGCATTAATTGCTAGAATTTCACTTGGGCATAAGTTTGCAATATCTTCTTCCTTGCTGTCATCATTGTTGCAATGAATGTCTGCATCTTTCTTTGTACTTGCAGCTTCTTCATTTTGGTATAAGCTTGCAACATCATGAGGTTCTTCTTTATCTTCTTCTTTGTTTCCATAAGTTGCTTCTAGCATTCTCCATATCTCATATGATATTTTGCACTAAGAGATAAGTTTGAATTCGTCTTCTCCTAGAGTGCAGTAGAGTATGTACATTGCCTTTGCAGCATCGCTTGCTACTTTATTTTTATCTTCAGTATATTCACTATCTGCTTTGTCAACTTTTTTGTAACCATTAGTAACGTAAGTCCATAAGTTAAAGCCAAGAGATTTTAGAAAAGTACTCATATGTATTTTTTAAAATAGATAGTTAGTGCTATTAAAAATATGTGGCTTATCAAGAAGTTGGCTTTCACCATTGATGGGAAATAGTGATCATGTTGTTGCCATATGTTATACTCTTTGAATGTTAATCCAATAATCAAGAGAACTTGCAGTAGTTCTAATATAAAGAATATCAGTTCTGATACAATTTAGAAACAAAAGATATCAGAAATATCTATATAAAGAGAGCACCTTTTCTGATACCAATTGGAAGAGTAGTTGGGATCAAAAACTAATTAAGAGACTATATGCTCTAATACCAATTATGGAGAATTGATATCAGCAATAGTTCCAATATAAGAGTACCTGCTCTGGTTGTAGGAAAAAATTATATCAATAGCTAAATAAGAGACTACCTGCTCTGATTCCAATTGTAGGAGCAATTGGGATAAGCCAAAGTTCCTATATAAAAGTAAAAGTTCTAATATAAGAGTAACCGCTCTGATACCAATTGTGAGAGAAATTGGGATCAAAAACTAAATAAGAGATTATCTATTCTGATATAATTGTAGGAGCAAATAGTATTAGTAAAAGTTTCGCTATAAGAGTACCTGCTCTAATACCAATTATAGGACCGTATATGGCAACTCTAGAGGGGGGTAAATAGAGTTTATGTATGCAGCGAAATAAAATCACTTGTTAAAATATAATTTTATGGCATGCAATGGTGATCAAATACTAGCAGTTAGAATATATCTCATGTGTAAGAATACTACTAGTAGTATAATGAATATATGCAGTAAGTAAGAGAGTAACTGATTTTAACAAAGCTCTTTACAACTTAGAAGACTTCTAGACCGATATCGCACTTGGCACTAGGAAGGCTAGGGAGTTGCTCTTTAGATGGGAAGGTTAAAGCTTAGGGGGTTTGCTCATAATAGGATAGAAGACTAAAGAAAAGTAGAGTAGTTGTCCTTGTTGTGTTGTTGTCTTTGGAATGAAGAATTCCAATCCTATTTATAGGATATAGGCAAACAGAATTCGATCAGAATTTGGTTAGGGTTTAATTCAAATTTTTGACCGTTGGGCCAAGCAATCAGGAGCTATTGAACTGGTTGATTTCATACGAAAAGGGTAACCGAGTTCGGTCCGGGTTTGGCACGAGTTTGGCATGAGTTCGGCCCAAGTTCGATCTCCTTGTATGTTAGACTTTGTAAATGAATGTGGCCTGATTTGGTGGATAGGTTGTTTGATTTATTTGAGTGGACTAAGTATCTGGGTATAGGTACGTAGGATTTGCCAGTACGACTCAGCGTACATCAGTCCTAGCCTCTAATAAATAAAAGATTATATTTGAATATGAAACCAATAGTTGTTGCATAGTCTGACTTTGGTACTGACGGAGTTGATATGCTTTGCATTGAGTATCTGCTTCATATGTATTTTGGATCTGATTCATCTAATGATTGACGATTATCAGAATCAGGTTGACTGTGACCACTTTGTGTCAACAGGATTTACCGCTTCAGTGTGTAGTAGTCCCGTATCACATGGTAGACGTATCGGTGGTAGTGGTTGTACTTCAGATTATTCTCATCAACCGCCTTATTAGGACACTTGACATCGGGGAGCCGTAGCTTATTTTTCTTCATTAGCTCAATAAAGATTTTTATTACGTCATCATCTTTGAAAGAATAAGTTTTTTTGATTTCGGAGCCTTTACGGGCTTTTGCTCGGGCTTCTTGGTTATATTGGCAACAAGGGCATGCTTTCCCTTGCCATCCCGGGATCTATTCCCATTGTTGTTATTGTTGTTGTAAGAAAGTTTTTCCTATCATCAGTAATATGGATCTGTATTCCCAAGAGGCGGACGTCCTTCAATTTCTTCTCAGCACCGACAATATTTATGATGATCGTTGTCTAGTCTATAAACTAAGTGTCGCCCATCCAGAGTCTGACCATAGGAAGAAGATTTCTCCAGCAGCTATCCATCAGCGTGGACTCAGGATTACCGGGGGTAACTTCATTGTAGTTGCATGTACTGTTTGATGTACTCCTGTATAGAATCTTTCTCTTTTTGTGTGATGTCCATTAGAGAGGAGATCATCATGTTATTTCTTTCGTCGTAGAATTGAGCAAGAAAATAACCTTTGAGATCGTCAAACGACAAAATACAATTGTCTGGGAGACTGCTAAACCAATCGAAGGCTACTCCAGACAATGCCCTGACAAAGAGCTTGGTGAGAAGGGCATCGTTGTGAGGAAGATGCCCTGTTACCATCTCGAAGTATCTCATGTATTGATGGGGAGATATCTTTCCATCAAATGGACTCAAGTTAAAGGGCTTGTACTTTGGTGGGTACGGTACATCTCTCCACTCGAAAGGAAACAATTGTCGAATCCTGAGCTCACGCAGTGATTCCCGATTGTCCATTGAGTCTAGGCAGGCCCGGAGTTCTCGTACCTCTGGTATTGATTCACGGGCTTCATCGACTGCTGAAGGAGCAGACGACCCGGGCGAGGGATGATTACCGCCAATGGGTAGAACTGTTGCATTTGAGTACTCGTTAGTCCCGGGTTCCAGCCTTTCTTGACCAGAGGCCCTTGCTAGTTGGGAGGTCGTGTTTGCTTTGATCTCGAGCATCTCCTGGGTCAATTCTTGCATTGACGCATTCACAGACTACATCATGGCCTCGAGGGTCTCGAGGCGTTGTCGATCACTGGGGCCTTCATGCTCGTCCATTGTCATGTATACGGTTCTTACGTGGGGAGAAGTGGATGGGATGGAAGATGTTACACTTTTTGCATCAGACTCTGGTAGTGAGTGATCCTCAAAAAAAGTTGGCACTGTTACATCCTCGTCAGAATCAAAGGGAACTCTACCTCCAGTGTAGGAAGATGCTTCTTCTGGATGAGAGTTGCTACCCCCAGGGTTAACAGTGTTTGTTCCTTGGGGATTGTTGTCTCCTTAAAACATCGAGATATTATAGAGTCCTGGAGGATTGCTATCCCCAGCTTGCAAAGCTTTCTGGGATCCCGAGGAAGAACTACCCCCAGCCGCTGATAAAATCTTCTTTGAGCGAGTGCCCAGGAAAAACTTCTTCTGCAGGTACTATTGTTTGTCTTCCCTGGACCCATCTTCTCGACCCACTGACCGAGAGTAGGAGATTAGAGGTGCTGGATTTCCGGCCTCCCCTTGTGGAGGGGATTTTCAGGCAGAATAACACGAGGTGAAGAGCAGCTCCTCCTCTGGTGGTTACACCTGCTCTCCGAAAGGCTGCCGGATGGGTGCGCTTGGTTATAGTAATTGAAATGCCGACTGCCTATCTATAAGTATTGCTACCTTGGCACAACATCAGTTGATGACGACTTTGGCACAGTGACGTCCTAGAGAGGACAGCTCATGTCCAGTAGTTATTTTCCTCATTTTGCGCTTGTGATTGATCACTTTGCACAAGTCGACCGAGAGGTGCTTCATCATTACACCCTCATTATGAGCACGGCCAAGCATATAGGTTTGTAGGCGTTGCCTTTGCTCCCTGGCCTGGGGTTCATACCAGAATTTTCCTTTGATCATTAGTGGAAGACTTTTGAGACCGACCCTCTCCGTTTGTCGCTGCGAGCTGGACACATGGGTCAATTTTATACAGCTTCCCGTCAGGGGCACATATAACAATTAGTGGTGCCTGCTGACGGTCTGCCGGATGAGCAGTCGCTTAAGCTTGGCGTGCTCGCACTGCCCTAGACTACCTCGTTCTAGCACGCACCGGGGCATAGCATGAAGAGTCCAAGTTGGAATTTTTCCCTTTCTCAGCATGGCGCATGGAGTCAGTGCTGCGTAAGATTCGGTCGAAGGTCGAGCTTCTGCTGCCGTCCTGGCCGCATGCGGCCATCTGCTTGTACCTTTCGAATGGTGCCGCATAGTCTTTCTTACGCGGCCTTTGTTGTGGCCGTATAGAACGTGCATCAGCACCCAAACTTCTGGCATCATAATGTTCTCCTCTGCCAGAGTTTAGGTGTTCAGCACCTTTCTTCTCAGCCAAGGTTGCAACATAACCAGGGGCAGCCTGGGTAGACGCATGATATGTGTCTTCAGTAACAGGAAGAGAGACGGGGAGTGCTTGCTCCACAGTTGGGTGAGGCATAGCGACCTTTGCAACCCATGTTATTTGGGTCTTCTTAGGCTTTGCCAGCCTCGGTGAAGCACCACCCTCAGAGAGCATTTCCTCAAAGGTGTGTTGGTCAAAGCGTATAACCAACATCTTCTCGGTCGAACCCAGCTTCGTCCCATCGAAGAGAAGGATGCCACCAGTAGAGTCACCATCTTATTTGCCATCAATGTAAGTTTTGGAAACTTTTATTCAACAACAAACAAAAAAGTACAAAGAAATCTTAGACAGAAGATCTAAGTACAATATTTTTTATCTGGAGAATGTGACAATGGAGCTCGAATACTGCGGCAACTCCTTTACTCCGTTGAAAGTCCGACGAGTGACTGGGGATGCTCTCCTCTCCTCTCTCTTGCTTGAGCTTGTGTGCACATCTCTAGCTAGCCTAGGGGTATCTTATGGGATATGCTACCCTTGCTATTTATATCCATCCTATTGGCAGGCTATAGGTGCCGCATATGCCTCTATTTGGTGGCCGCATAGGGCTCCCTCAACAGAATGCAGTTACAAATATTAGCCGCATACCATGAGCATGCTACTATGTGGCCTTGGTTGGGATATGTTGTTGATAGGATCTAGGGGTTGTTTTCAACTTTGTTGTATGCGTGACTCGGCCAGCGGGACACGTAGTCAACACTGATTGTTTGAAGATATTTTTGGTTGCAACGGATAGATCTTGCAAGCTGAAAACCGCATACATCTTGGCCATATAACGTCTTGACCGCATATGTGCTCTCCTTTGGCCTTGGTCTTATGGACACTTCGGCCGTATAGCATTGTGGCTGCATGCAAACTTTGGCCGCATAATGACAAGGCCGTATAAGGCCATATCCGCATATGAGAGAACACGTGGCATGGCACATCTGACAAAGCTATTAATGCACTGATGTGACTTTTTATCTTTTTATGAGCCGCCGCCTCTCTCATAATTTTTAAGGTGCTCAGGGTGATAAATGGTGTGTCAGAAATTCTGACAGGCATTTAATGTCGTGTTAGGGGATCTCATGCGTCCCCTTACTTCATAGTTGTTCTGGGCCGCATGTGATCTTCTTATGCGGCTTTCCATTCCTTGGTTGTTCGGGCCGGATGGGGCTCTATGTGGCTCCTCTGTGTCCTACTATCTTTTTGAGGGGGCATAACCTCTATGCGGCCTACATAATTTTTATGCTTCTACAGTTAGAAATACAGTATGATCGGAACCGAAGTTGGCCCATGAGGTACGATATTGAACTAAACCCATATGCCTTAAAAAGAATTTTCATTATCTACACCTCATGATCCCACCTCCTACCAATTGTGGGACAAAATTATGAACCCCATTGTTACCCCCCTCCTTGTAGTGTCCCACTTCGCGTAAGCACTATGTATAAGTGATATCGCTTTGCTTGCTCGAGCCGAAGTCTTCTCGAAGAGTTCCCGATCGAACCACAAGATGATTGATTTAAGTGAGTGGACAGAACTGTATTCTCTGATTCATGCACGCCTTAATAATGAATCTGAGTTTTTGAAATGCTTGTTTGCTTAAGAAGATAGTTTAATAAGAAGAATGATAGAACCTGACTCTGCATGCTAAATAAGTGAACTCGTATAGCTTGTCATTGAAATGAACCTGCTTGCTTAACTATAGAACTTGTATGCTTGTCTGAAAAAGATAGAACCTTGACATGCTAAGTCAAGAGTATAAGAAATGTTGCATGCTTAGATACACGGACACCGCTATCGATCGAACCCTTGCCATGCTAAAAAGATTAGTAAAGGAATCGCTTGAACAAGTCCCTATGTTATATGCTAAGAAAGATATAAATATTGCGTGCTAGTTGCTATAAAATTGATATTGTGCTTGCTATTATATGTTTCTCTTGCCTATTTTGCTATATCAAACTACTATAAGTATTTGATTCATATAAGAAGAGACTAATAGTGTGCCACGATGTTCCGGTCCTACGGGATCTAGGGGGTGTGCTATTAGATATGTGAAAGATGTATTTTTCTTGAAAGAATGAAAGAGAAGAGTCTAGTAGCCTACCCTGATGTTCTAGTCCTACGGGATCTAGGGGGTATGGCTATTAGATTGTGATATGCTTGTTCATGTTTAGTACATCCTGATAGCTTTATCTGATAGATGTTGCTTGTCATGCATTGGTCTCGGATAACTTGTGCACAAGGAAATAGTCTCTCGAACGATTCCTGGGGTACTGGGAATCGCTCGATCCGGAGAAGTTTATTAGGGCACCCCGATGTTCTGGTCCCACGGGATCTATGGGGTGTTGTTTGTCCATCAGTGGGATAACTCATGGACCATCATATAGTTAGGGCGCATGCTAGGCTAGCTTTCTTGTGTACCTAACTGTTTGATGCAGAGAGGAAATAAAAATAGAGAACCTTATACATATATATTTATGCAAATTGTTGCTAACTTCTATGTCTGCTGCAGGGATAACCATTCTGTAAGGGGTAAAAAATACAAAGAGTATATATATATATATATATATATATATATATATAGCTTGCTTGTTCATTTCATTTGCATCATAGAGTTTATCTGATAGTGCTTCATGCATTCGTATCGGTTGGATAATGGCTATTAGTGAAGAGCTTAACCTTGGTCACGGCTGCTACTATGTTAGTGAAAAGCAACCATGTGTCATAGTTGCTAATAGCATAAGATAAAAGAGTCATTAGTTAGCTGGATTACCGCTACTGATCCTGAGTTTCTTAAGGATCGAAATCATATATATATGTTATCTTGTTTGCTTGAAAAGAATGATAGTCCACTTGATGCACTTATTTTGATTCGAGATGAACAGTCCACTAGAGATAACTTTTGTTCCTAAGAGTTAGAATATGGTACACGATACATGTTATGCACAGCACGATAGAATACTGTCCCGATTGTATGCTTATTGTTTGAATATGCAAACTGTTTCCAAAGCTATATTTTCGAAAAGAAGTAAACTAACTCAAATCCTGTGCTATATAAAATAAACATAGGTAAAAGTAGCAAGATCACTAGTAATGTAATATTTTGCCACATGCTTACTTAGTGTGGGTTTCAGGGGTGTTGCTTCTGTTCGTTGATTTTATACTCACCAGTACTTTCTCCAAAGTGCTGACCAACTAACAGTTTGCTTGTTCGCAGGTACTAGATCATCCGAGGAAGCGATAGCTGTGCCTAATCCCCCGGACCCAAAAATATTGAGTCGATGCCTTGAGCCGTATCGAGATTACTTTGATTTGCTTTTGTATAGAGGGACATAATGTATGGAACAGTGCCATTGTAATCGAGAGAAAGAGAGTGCTTTAGCGATCTGTAACCTCGGGCAAGCGTCGCTTGTAACACATCTTGATTATCAATAAAGAGCTTATTTTTATATGCCATTCTGTTCTTTACTTTTGTGCAATATTGTGCCGCTACTCCCATCTTGAATAGCTTACTTGCCCTTGTTCAAAGCTTTGGCCTTGTGCAAGCGCACTTTAGGCTTGCACGGCATCACGTCCAAGCGAGGATGATCGGTTCCGTAGGGACCAAGCGAGGACGAACGGCCCCCCTGCAGGACTAGGGCATGGCACTCCCCTTTGAGCACTCACCTAGAAACGAGATACAATCCAACAATATCTACCTTAGCTCATTTTCGCTAACCGAACAACCTTAGCATACTCCGGCTACCTTTTGTTTATTTCTGCTAGTCGAGCACCCAGGAGATCCAACATATTATTATCTTGATATGTTCGACCACAGAACCAAACCTGACACGTTCATCAATACTATTATTGTGGGACAACCACATCTTGCTCCACCTCGGACCTACCAAACCAATATTTGAAGCCAATTTGTGTAGTTGATGCTCCTACTCTACCTTGAGAATAGTTCGTATAATCTGATTATACATATGAACGTTCAACACCATTTGTCTTGAACCAATTAGAGACAACCAAATGAGCCCCGTTGCCTTGGGCTTTGATACCACTTGTTGGGAACGTGGTGTGACCCGAACTAGAATTGGCCCATGAGGTACGATATTGGATTAGGCTCAAATGAATTAAAAGGGAATTCCTATGTAAGAACTGAACCAATACCAATTATCTAAATCTCATGATCCCATCTCCTACCCGATGCAGGACCAAATTAAAAAACTCCATTATCAACCCCCTTTGATCACTCATCCGTAAACGAGAGATACAATCCAACAATCTCCACCTTAGCTCATTTTTGCTAACCAAACAACCTTAGCATACTCCGGCTACCTTTTGTTCGTTTCCGCTAGCCGAGCACGCAGATATCCAATATATTGCCATATCGATCTGTTCGACCACAGAACAAAATTGGACATGTTCATCCACACCACTATTGTGTGCCAACCATAATGCCTTGCTCCACCTTGGGCATGTCAAACCCACCTTTAAGGCCAATTCATGTCGTTGATGCTCCTACTCCATCTTGAAAAGAACCCGTATAATCCGATTATACGCATGATAGTTCAGCACCATTTGTCTCAAACCAATTAGGGTCACCCAAATGAGTCCCGTAACCTTGGCTCTGATACCACTTGTTGGGAACGCAGTGTGACCCGAACCGAAGTTGGCCCATAAGGTATGATATTAGATTGGGCCCATATGCCTTAAATAGTTATTTTTATGTAAGGCCTAAACCAATCCTAATTATCTAAACCTCATAATACTACCTCCTACCGGATGTGGGAGTAAATTACCTAGCCGAATACCTAGAAGATCCAACATAATTTTATCTCGATATGTTCGACAACAGAACCAAACCTAACACATTCATCTATACCACTATTGGGTGCCAACCACAATGTCTTGCTCTACCTTGGTCTTGTCAGACTCACCTTTGAAGCCAATTCGAGTAGTTGATGCTCATACTCTACCTTGAGAAGAGCCCATATAATTCGATTATATTATTAAAGTTCAGCACCATCTGTCTCAAAAAAATTAGAGCCACCCAAATGAGCCCCATAACATTGGGTTTTGATACCACTTGTTCGAAACGTAGTATGATCTGAACCAAAGTTGGCCCATGAGGTACGATATTGGATTGGGCCTATATGCCTTAAAAGGAATTTTTTATTATCTACACATCATGATCCCTCCTCCTTCCCAATATAGGACTAAATTACCAACTCCGTTTTTACCCCCCTTTGAACACTCTTCCAAAAATGAGATACAATCCAACAATCTCCATATTAGCTCATTTCTGCTAATCGAACAACCTTAGCACACTCCAGCTACCTTTTGTTCATTTTCGCTAGCCGAGCACCCAGGAGATCCAACATATTGTCATCTCGATCAGTTCGACCATAGAACCAAACCTGACACGCTCATCTATACCACTATTTGTGGCAACCACAACGTCAAAGTCAAAGATATAGTCAAAAGTCAAAGTCAAAATATAATTTTCTTCATATCTCTACCTCGGCAAGGTTTTACCATAAAACTGAGTCGGTACACTTTTCAACTGCACAGCTTCACCAAATCAACCACTCGTCAATATTGCCCCTATGGGCTCTCAATCAACAATTCTCCAACTGACTTTGGAGAAGCATCCTTCTTCTGTAACACCCACTTGTAACCCCCATGGGAAATGGAACCAAATTAATCCCATGTACAGTTCTTGTGGAGAGACTTATCTCTTCCTCCACAGCTACCATCCAGCTCTCGCTACTAGAATCTTTGACAGTCTGTTTGAATGTGATAGGCTCATCATCCTCTACTGGCAGTACATATGCCACCATATTCAACTATCTATAGTGCTTGATCGGTTCATCAAATCCATACATGTGTACTAGCCTGACCGGTCTCCTTGGCCTAGTGTAGCCAAAGAATTTTGCTGTTGGTATTGCTTGATCGGTTCATCAAATCCATACATGTGTACTAGCTTGACCAGTCTCATCAAGAGTCTTATAGTCTATATCTGAAGTTGGTGATCTATTAATCAAGTACTGCGCTATCTGTCCACCATTCCTAGCCTAAACCGGCATTAGAGAGCATACATCTTGGTTTCTCAAGCAAAGTTCGAATCATTCTCTCTGCTAACCCATTATGTTGTAGCGAGTTCCTGACAGTCCAATTTCGTATTATGCCTTTTTTAGCACAGAAATCTTTGAAAGGTATATAGGTATATTCATAACCATTGTCAAACCTTAATGTCTTTATATCATTCTGCCTGTTATGTTCTCCGCCATCACTTTCCACTACTTAAACTTTTCGATCACTTGATCTTTGGTTTTGATGAAATACATCAAAATATAACGTGTATATTATCATTAAAATAATATAGTACCTCGCTTCCTTCTTGGAAGGAATCCTACTAGGTCACCATATATCTGTATGTACATAGTCGAGAATACCTCATGTCTTCTGCTTGCTTATAGTGAAGGTCACCCTGTGCTGCTTTCCATAAACACATTGCTCAAAGAAATCCATACATGGCTTCTTCAAGTTCTTCAGTAACCCTTACTTTCTTATTAAGGATAGGCCCTACTCACTTATATATCCAATCCGTATATGCCAAAGACATGTGCTATCAGACGAATCGGATGTACCAACTGCTGAAGTCCAAGTCACAGTGCTTCACAATAAGATATAAAGGATACCATGTCGGTGACCTATCATCACCACCAAAGATCCAAGAACAACCCGCAAGACTCCACCCTCGTCAACAAACTTGTTACCATTCGAGTCAAGCATACCAAAAGAAATCATATTTTTCTTGAGGTCGGGAATATATATGACATCGACCAAATTCTGCACAATTCTATCATACATATTTACCTTGATAGACCCAATTCCATCAGCTTGACATGCGTTGTTGTTGTCCATCAACATAGAACCACCATTTGTCGCCTTGTAGGAGAAAACCACTATCTCTTTGGGTATATATGGTAGGATCATCCAGAATCAAGAATCCAAAGGTCACTCATGTTGTCATGTGCCACCAAGAAATACTCTGTCACTGTTTGCTTCTGAAGTATAGTTTGCTTCATCACCTTCTCTTTTTGTCTTATTCTTTTTTTTTTGTTCTTCTTCTTTGGACGAGGATACTTATTTGCATAATATCCTTTCTTATTACAGTTGAAGAAATTTATCTTCTCAATAGTTATCTTGAACTTAGATCTTGATCTTTTGCTGGAAGATGCTCTATCGTTTGTCATTTATCTTACCATCAAACAGTGGGTCTGGTTTCCATCATTTTTGTCATTAGAAGCCAACATCTGCACCTCATTAGACAATAAGAAACTTGGAGCTTCTTCTATGAAAATTGAGTCATTCCTGTATAGTAATGTTTGAATAAGATTCTCATAAGAATCGTGCAAAGAAAATAATAGGATCAGTGCCAAACGATCATCATCTTTATATATTTCAACATCCTTCAAGTCATAAATAATTTGATTGAACTTTAAAATATGATCTTGAATTGACGTACCTTCCTCCATCACTAGCCTGTAGAGCAATTTTAATATATAAAGTCGGTTGGTAAGAGTCTTCGTCATGTAGAGTGATTCCAACTTCAGCCAGAGAACAACGTCGGCGGTTTCGTCCTTCACAGAGTAAACGATATCCCTTTCTAAAGTGAGGTGAATTGTGGCACATGCTTCGAGATTCATGTCATCCCAATCATCATCGGTCATGTCAGCGGGATTCTTGAACTTTCTCCGTAAAGCCTAGTGATACTTTTGAGATATGAGAACGTCATTCATATGACTTTTTCAAAAGCCAAAATTATTCTTCCCATTGAATTTCTCAATTTCGTACTTTCCAAACTTGCTTGACGGAGCCATATCAAGAATCTAACCAACTAAATTTCTTTGAGAACTTTGTCGGATGCCTTGCTTGAATCCCAAAGCTTTGATATCAATTGTTAGAAACACAGTGCGACCCGAACTGGAGTTGGCCATGAGGTACGATATTGGACTGGGCACATGTCTTAAATAGAATTTTTATTATCTACACCTTGTGATCCCATCTCCTACCCGATGTGAGACTAAATTACCAAGGAATACTCATCCGAAAACGAGATACAATCCAACACAATTTTATCATTCTTTCCCATGTTTCACTCTGTTCCTACTATGTTTCACATTTGTATGTTATTAGTTTATTTTGTTTTCTATGTAAATAATCCAAATTAGCTTTGTTGTCGGTAAGTTGGTTGACAGTTGACATTGTCATACAATTTGGTTACAAATTGCACCAAATAAAAAACTAGAGTAATTTTCTAAACTATGAATCTTTTTTTACAAAAAATGTGAATCTTGCAAGAATTTTTTTACTTTGTCCGGCTAAACTCACTCAACTAGCCCCGTAAGCTCGATCCCAAAGGGGTTAACTTATTTAACTCAGCACGTATGTCACAATCCTTACCTTACTTAACTCGACCAGGAGGTATAACGGCATGTTTGGTAACCATGAAATGAACTTGGATTTGAATTTTATAAATTTACATTTGGATTTTGGTCCAAATGGTGCATTTATAATTGCAAAATTTTGGACCAAAAGTTGTTTGCTAAACTTGGAATTTGACATTTGAAGTGGACATCATCCAAATTATTTGTTTGGATAGAATAATGTATTTACAAGAATAAATATTATGATTAACTAATAATACAAATAATTGGTATTCATAAAAATATTATGATGAACTAATTAAATATTATAGTTTTATAAAGTTATTAATTAGCTAATATTATATTTTACTAATTATCATAATTACTTGGGTTAACTAATAATGATTAAATATTAATTACGTACTAATTTAGTTAACAATATAATATGGTTAACTAGTAGTCATAATTACTAATTACTAATGATTAATATGAACATAATAATTTTATTATTTATTTATAACTTAAAAATTCAATTAATTATTTAATTTAAATAGTAATAAATTATTTTAGTCCTATTTAACTATTCTAATTATATAATAATATAATAGTACATACTAATTCATTATCTAGTTAAATTTATATACCTATTAGTATTATATATTTAAATAATTTTAAATAATTTTTAATTATCTTAATTAATAAATTATTTTAATTAAATATCCTAACAACTTAAGAATAAAAAAATTATATTTACAATGTTAATTAAATATTAATTAATTATTATTTAAGTCATTAGTTAATTATTTGTTGGCATAAATTAAGTATTTAATAGAACAATAAAACTAATAAATAAATAATTCAACTTTCTCTCTTCTAAATTCGGACTAGAGTGGAGGAGGTGGAATACGCTACAAATCTTATTTTGGATTTGGAAAGTAATCTGTAGAGAGAAAATAATTGATTAATTTACTTCCAAGATAGGGGTACATATATATAGGAGGAGGCTAACCTCCTCCTTATTTTCTATCCGATGTGGGACTAAATAAGTCCCCTTTAACTCAATACTCTCCCTCAAGATGGGCGATAAATATCAATCATTCACATCTTGTTATAAAATGTATCAAACTCTCTAGGACCTAAATCTTTAGTTAAACAATCAGCTAACTGCTCCGCTGATTTTATATAGCTCAAAGTTAAAACTTTTATATGCAGCTGCTCCTTGATGAAGAATCGATCAATCTCCATATGTTTGGTGTGATCATGCTGAACTAGATTATTTGCAATTTCAATTGCTGATTTGTTGTCACACCAAAGTTGCAGGGAGTCTCCTCTAAACAAACACATCTTAGCCAACAAGCTCTTTACCCACATCATCTCGCACAAGCTAACTTCCATAGCCCTGTACTCGGCCTCAGCTGTAGACCTAGCCACTATAACTTGCTTTTTGTTGTGCCAAGATACAAGATTGCCTCCAACAAAAATACAGTAACATATAGTGGACCTGTAATTTTCCATACAACCTGCACAATTGGCATCACAATAGCCTTCAACTCTCAGATGTCCAGATCTTCTGAACCATAACCCATTTTCTGGGCTTCCTTTAATATACTTGAGAATTCTGCGAACTGTCCCTATATGCTGCTCTCTGGGATCATGCATATATCTACTCACCACACTCACGGCATAAGTAATATCAGGTCTCGTATGACAGATATATGAGCCGACCAACTAATCTTTGACATTGCTTCTTACTCACCGGATCACCACCCTCAGCACACAACTTGTGATTATGCTCAATAGGAGTAGAAGCGACCCTGCAACCCAGCCTTCCTGTCTCTGAAAGAACGTCCAGAGCATACTTTTGCTGAGAAAGTATTATACCCTTCGTGAACTTGCAATTTTAATTTCGAGGAAGTACTTCAACTGCCCAAAATCCTTAACTTCAAATTTCTCTCCAAGCCTTTTCTTTACCCTTAGGATCTCCTCAGTATCGTCTCCAGTAATTATAATATCATCAACATAGACTACAAGAACAGTGATACGAGTCTTGGAGTACCGGCAAAATATATTATGGTCTCCATTACACTGCCTATACCTCATACCATAGACTGCAAGCCTGAATCTATCAAACCATGCTCTTGGAGACTGCTTTAGCCCATACAAAGACTTCTTCAATTTGCATACATTTCCCTTTGCTTGTGAATTAGCAAAGCCTAGTGGAATCTCCATATATACCTTCTCCTGGAGATCCCCATACAAAAATACATTCTTGACATCTAGCTAATGTAGTTGCCAATTAAAGTTGGCAGCACATGACACCAACACTCATACAGTGCTCATATTTGCGACTAGAGCAAAGGTCTCGTTATAGTCGTTACCATAAGTTTGGCTATAGCCTTTAGCAACCAATCTGGCCTTGTACCTGTCAATCTTGCCCTCTAGAGTCTGTTGTAAATGGGTTTATACTGTTAAGTCCTGGAGAAGAGGGACTTGGGACATCAGTATTTGTGGGTACTAGCATAGAGAAATTAGGAGGAAGCTCATGCTGCTCCTTCTTCTCCTGTTGCTATTGCTCATGCTACTCCTATTATTGCTGCTCATGCCCCCTATATACTCTCATCTCCCCCTGACTATCGGCTCCCCTTGAGACACCATCACTCCTCGGTGACTCAAAAGAATATGGTATCATACCAACCACAATGCCACTCTTATTCTCCCCCTCTCTACTAGCATTAGTAGATCCATCCTCGAACATGGAACTTAACTCCATCTTCTTCCCATAAAATGGTTCAAACTCCTGGAAGGTCACGTCTATACTTACAAACAACCTTCTTTCAGTGGTACACCAATATTTGTATCCTTTCAGACTTGGTGAGTAGCCCACAAAGATACATTTAACTGCTTGTGGATCCATCTTGCTCACCATCATTTTGTAATCTATTACAAAATATGTACAACCAAACACTCTGAGAGGAACAATAAAAACATTAGAGCCCAAGAGCATCTCGCATGGTATCTTTATCCCTAATACTCTTGACGGTATCCTGTTGATAGATAAGCTGCTATCATTACAGCCTCACTCCACAAGAATTTTAGCACATTCATTGTCAGCATTAAAGAATGTGCCACTTCTAGTAAATGCATGTTCTTGCGTTCAGCTACCCCATTCTGAGCAGGAGTGTCTGGGCAAGTGGTTTGATAAAGAATTATCTGACTAAAGATGAAATTAGCAAGCTCTTTGTTCGTGTACTCGGTCCCATTATCTGTTCGCAGAATCTTCACATATACTTCAAACTGGGTCTTCACATATGTCGAGAAGTCTTGAAAACATTTGTATACCTCAGATTTTTGCTTCATCATGTAGATCCAGGTCATACGCGAGTATCAATCAATGAAGATAACAAACCATCTGAATCCACTAATAGAAGTAGTAGGACATGGTCCTCAAATATTAGAATAAACAAGTACAAATGGCTCAAAACTTTAAAGACCAACCATTTTATAAGTAAACGTGTATGTTTTCAAAGTTCACAAGCATTACAAAATAACATTTTTGTCTACTTTATTCATTATCTCTGGTTCTAACTTATTCAAACTATCAAAAGATAAATGCCCCAATCTGTAGTGTAGGAGCATTGCTTCTGTATCTGGACTTCCACTAGTAGTAAAAGCAAGCATTGTAGCCTCTCGGTCCAGGTACCAAAGACCATCATGCCTAATGACAGTTCCAAGCCTCTTCCCCGTGGCCTTCTCCTGGAAAGAACACATATCCTGATAAAAAATAACAGTACAATTTAATTAATCAATGAGAGAGCTAACAGAAAGAAAGTTGACTGAAAATGAAGGAACATGCAACACAAATGACAAGATAACAGATGAAGTACAATGGAACTAGCTAGTACCCCTGATGGGTTGGGATGTCCTATCAGCAGTTTGAACTTTCTCGAGATGTATATGCTTTCTTGGATAATATAATACAAACTAACTAGATGCACCTGTGATATGCCTAGATGCACCTGAGTCTATGATCCAACAAGTATGAGATTTAGTGGATGCAAGTGCCTGAACTGGAATAACTTAGCTCATATGAGCAGCATAACCAGTAAAGTTACCAAGGTTGGTAGTGTTATCCAGATCCTGAGTGGCCAGTCCCTTGCCCTTAGAACTCTTAACCTGAAGCCTGAACTGACGTAGTTCCTCCAGCTCTATCATCTCAGTCCAGTCATTTCGAGTGGTCTGCTCCGTCACAGCTAGGTGAGAAACTCCCCGGCCTCCGCCCTTGCCTCCTTGACCGGCACATCCACCTCTATGTCCTCTGCCTCCTCGTCCATAACCAGAATTGCGGGCTGAGGACAGTTGTAGCTGAGGTGCCTTTTCTTTTCCCAATTGTAGCACTCCCTGTCATCGCAGCTGGGAGCACTAGGAACCACCAATACAGAACGGACTGCTGGTGACATCTCATCTTTTATCACATTCTGTTGGATCTTCTCTTTCTCCATCGATGCAACCGCCTCATCCAGGGACGGGAAAGATGGCAGATGACACACTGCTGCCCTCCTACCCTCAAATTGCGGGTTCAGACCCTTAAAAAAATTAGCCACACGCCTACGCTCAAGGTACTATTTTCCAAGGAGAACAGCTGCCGGATATTACAAAGATAACGGATCATAGTAGTCCAAGTCCGCCCATAAGCGACGTAGCTCCGCTGCATACTAGAGTACTATCTTCTCCCCCTGTGTGGTAGCATCAATCTTCTTCTCAACTTTCATCATTATCATGACACTCCCACCTCCAGAATACATCCCAGCCAAAGTCGTCCAGACATCAGCTGCACTGCAGATCGACTCCACCATCTCAGCTATGAATGAAGATACAGAAGTTAGCAGCCAAGAAACAACCATAGAATTAAGGTGACTCTATGTGCTCCACTCAGCACTCGTTTTATCATTTGGCTCATTGCACTCTCCATTCACATATTTTTCAAGCCCCTTGGTCTGAAGGTTCAGCAGTGCCCTCCTAGACCAACTTAGGTAGTTTCTCGTCCCCTCAAGTTTGATTTCATTGGGCAGCAAATCTATCTTCTTTGTCACCTTCGACTGTTCTGGTGCGGGCACGACTGTTCTATTGGATGAGGTCTCCTCTAATTTGGCCAGAAACATCCTGGCCACCCCCTCCAGTATCTCTTTCAACTCCTGACTAATCACAGGTGTTCTTATCTCCACAGTTGCACACAAAGACGAGGTCAAACGCAACTCAAACACGTGTCCTACGACTACATGCGATCACAACTTTCTCCATCTATCCGTACACCCCCAAACTCATGAGGCATGAGAAATGCACGATGGATAGAACTTGCAGGAACAAGGGCTAGAAATAGAGATTTGTGCAAAAAATTTCAAGAAGTATGCTCTCTAATCTCAGAATCCAAGTTGAGATTGAAATGAGAGGATCACACAAAAGTTTCTCTCTGATTATCCACAATCCAACGACGGGTTTGACGACACCCGCAGGCAAACTAGCAGGGAACGTCGACGACACTCGAGGGGGGGGGTCCTTCCACGCACAAAGAAAGGAGGAGGGGGCCTTCCACCCGGGTAGAGGAATGCGGGGGGGGGGGGGGGGGGGATCGGGTGAGAGACAGGGGGAAAAGGAATTCTTTGTTTTTTAAAAATAAAATAAAATTGGAACAATGATTCAGAGCTTTGGCTTTGATACCATGTAGAGAAAAAATAATTGATTGATTTACTTCCAAGAGATTGGGTATTTTCTATCCGATATGGGACTAAATAAGTCCTCCATAACTCAACATAATCATTATGAACTTTTTAAATCCAAATCTCAACCAAACATAGGATTTCTTAGATTTAGCTTTAAATCCATAGAATCGTCAAATCTAGCTCCAAATCCATGGAACCAAACTACTCCTTCTCAAGTCGTATCGAGTCAAAGAGACTTGTTAACTAGCTCTACTCGAATAATTAACGCTTGTTAACGCATGCTTACACTTAAGTATGAGTCGAGTCAAATAGACATGTTATTCTGCTTCATCCTTCAAATACTATTCGGAAGTCTATTCTGTTCATCCATCAAAACTAGGTGGTATGTTCAACCCCTAATGAAAAAATGACACGTAAAATTATCATTCAACACAAACCACTTTGTAAGTGGTTTTGTTCATCCACCAAAGTGGTTTTGACCTTTAATTTATCACATGTCAATTTTTTATTGGAAGGAGAACATCCCCCTAGTTTTGGTGGGAGAACAAAAATGGACTTTCTAGCTCATCCGGTTTTTTTTTTTTTTTTTTTCTTAACTAGCCTCACCTGCTTGTATGCTTCCCGATGGGAATCTCCATAAACTCAGGAATCGCCAAGATATTCATCAATTTGTCAACAATGTGACGAAGGAAGGGATGTTAATCGATCTTCATCTCGAAGGTAATTGGACAAGATCTCAATCAAATTCTCCTTGAAACAGTTGCTCTTCCTCGTTTAATTATGACCAACTTTTGTAGGACATCTTGAAACTCAGTAAGGAGAACAAAGTCATTGTCAGCCATACGAGTTTTCCTCATACAACAGAAGAAGAAGAAGAAGAAGAAGAAGTCGTAGAACTAAATTTCATTCATTACAATTTCCAGCTACATACAATAGAATTACTGGATGATGACTCAATTTAACATATTTCCAGCTACATACAATAGAATTACAAGCTGTTGTTGATGAGCCCACACACAATAACAAGCCCCATTATCAGCAGATGGTCTACATTCGGCTCCACCGCCAGCGTCAGAACATCATCTCCAAGTGCAACCCCCGAGCCTGTTTGCTTCCTTCTCACCTCTGCAAGTAACCCTCCGGTCACGTCCTTTATCCTGTACTCTGACTTGTGTGCTGAGCCCACGATCTTGTAACTGCCACACCCAACTGTAACTGTGTACTCATAAGGCTGGTCTCCCTTCAGGATCCTACAGGCCTTTTCGACACGAAACCAGGGCCTCTGCTCCTCCGTCGAACCGTCGCATCGATAACCTTCCCACCGACGACCAAACACTCTCGGTCTCTGTGTACATGTAGTAACTTTGATCAGATCCTATTCACTGTTGGAAACATACAATTACATGCAGTACTGTATACATATGTGTGTAACTCACCTTTCTAAGTATTTTTGTTAGCGTTCTGCCACAATGGTCCATGAGATACACCTCATCGCTACACTTGTAGTCGTAGTTATCGACGCGGTAAACTATGTGCCCATCGGAATCGTAAACGGTGCAGCCGTTTCCGTTCAGCACCAAGGATTTCATCCATAAAGTGAAGCTATCCCTCGAAGAAGAAGAAGAAGAAGAAGAAGTAGAAGAACAGGAAGAAGAAGAAGAGGCGACAAGGGACTGGGGATGAACTTTAGCCATTGGAGTTCAATGAAGGTTAGGCTTGTAGATGTAGTTGGACTGTGTACTCTTAATATATATATATATATATATATATATATATATATATATATATATATTACAATATCATGTTGAATTATTTGCACGTGAAACTGTACACATTTGGTAGTTAGGAAGAAGATGTCATCTTGACTTGGAAATATATAGCATATGTACCTTGCCCATATATTAGAGATCACATTTCAGGCATGGCAAAACTATATATGTGGCCATAACTTTGAATATTAATTTATCTGCATACAGTATACATATAATATAGAGCAATGCTATGCCTACAACCAAAAGCATACAACCTTCTTACACCCGCCATGTGGCGACCACGTGGCGGCTGCCCATTGGAGGAGGAAGGAGAGGTGGGGCCCGGTGGCTGTCCGGGTGGCCGTCACGTGACAGGAATGCCACGTGGCAGCCGTTTGTTAGGAGAGAGGTGGGGCCAAGTGTGGCCTACATAGCATGGCGATAGAGAGGGTTGTAAGAAAGTTGTAAGTATTTGGTAGTAAACTTAGCTTTATTGTATAATATATCCATGGGTAGTGGCAGATGCAAAACTAAATTTTGGGTGGAGGGAAAATATACTAACTCTGAAAGTTTCTAAGTGTAAATACAATATATATATATATTTGAAGAAGAAGAAGGTAAATATTATTTATCAACAATTATTACAACTAAGATCTATCCCAGATTACAAAATGAGTTATCTGGGGTCTAAGATATATATGTCAGCATGTATGTTTCTTTGTACAACAAAAGTACTAAGGGATCGGCCCTCAAAGATACGCCAGTTGCGTCACTCCAGACATGCCATACCACCGCCCTAAAAAATAAACTAAGTTGGCAATAACCTGGCTCTCCCTTCCCCTTCTGAGCTTTAATATCATTTAATACCGCAACAAGCTCTCTAAAATATCCATGGGTTTGTCCTAATTTATGTCTTTGCGCACTCCAAATCTCCGAAGTGACGTCACAAGCGAAGAACAGATGATCCCTAGTCTCATCATGTTTACCACATATAAACAACACTTCATGTCCTCACAGTGGATGCAAAATTTGTTGAAACTGTCTCGAGTAAGAATCATATTTCTGATCAATTTGTATAAGCACAGCGACATCTTGACTGCAGCCCCTTTGGTCCAAACCATCTCCGCCCAATCAACCTTCTCATGAGTAGTCTGTATCTGATTTATGGTTGTTCTGAAATTGAAGGTGTCTTTCTCCATGTCTGCCCATGTGCAGTAATCCTCCACCGCTTGCACTACCAGAATAAGTCAAATTAGCGACGTCTGAAAACTTCGATAATGGCCTAAAAATGTCGCTAAAAAAATTTAGCGACGTAATTAGTGACGTATCAATGAAATTGCGTTTAAGCTAGTCGCTGACAGGAAAAATAACACAAAACGTCGCTATAGCGACGTTTTCTAGCAACGTATTTGCGTCGCTAATATTTTTTATATTAGCGACGTTTAGCGACGCAACGTCGTCGCTAAATTAGCGACGTATTTTGTGTCACTAAACGTCGCTTAATTTTTTTTTGTTTAGCGATATTTTGCAACACATTTAGCAATATTTTATTGACCTGACAAATACTGTCATGTTAGCAATTTAGCCACATTTAGTGACGTATTTAGCGACTTATTTAGCAACATAATTAGCGACGTATTCAGTGTCGAATTTAGCGACGTATATAAACGTCGCTAAAGGTCGCTAAATTTTTAGTAAAAAAATAAAAAATAGAATATAAAATAGTTTTTAAACCAATCTTCCTACAGTTTATGAATTCACAATTTATATAAATAGACCCGGAGCAACCCTCCGTTGAATTCGCTGGGTTCGTCGACCCCTTCTATAGAATACTCAACCCCGATAATTTAACATACATTTAATATAAATAATATAGTAAAATTTAAAGAAAACAAAATATTGGAATTACAAACCGAGTCAGGAAAAAATTTTGACATAAAGAATATAATAAATATTAACACAACTGAGTGCAAGAAATAAAATCTGAAAGCCTCAAAAATAAAAAATATTCATAAATAACCAAATATCATAGGTCAAAACATAAACAATCAGTAAACTATCCTAACTAGGACTACTACGGATCTGTAGGAGGCTGACCACCGTTGCGCATCAGGGATAAGAACAAATCATACTGCTCCGGTGAAATCGACACCATGTCGATGGAGAAGGCAGATACGTACTGCTATGAACCATTGAATCCTGCATTATCATCAGCCTCTCGCCCATGTCGTATCATAACCAAATTGTCACTCTCCCATACTACCTGCAGCATTTCTTATCACATCCTATATATATAATATCAAAGAAACCCCCAAAATCAACGGCTAAGAAGTATAAAGGTATAATCCAACATCTCGTCGCTAATCCAACATCCCGTGTGCACTGCACTTCTCATATAATCCAATATCTAGTCGCTAATTGGATAAAATTTAGTAGTGACTTGACATGCACACACACACACACACACACACACACACACATACACATGAATACATGCATACACATGAACACACACACACAATTCAATACTCATAAGCCAATTATATGATACTCAACAACATATGATACTAAATTCATAATAAAATACTATCAAACAACTATATAACATATTTGTGGGTGTTGTATTATGTGTGTCCATGTGTGTGATATACTAGTACAACCAAATTTTCTAATTATGCAACCAATCTTCCATAGTAACAAGGGTGTGTCTCCATGTATGTCCGTGTGTGTCTCCATGTATGTCCGTGTGTACGTGTGTCCAAATATGCCCGTATGTGTCCGTGTCCGTGTCCGTGTCCGTGTCCATGCGTGTCTACATGTGTGTCCGTGTTAGTACGGATAGTGTCATGTAGGGTTGTGTCATGCGTGTGTGTCCATGTGTTCGGGTCCATGTCTCAGGGTTAGGGTAGTGTCATGTGTGTGTCCATGTGTCCTGATTGTGTCCAGTATGTGTGTGTGTGTGTGTGTGTGTGTGTGTGTGTGTGTGTGTGTGTGTGTCCTAGTTGTGCCCGGGTCTAGGTTAGGGTTTACCGAGCCGGAAGGATGGGAGGAGGAGCTCTTGAGAGAGAGGTCGGCAGAGGAGGACCACGCCGGAGGAGAGGAGCCGTGTCGGAGGGGGATGAGCCGCGTCTGGGGTCGCCTGTGTCTGGGTTGGGGGCAAACAGGGCCGCATCGGGTTGGGGGGCGGGGGAGGGGGTTGAGGGGGTAGGAGGGTCGCCGGAGCCACGGAGGGTCACCGTGGGAGGGTGGATTGCCGGTGGGGGCGCGTGGGAAACAAAAAATTAGGGAAAGTTGAAGGGGAAAAAATGAAGAGTCGAATAGACGAGGGAACCCTATATTCAGTAATTTAGCGACGTCCTCTCGAGACGTCGCTTAACGTCGCTACATTTTAAATATCATGGGACATATAATTGTTGGAGTCGCTAAACGTCGTTGTTTTTAAAAATATAGCAACATTTAGAGACTTGTAGGTAACATAATTTTTATAATACTAAAAATTGTCGCTAACTGTCGCATACAGTCACTGACAATGTCGTATTACAATATTTTTAAAGAACGTCGCTAATTTTAATAGTATTAGCGACGTGGTTATCCAGAGTCGCTAAATTCGTCGCTAATTAAAAATTTAGCAACATCATAAATAGACGTCGCTAAAAGTCGCTAATTGAAAACTCTGTGACGTTAGCAAAGTAGCTAAAAACATCGCTAAAAATCGAAGAAAACAACGTCGGTAAAACGTCTCTAAATATCGCTAAATGAAAAAACTCAGCGATGTTTAGCAACATTAAAGAAGCTTATAGTGATTATTCTTTAAAAAATCGAAGTACAGTCGCTAAACGTAGCTATGTGTCGCCAACAGCGACGTATAGCGACGTTTATTTTTAGAGTCGTCCAAGTATTTAATATTAGCGATATTTTATTATGACGTCGCTAAAAATGTCGCTATTTTATCATATTTTGGTAGTGTTGTCTATCAATCTCCACTGCCCGTATATCTTCCGCATGTGCTGTCTCGATCAAATAGCCCCGGATATTCCACTCTCCTTCCTGGTAAGCTTGTTGACCATCAGCTCATAAACATGGCATCTCTCCCTTTCAATCAGGATTGTGTGCCCAATCCAATGGTCATGCCAAATGCTTGTTTGGTCCCCTGAGCCTATGACTCTAGTCAACTTATCCTTAGCCTTGCTTCTCATCTTCAACAAAGCTTTAACGGTGATCGAGAATTGTTGCTGCTAGCTGACTAGAAGTCCCCTTTCGTAAAGTATCTTTCCTTGATCCATTCAACCCATAGAGACTTTCCATTGATGAATCTCTAGAACATTTTGAGGTAAGTAGCTTCTCGGAGAATCTCCAAAGATCGAAATCCAACTACACCTTCCTTGTTAGGCCGACACAACTCTTCCTAACTAATTACATGCATGCCTCATTCCCATAAGAAGTCCACACACATGCTTTCAATTTTCTTCATCATACCCTTAGGCAACATAGTGGCCTGGATCCAGTAAATGGCAACCGCCTCTATTATGGCTGTAATAAGTTCAATCCTCCCTCTAAAGGACATCATCTGTGCCTGCCATCCCTCTAGTCTCGATTGTGTGTAGTTGAGGAGACCTTCACACTCTGTATTAGCAGCATAGTTGATTGATAGGGGGAGACCCAAGTATTTCACAGGAAGCATTCCTTCCACAATGGCCACTTTGGCCAGCTATGCCTCCTTATTCTCAGAAGTACGGTTCAGGAACACTTGGCTCTTATTCTTGTTCAGCTGCAAACCGGACCATTTTTCCATATAATCAAATATACCCTTTAAAGTGTCTAAAGATCTGTCAGATGGCTCTACAGATACCAACAGGTCATTAGCATAAATTAAATGAGAACCACATAATTTACCTTCCGAAATATAGGGGTAATCAAACCATCCAGTATCGCATCATCCAAAAGACAAGTGAGAAATTCCATGACCATCGCAAAGAGATATGGAGAGAGGGGGTCGCCTTGTCTCATCCTTTTCTACTCCTGAATAACCCCTCCGGCTGGCCCCTAACCATAATCGAGAAAGATTCAGAGCATACACACTCCCTTACCATGTACACCCACAATCTGTCAAATCCCATACAGATCATGATGTGGAATAAAAAATCCTGATTCCCAATATCATAAGCTTTCCTGAGGTCCAACTTTATACATGCTTTGTTGCCTCCCTGCTTGTTGAAATCTCTAACAAGCTCATGAGCTAGTAGACAATTCTCCTAGATTGAGCGCCCTTTGATGAAGGTCGTTTGATTATGGAAGATAAGCTCTCTCTCTCTCTCTCTCTCTCTCTCTCTCTCTCTCTCTCTCATCACGTCCCTCATCCGGTCACATATTAGGTCACTTATATAAGAAATTATAGCACACTATCGACCAAAAGTCTCCCAGTGAAGTCGCTCCCTCTACCTTAGCAATTAAGACCATAAATGTGTGGTTAATCTCCTTGATCATCTTACCAGAGAGAAAAAAAACTCTCTCACCACTTCTAGGACGTATATCTTTTTCATTTCCTAGTGTTTCTTGAAGAAAGCCATCCAGTCTTGAAAATTTGATAGGGTCTGTATTAATAACAATAGAATGTATCTCCTTCATCGGCACAGCTATCCGTAAAACAGCATTACCTCACCGAGAGACCATCTACTTAAAAACAAAGTGTGAGAAGACGTCCGAGTATGAGTTATGTTGTAGGGATCCCAAAAATATCGCATCGTCTCATTTCTGATACAATCATCCCCAATAACGAGACTACCATCATGATCCAACGTTCCATGTGTGGTATTCCAACTCTATCTAGCCTTGACAGAAGCGAAAAAGAATTTAGAACACCTATCCCCATCTCTAAGCCAGCTGCATTAAGCTTTTTTTTGATATGGATATCATCTAAGAATGTTATCTTGCGCACTCAATCTTGGAGGGCTATATCCTTTTCTGTGAGGGCAAAATTAAGCAGGTCAAATTGAACCCTTAATTGAATGTCAGCCAAGTTGTCCTCCAGTTCTTGGATATGAGTAGTAGGTCTGCCCTTATTCCATGTCTTGAGTCGGCCTTTAATAGCTTTCAACTTTCGAACAATCTTGAACTGAGCAGTTCCAGTCGACCCAGCCTCCCAACCTTGCTGAACTACCTCATCATAGCCTTCAATATGAATCCAAGCATTATTGAATCTGAAATGCCTCCCTTTGATAACAGAAACTTCTGCCAGTCTTATAACAGAAGGGGAATTATCACTAGCTCCAGGTGTTAAGAATTTTGCCCTACAAGACTGGAACTCTTCCAACTATCTCCTGTTACAGAGAGCACGGTCAAGCTAAACGATAATCCAGTTATTTATCGCCCTGTTATTCTACGTCTATATATGTCTAGTCTTATCCATGCACCTGAGTCCCGAGGATAAGATACAATGTTGAAATTTTGAAAGAATTGCTTGTTGCATTGGGTGGCCTCTAATTTTTTCATAGGCAAATTAGGTAGCATTGAAGTCTCCCACCATAACTAATGGCCATCTATCTCCAATAAACGTGATGGTTATAGTAATTTTATTCCACAACCCTAGACGCTTGATTCTGTAATTTTGACCATACACCGCTCCTACCGCAATTTGAAGCCCCTCTTTGTTGGTAAATTTAATGGTGAGGAGTTGGTCCGATTATTCTATCACATCTCCCTTCCAAATTCAGGTTTCCCATATAACCCAGATATAAACTATATCACTACAATCTTGGTTGTGGACTGAGGCCCAGTGCGTCGGACTACGCCTATTAATCAAAATTTTCGATCTTACTTTGGATTCCAAAATGTTGATGATAGAGCACTTGGATTTATTGTTGTACCGCAAAATATTTCTTCACCTACCTATCTAATTTTCCCCTCTCACATTCCATGTGAATATAGTCATAAATTACGTTGATGGGTTCCCTTGTTGAAACACGAACTGTCACTACCACATTTCTAGAATAGGACTTTATTGCCAATTGCCATATTTATTTTATTGTGTTAATATAATATTGATATATTTATTATATAAATTGTTTGGTGTTCTTAAATGCATGGGTTAATGGACTAGACCTAAGAATCCGCAAGATAAACCTTTAACAAAGCCCTATTTTAAATTAGCATCTAGTTTAAACCACCTAATGTGTGACTAAACCCCTTTAATTAATTAGTTCTTCATGACAAGTCATGGAGGGCAAAATAGACTCTTTGCATTAGAAGCCCTAACCCTAACCCTAGTCCTATATAATTAGAGGGAGCCTCCCTCAAGCCTCTTCATTCATGAAGAAAATCCTAAGAATAGCCTCCATTTAGAAATCGTCTTCCCTTCCTCAAATTTTAGGATTTCTAGCCCTAGAAACCCTCATTTCTTCTCCATTAAGAGAAAACTAGGAGCTTGGACCAAGGAGGCTTGGAGAAAGACAAGCTATATTGGGAATCCATCTCCCAATAGGTAAAAATCCGAAAAAATCTCATTTAAATTTTGTTTTAAGAGTTTGTTGACCATTAGGAGCCCACCTTTTGGTTTAAGAATGACTCTTGTGGTTGCATGATATTTTCTCATGGTGTCACTAGGTGTATTTGGGTTTTGTGATCCTATGATGCATTTTTCCCCAAATTTTTCATAGCCCTAATTATTGATATATGTATTTATGCATGTTTGCATCATATACGTAGAGTTTTGATTTTGATTTAGGGTTTTAAGTTTTGGGTATTCATGAGTAATCATGTGAACCCCATTTCAGCACCCTAGGTGTTTGTAGGAATACTTTATAGGGGGAATACCTAATTATATAACCTAGTTTCTTATGCACTTTATTATGTATACATCTATATGAATGTGTGTGTATATATATATATATATATATATATATATATATATATATATATATATATATATATATATATATACGTGTTATTATATATGTATATCGATGGGGATTTCTACATGTGCAGTCGTATTTTCTATCGACTGTGCAGTAGTGTATAGGAGTTCAGTAGTAGTGTGCAGAGTCAGGTTCTTCGGGTTGTGCTGACTGAAAGTAGCTTAGAGAGGGGATTTGAGTCGGGTATCCACTGTTGTGCAGTGGTATCTGCATTGAGAGAGTATCGAGTTCACTATGAGATATAGAGGTGTGCACCAGTGTCAATAGTGAGTGTCTTAGTGAGGGGTGTCTGTGTGACTATGTAGAGTCGAGTTTTCCCCCTGAACTGTGCATCTGTACATCAGTGAGGGAAGAGCCCAGGCTTGGGTATCAGTGTGGGGCTCTGGCTGCTAGGGTTCAGTGTGCAGCAGGAAACGCAGGCAATAGCAGTAGCAGCTAGTGTATCAATACACTTATTTAATGAATGTTGTTGTAGTAGTTAGTATGGGTTTAGTGAGTATCAACATTGGGGAATATGAGAGTCTTAAACTGATAACTTAGGCTCTCTAAGTTAATTATGTACTCCTTTAACTCAGCCTTTGTACTATGTCAGTATTGTGGTGATACTGAATGTATCAATTTTAGGTGCATTATGGTTGCACATGTTTAAGTAAGTTTTATTTTAGTCAGTAAGTTCAGTTCAGACCTACCTGTTTGATCCTGCCAGTAGTCATATGCTTGTCCCAGTTTAAGCTAGGCATGTGTGAAGTTTGAATAATTTCAGACTGTGAAATTGTGAATGGTTCATTAAATCAGTTATCTTGGACCGATGCTATGTATCAGCTCTTAGCTAGGAACTTGAAGCCCCTGTTTTCAGTTGGGGAGACCTGGGTAGAAGCAGTGTATGGTTGTACAGTTAGTGCACAGCCAAGGGTTCAGTTGGACACTTGGTGTCAGTTGGTTTTAATTTGCCTTTTTGCATATTCAGTTCAGTTTGGACACTTGGTATCAGTTGGGTCCAAGTTGAGGTAACAGTTGTAATTAGGATATAGGTACTTGGATTTCAAGTCATGGGTTAAGGTAGAACTAGGATCAAAGTATTAAGTCTAGCTAAGGTAATAATATATAGTTAAGGTAATACCTAGATAAAATAGGTATAGAGGTGTTATGAGCACACCCTAGTGTTTATAACTAAGAATGACAAATAATTAGCTAGTGTGAGACTAGTATTGAACAGTAGACCTTAGTAAGACCTAGAAGCCTCGTATTTAATTTGTTAATCATGCTCATTCCTTTAATTCATTATTTTGACATTGATATTCCATAATTAGGTCATTGTGATCCCGCCTTGGGTATTGATCCTCACACCTTCCACAGGACCACAGACGAGTACATTCTCTGACAGTTTTTATTTATGTTGATTAATTCTATAATTCTAGTTGTATAGTATACTTGATTCTAATACTGTGGATACACGGGTTAGCATCATAATACCTGTCATGAGGAGTCATGATTTGAATCCATCGTGCTAGCTGGAGATAGGAAAATATTAGCAGATTATGTTATCATACCCATACATCACGTTGGGTGTAGCCTGACCATTTACATGCCTCATAGCCTGTTATATATGATTAGCCTGACTATTGCTCGCATCATAGCTAACCAGATTGTAATACCCTGTTCCGTTCAAGCGGACTGCCGTCTCAAACGGCAATAGTGCAACTGTCCCGACCCGCCTTGCCTTAATGAGAAGCAAAAAGATATCCAGACCTGTCCCTACAGGAATCCGGCTTAGACTTTCAGAGGCTCGCTTGACGTATCGCTCTACCGAGGCGAATCATCGCTAAGGTGGGTGGTTACGGTGAACTTGTCTTTGCTTAGCCAGCACACATAAAATCGGGAATTTTTATGCTAGTCGCTAGGTGATTCACCCCCTGCATGCTAATAAATCCAACGCACCTAGCTAAGGGAATAATCCCAACTTGTATTGCTTGCTAGAACATAGAAAATGAAATACTGCTTATATATGTTCAGACCCTCGCATGCTAAGTCCCTTAACGGTTTCAACTCTCGGCTTACCTTCGGGTCCGAGCAACGTGCCTGCTTACGTTCCTTAGAAACGCATGCTTGTCTGCTTGTTTGTTGTCTTGCCTTCATCCAAACCCCGGGAGACTACTACGTAGTCGTTCCGTGCCTGAATAAACCTGCAAGTGTTCGGGACCGCTAGGTCACCAAGGCAATCTCCGCTCCAGGAGAATTGCATCAAGGCAAAAGACATTCACTGAACGAAATAAATCATATAATACTGCTTGTCTTGTACTCACGTAGCCTTTGGGCGAATGATTGTTCACGTAGCCTCCGGGCGGATATTCACGTAGCCTCCGGGCGATAATCACCTAGCCTACGGGCGCACGTAGCCTACGGGCGATAATCACGTAGCCTTCGGGCGAATGAATGATATTGTTTGGATCACGGACAATTTGTGCACAAGGTATAGTTCCTGCGGGCGGCTGCTGGGACACTGGCACCGTCCGGCTCCGGACGGAACTCACGGCTAGTCTCACGTACTTAGACAGGGTGGTATGCGGCGCCTCACATTCTTGCACGTAGCAAACCATCTTCGTCACAGACTAGAGTCCATTATGGCTATCGAGTCAGTGATCATCATGTATATTTGAACCTGTTGCATGCTTGCTTGTAAACGAAAGAAAAACTTATAAACGAAGGATAAACAATTCATCCTCGCTTAGCGGCTATCCGCGTGCGAGATACTGTATCGCATGAAATAATTAACTGAACACCTGAACGATCTTGAAATAAGTACTCGTGTTTGCATATGTTATGCCTCCTGAATCCTTATACTTGCCCGTGCATGAATTAACATGTTTGCCTCAATGTTTGCCTTGGATAGGGAAGGAGATGGTAAGTTGGTAAGTCTCGCCGTGTTTCCTCAAATATCGCACGGCGCACTGCCCGACACGTTAGGCTATTCAATGTTTGTATGAAACTGATCCTAAGGCAACTAGAAAGACAACTTAATAGTTGTGCACGAAACCTGTATTACGTGTTTGGATTTGTCGAGCGGACGAGTAGCTTCCCCACCAGTGCATGCAATGTACTGATAATCCACCAGTTTGTATGCAGGGTGCGGAAGAACCTCGTTCGGTGCGGATGCCTCCAACATGCGTGCTAAGGCGTGGACATCACTCCGAAGCAACGGTGCATCCAGAACAGAAGTACATATACAAGACATAAGTTGTGAACATCGCCTGAAAATTGCCTCTACAATCATTCCACAATGGTAGCCACTTGGCACGCTTTTACTATTTCAGAGAGAGGCTTGAGCGACTTGTAATCTCGGCTATACGCCGCCTGTAACACTTGTTAATATCAATAAAAGAGCTTGCTTTACTTCAATGCTTCCGCTATATTTGTCAACTCAGAGAACTTGTTACCGAATCGCTATGCGTTCATGACTCCACTGCACTCGGACAATCTGTGCGACTCTGTGGCTTAGAACTCTTACCGCCAGCCAATGAATCACGGCCTTGCACGGGCGCGGTTCACGCTCGTGCGGCATCACGCCCGGATGGGTCAAGCGATCGTTCCGCAGGAGCGCTGGCGAGGGTGATTCCCGCCTAGCGGGAACGGCCGATTAGCCTGCGGGAGATCGGGGCGTGACATGTTGGTATCAGAGCCTGGCTTCTACGCCTTTGGACTTCGATTCGATATCTCTGTTTCAAAAGCTCGTTCGTGGGTTATGTGCACGCTCTCTCTCAATGCCTCGATGGGATGTTCCAACAATAAGTCTAAATACTTTCAAAATGCGTTTTGAATGATATGCTTGCTTGTCTGGTTGTATGCTGCGAGTGGCCTTTGTGCCAACCTGTGCGAACCCTTGAGAGTATCGCTAGTAGCTTGTCCGATTTTCACTAACTCTAAGTTTGGTTGAATGCTTCTATTCGAGGGACGCCTTGAACTAGTGCACCAACCAAGACTTAGGAAAAGGTGAACTCGAGTGCTGAGACTTCGCTATCACTAAGCTGGTTGACGTGTTCACACTAGAAATGCATGTCGAAGGTGCGCACGATCCAGTCTAAGCGATATACTGATTTTGATGCTTGTGCAAGTGAAGATCCAAATGAACAAGTACAAACGACTTGTCTAGGATTGCCTCAACCCTAGATTACTGCTTGTCCTCAGTAAGTCTCAAGGACGAGACTTTTTCTGAGTTGGGTAGGATGTAACACCCTGTTCCGTTCAAGCGAACTGCCGTCTCAAACGGCAATAGTGCAACTGTCCCGAGCTGCCTTGCCTCAATGAGAAGCAAAAAGATATCCAGACCTGTCCTTACAGGAATCCGGCTTGGACTTTCAGAGGCTCGCTTGACGTATCGCTCTACCGAGGCAAATTATCGCTAAGGTGGGTGGCTACGGTAAACTTGCCTTTGCTTAGCCAGCACACATAAAATCTGGAATATTCATGCTAGTCGCTAGGTGATTCACCCCCTGCATGCTAATAAATCCAACGCACCTAGCTAAGGGAATAATCCCAACTTGTATTGCTTGCTAGAACATGGAAAATGAAATACTGCTTATATGTGTTCAGACCCTCGCATGCTAAGTCCCTTAACGGTTTCAACTCTCGGCTTACCTTCGGGTCCGAGCAACGTGCCGGCTTACGTTCCTTAGAAACGCATGCTTGTCTGCTTGTTTGTTGCCTTGCCTTCATCCAAACCCCGGGAGACTACTACGTAGTCGTTCCGTGCCTGAATAAACCTGCAAGTGTTCGGGACCGCTAGGTCACCAAGGCAATCTCCGCTCCAGGAGAATTGCATCAAGGCAAAAGACATTCACTGAACGAAATAAATCATGTAATACTGCTTGTCTTGTACTCACGTAGCCTTCGGGCGAATGATTGTTCACGTAGCCTCCGGGCGAATATTCACGTAGCCTCCGGGCGATAATCACCTAGCCTACGGGCGCACATAGCCTACGGGCGATAATCACGTAGCCTTCGGGCGAATGAATGCTATTGTTTGGATCACGGACAACTTGTGCACAAGTTATAGTTCCTGCGGGCGGCTGCTAGGGCACTGGCACCGTCCGGCTCCGGACAGAACTCACGGCTAGTCTCACATACTTAGACAGGGTGGTATGCGGTGCCTCACGTTCTTGCACGTAGCAAACCATCTTCGTCACAGACTAGAGTCCATTATGGCTATCGAGTCAGTGATCATCATGTATATTTGAACCTGTTGCATGCTTGCTTGTAAACAAAAGAAAAACTTATAAACGAAGGATAAACAATTCATCCTCGCTTAGCGGCTATCCGCGTGCGAGATACTGTATCGCATGAAATAATTAACTGAACACCTGAACGATCTTGAAATAAGTACTCGTGTTTGCATATGTTATGCCTCCTGAATGCTTATACTTGCCCGTGCATGAATTAACATGTTTGCCTCAATGTTTGCCTTGGACAGGGAAGGAGATGGTAAGTTGGTAAGTCTCGCCGTGTTTCCTCAAACATCGCACGGCGCACTGCCCGACACGTTAGGCTATTCAATGTTTGCATGAAACTGATCCTAAGGCAACTAGAAAGACAACTTAATAGTTGTGCACAAAACCTGTATTACGTGTTTGGATTTGTCGAGCGGGCGAGTAGCTTCCCCACCAGTGCATTCAATGTACTGATAATCCACCAGTTTGTATGCAGGGTGCGGAAGAACCTCGTTCGGTGCGAATGCCTCCAACATGCGTGCTAAGGCGTGGACATCACTCCGAAGCAATGGTGCGTCCGGAACAGAAGCACATGTACAAGACATAAGTTGTGAACATCGCCTGAACATCGCCTCTACAATCATTCCACAATGGTAGCCACTTGGCACGCTTTTACTGTTTCAGAGAGAGGCTTGAGCGACTTGTAATCTCGGCTATACAATGCCTGTAACACTTGTTAATATCAATAAAAGAGCTTGCTTTACTTCAACTTGTGTCTCAATGCTTCCGCTATATTTGTCAACTCAGAGAACTTGTTACCGAATTGCTATGCGTTCATAACTCCGCTGCACTCGGACAATCTGTGCGACTCTGTGGCTTAGAACTCTTACCGCCAGCCAATGAATCATGGCCTTGCACGGGCGCGGTTCACGCTCGTGCGGCATCACGCCCGGATGGGTCAAGCGATCGTTCCGCGGGAGCACTGGCGAGGGTGATTCCCGCCTAGCGGGAACGGCCGATTAGCCTGCGGGAGATCGGGGCGTGACACAGATGGTTAGCCTGACCTTACATGTATCATAGCCAATCATATAAAACAAGCATGATCTCGTCCTAAGCCGACACATAATAGACTGATATTTCAAACACATAGCCAGAATTTTAGTTCACTTGTTCTAGCATTCACTTATATTTATATTCATTGTTAGATGTACTATTACTGATTACATATTCTATAGTATTCCATACTTCCAATATTACTTTCATCTTGTATTTTCTTACACTGTTTTTATAGTTTTGTCAATATAAATATAACTGTTGTTTAGTATTTGTGCTTCGCTCCAATCCTGACTGGATAACATTTTTTAGAGGACTTCTGTCCTACCCACTATGGCCCGGGCGTAGAGGGAGATTTTGTACCAGAGATCCTAGAGGAGTCCCTCACCTTAGAGGAGACACCAACTGCAGACATTTAGACTATCCTATTTATGTATCATTGTTCTAAAAACTGAGACGTGGGTTGTATTTATTGTTGAGACTTTTTGTGGACAACTAGACTCTAGACTTGTGTTGTATTTGTTATTATGCTTGACTTATGTCAGTACTCTTTATCCTTATATCTCGTCGTGCCATTTATTTCCAATAGTCCTTGTGATTGAGTATATATTAAATTGTTGATCAATGTATTATCATTATCCTCCCTATGGAGTTGAGATCATTGACAGGTTATGAGTTATGTTTGATAGTCTTGAGACCTAGATAGCGTTCTACCGTCGATATTGCGGTGTAGGCCGGACGTACCCATAGCTCATGCCCAATTTCTGGATGCGGGTCATGACACGTTTTTAGTGGTAGCCCATGTAGGTCTAGATTCGCATTTAGAGCGATATCGTAGTGGTGCCGCTTAGAGTATTGCTACGAGCCTGCTTTAGGAAGTAGGATTTAGGCTGAGAGTATGCTCAATCACAATTAGGAAATTTTTGATCCTTATAATTATATTCTAAATAATTGTTTCCTTTAAATTTTACTGTCCATCCTTGATGATATCGTATTTGTTGCCTTAATTATTTCTTTCAGTCTGTCTTTAGGATGCCGCCGAAGACTAGGTACTTGAGGTTGGGGCCGACAACATCAGAGAGGTCTGCCACCTCTCGACCTGATGGAAAGACATCTGTAGTTCCTCCTACATCTCATGTTCATGTGGGAGTATCTGCACTTTTCGGGGGTCCTCCTCCCCCACCTGTTCAGAGGGTTGCCACAGCGGTGACAAAGCACCTTCCACCACCACCGACTCCGCTTCTTGGAGGTGTGCCTGTTGATGGGGCACAGATGTTTGCGCTGATCCAGGGCATGGTAGATGCTCAGAGGATATTAGCGGAGGCTCAGCGAGTCCAGGCTGAGGCTCAGAGGGTGCAAGCGGAGGCGTACCAGGCATAGACAGAGCTGATGAGGGAGAGCATGGAGAATGCTCATCAGGTGGCTCTCCAGGCTGTGGAGAGAGTTGCACAGCACCAACAACATCCTGGCCAGCAGCACCAGAGGCCGGGCACTATAGTGGACTTCAAGAGGATGATGCCTCGGGAGTTCAAGGGTACTGAGAGGATACTCTACGCCGACGACTGGCTAGAGGATATAGAGAGAAACTTGCGCTTGGCGCAGATTCTGGAGATTCTTCAGATCGAGACCGCCGGCAGTCAGATGTTTGACATCGCGCTGACGTGGTTTCATACTGAGCCGGGACTCATTGTCAGGGGACTTACTTAGGAGGCATTCAAGGAGCTTTTTAAGGAGAAGTTCTTCCCTAACGTAGCCTTGGGAGCCTTGGAGAGTTAGTTCCTTGACTTGGTCCGAGGAAGCATGTCAGTTGATGAGTACGCCGCGGAGTTTTATCGTCTAAGTCGATTTGTGCCATCTATGATTCGAGATCTAGGAGATAGGTTCCGGAAGTTCAGAAAGGGGCTGACAAGGGAGATCAAATCTCGCACTTCGGGACGTCATACTGCTACATTCGAGGGCATTTTGATGGATGCCCAGATTGCTGAGGATGACTTGGACCTCAGGCCCAAGAGAGGACGCGATATTTTAGAAGGAGTGAGCGGTAGTGCGGGACCGGCCAAGCTTCAACCCTATCAGCAGCAACAAAGGTCGTACCAGCAGCAGCATCAGTAGCACCAGGTACCAGCTAGAGGACACACCCAGCAGTAGCAGCCACAGAGGCAGACTCAGCCCGTTGTCTAGTATGCGTACTGCGGGAAGGCAGGACACACTAGGGACATCTATAGAAAGAGGTTGGGTATATGCTTGTCCTGTGGATCGTCAGCACATCAGCTGAGGGACTATCCATCTATTCAGACTCGTCCAGGTCAGGGTGGAGCAGCAGCTCAAAGGGGACCAGCTAGGGTACCTATTGTACCAGGAGGCCAGCAGAGGGGACCTCCAATTCCATCGCAGCAGCAGAGGTTTGCTCAGCACCAGCAGCAGCAGAGAGGTACACCCCAAGGACGAGCATACGCCATGATGATCGAGGAGGTCGAGCCAGCCGGAGACGTGATTACAGGTTCAGTTCTTCTCGATTCCATTCCGGCACTTGTATTATTCGATTCTGACGCTTCCCATAGTTTTGTGTCTGTATCTTATGCTCTTACGCATTATTTAGAGCCAAAACCATTAGATAGGACTTGCAAGATCACGATTGGCGGAGGTATTATCCTGGTCTGTGATTATTACAAGGACCGGAGAGTATCATTGCGAGGCCGAGAGTTGAGCTTGTGCTTACTCGTCATGCCACTTCCAGGATATGATATTGTACTCGGAATAGACTGGTTGAGTAGGCACCATGCTACTACAGATTGTCATGGAGACAGAGTAGTATTTCGACTGCCAGGAGAGCCAGAGTTTGAGGTAGCCAGAGGAGCAGTAAAGCGGAGCAGAGGCTCTTTTTGCGGAGCCAGTATAGAAGAAGAGGAGTTACCACATCCACTGATAGCGGAGTTCCTAGATGTATTTTCAGAGGAGTTATCAGGCTTGCCGCCAGACAGAGATATTGAATTCTCTATAGACTTGGTACCAGGAGCGGAGCCCATTTCATAACACATCTATAGAGTCAACAACAGCGAGCTGGCAGAACTGAAGAAGCAAGTTGAGGAGCTGCAGGACAAAGGCTTCATCAAATCCAGTTTATCACCATGGGGAGCTCCGGTATTTTTCGTACCGAAGGATGGCACGGTGCACATGTCCATCGAGTATAGAGCTCTGAACAATCTCACTATCAAGAACAAATATCCGCTGCCGAGGATAGATGATCTTTTCGATCAATTGAGCAGAGCGAAGGTGTTTTCAAAGATAGACTTGAGGTCAGACTATTACCAGGTGAAGGTGAAGAGAGAAGACACGCCAAAGATAGCCTTTTGGACCAGATATGGCCAGTTTGAGTTCATGGTAATGCCGTTTGGTTTAACCAATGCACCGACAGTATTCATGAACTTGATGAACAAGGTGTTCCACCAGTACCTTGACAAGTTCATGGTGGTGTTCATCGACGACATTCTTGTGTATTCGAAGACCCCAGAGGAGCACGAAGAGTACCTGAGCATGATCTTAGAGACTCTCAGGAAGGAGGAGTTGTACAGAAAGCTTTCAAAGTGCGAGTTCTTCCTTGACAAGGTTGAATTTCTTGGGCATGTGGTGACGGGTGATGGAATCTCAGTTAAATTAAAGAAGATCGAGGCAGTGGAGTCGTGGGCTACCCCCAGTTCGGTAGCTAAGATCAGGAGTTTTCTTGGGCTAGCAGGATACTACAAGAGGTTTGTACAATAGTTCTCTAGGATTACAGATCCAATGATTAGGCTGACCAGGAAAGATGTGGATTTTGTCTAGACGGAGGATTGCCAGGCATCATTTGATGAGCTGAAGAAGAGATTGACAACAGCCCCAGTTTTGACGTTGCCATCAGGGACAGGTGGATTCACTATCTACAGTGATGCTTCAGGGAAGGGTTTGGGTTGCGTTCTTCAGCAACACGGGAAGGTAATTACCTATGCTTACAGGCAATTATGCCCTCATGAAAAGAACTACCCCACCCACGATTTGGAGTTGGCAGCGGTTATCTTTGCTCTAAAGCTGTGGAAACACTATCTGTATGGAGAGCGTGTGGAGATCTTCACAGACCACAAGAGCTTGAAGTACGTGCTTATACATAAGGAGCTGAACATGAGGCAGAGGAGGTGGTTAGAGTTGATGAAGGACTTCGATATCTCATTACAGTACCACCCAGGAAAGGCCAACGTAGTCGCCGATGCCTTGAGTAGGTATCCGATGGCTATGTACTTGACGACAGATAGATATTTATTGGCCGATCTGGAGAGCTTGGGAATTGAGGTGCTAGTTCCCGGTATCGAGATTCAGATATGGGGATTGCAGATACAATCCGAGCTGATAGACAAAATCAGAGCTGCGCAGTATGATGATGAGGCTCTGAGGTGTATCAGGGCACAGGTTCGAACATGATTGTCAGGCGACTTTACTATTGCGGATGATAGGTCTTTACAGCACGGCACGAGGATGTGTGTGCCGAGTGGAGATCTATGCGAAGAGGTTTTGCAAGAGGCACACCGCTCTCAGTACTTGATGCATCCCGGTGCCAACAAGATATATCAATATTTAAGGGAGCACGTATGGTGGTATGGTATGAAGCGAGAGGTAGCATGCTTTATATCCCAGTGTCTAGTATACCAGTAGGTAAAGGCGGATCGGCAGAGGCCAGGTGGACTGTTTCAGCCTTTACCTATCCCAGAGTTGAAGTGGAGGCACGTGACCATGGATTTCATTTCAGGTCTTCCGTATTCCCTAGGAGGAAAGAAAAGGACACAATTTGGGTCATCATGGATAGGTTGACCAAATCAGCCCACTTCTTACCCTTCAAAGTGGGTACATCGATAGAGAGGCTAGCAGAGATATACGTGCGACAGATTGTCAGATTACATAGGGTTCCTGTGAGCATCGTCTCGGATCAGGATAGTCATTTCATTTCCTGCTTCTGGAGGAGTCTGCAGGCTAGCTTAGGCACCCAGCTCAAGTTCAGTACCGCATACCACCCTCAGACAGACGGGCAGTCTGAAAGGACTATTCAGACTCTCAAGGATATGCTACGCACTTGCGTTCTAGATCTCGGAGGTTCTTGGAAGGATCATCTACACCTGGTAGAGTTTGTTTACAACAACAGCTACCAGGCCAGCATTGAGATATCACCATTCGAGGCTCTATATGGACGAAGGTGTCGTACACCGTTATCTTAGGACGACGTCGGAGAGAGAGCCTTATTTGGACCAGAAATGGTTATGGATGCAGCAAAAAAGGTGAAACTCATCAGAGACAAACTGCGAGTGGCGCAGGACAGACAACGACATTGGGCCGACAGCCACTGTAGACCCCTAGAGTTTCAGGTATAGGTTTATTATTATTCTGGCTTGTGATTGTTTTGTTTTAGACTGCATGTTAAGACTGTTTATTCTAGGTTGGCGATCTGGTGTTCCTACGGATTTCTCCAACATGGGGCATGATTCGTTTTGGTGGAGGCAAGAAGCTTAGTCCATGGTACATCGGACCATTCAGTATTCTTGCGAGGGTCGGTGCAGTGGCCTATAAACTAGACTTGCCACCTGCACTAGAGGGAATGCATGACGTGTTCCACGTGCCGCAGCTGAGACGGTACATGAAAGATCCTAGTCACGTACTAGATCACTCAGAGATCGAGGTTGGTCTGACTCTCAGCTATCCTGAGCAGCCCGTAGAGATCTTGGATCGCAAAGAGAAGGTATTGCAAAACCAGACTATTCCTTTGGTTCATGTTGCATGGAGACATCACTCTCCAGACGAGTCGACCTGGGAGAGAGAGGACGAAATGTGCAAGCAATACCGTACCTCTTCGAGACTTGAGGTACAATTCCTTGTCTGATTTTATTCTTATTCTAGTTCAATTCAATTTTGAGGATGAATTTTTTTTTAGAAGGGTAGACTTGTCACTACCACATTTCTAGAATAGGACTTTATTGCCAATTGTAATATCTATTTTATTGTGTTAATATAATGTATGATATGTTTATTATATAAATTATTTGGTGTTCTTAAATGCATGGGTTAATGGACTAGACCTAAGAATCCACTAGATAAACCCTTTGATAAATCCCTATTTTAATTTAGCATCTAGTTTAAACCACTCAATGTGTGACTAAACCCCTTCAATTAATTAGTTCTTCATGACGTGTCATGGAGGGAAAAAAAGAGTCTTTGCATTAGAAGCCCTAACCCTAACCCTAGTCCTATATAATTAGAGGGATCCTCCCTCAAGCCTCTTCATTCATGAAGAAAACCCTAAGAATAGCCTCCATTTAGAAATTATCTTCCCTTCCTCAAATTTTAGGATTTCTAGCCCTAGAAACCCTCATTTCTTCTCCATCAAGCGAAACCTAGGAGCTTGGACCAAGGAGGCTTGGAGAAAGAGAAGCTACATTGGGAATCCATCTCCCAATAGGTGAAAATCCGAAAAAACCTCATTTAAATTCTGTTTTAAGAGTTTGTTGACCATTAGGAGCCCACCCTTTGGTTTAAGAATGACTCTTGTGGTTGCATGATATTTTCTCATAGTGTCACTAGGTGTATTTGGGTTTTGTGATCCTATGATGCATTTTTCCCCAAATTTTTCATAGCCCTAATTATTGATATATGTATTTATGCATGTTTGCATCATATACGTAGAGGTTTGACTTTGATTTAGGGTTTTAAGTTTTGGGTATTCATGAGTAATCATGTGAACCCTATTTTAGCACCCTAGGTGTTTGTAGGAATGCTTTATAGGGGAATACCTAATTATATAACCTAGTTTCTTATGCACTTTATTATGTATACATATATATGAATGTGTATATATATATATATATATATATATATATATATATATATATACACACGTATACGTGTTATTGTATATGTATATCGATGGGGATTTCTACATGTGCAGTCGTATTTTCTATCGACTGTGCAGTGGTGTATAGTAGTTCAGTAGTAGTGTGCAGAGTCGGGTTCTTCAGGTTGTGCTGACTGAAAGCAGTTTAGAGAGGGGATTTGAGTTGGGTATCCACTACTGTGCAGTGGTATCTGCATTGAGAGAGTATCGGATTCACTATAAGATATAGAGGTGTGCACCAGTGTCAATAGTGAGTGTCTTAGTGAGGGGTGTCTGTGTGACTATGCAGAGTCAGGTTTTCCCCCTGAACTGTGCATCTGTGCATCAGTGAGGGAAGAGCCCAGGTTTGGGTATCGTGTGGGGCTCTGGTTGCTAGGGTTCAGTGTACAGCAGGAAATACGAAAAATAGTAGTAGAAGCTAGTGTATCAATACACTTATTTAATGCATGTTGTTGTAGTAGTTAGTATGGGTTTAGTGAGTATCAGCAATAGGGAAATGTGAGAGTCTTGAACTGATAACTTAGGCTCTCTAAGTTACAATTATGTACTTCTTTAACTCAGCCTTTGCACTATATCAGTGTTGTGGTGATACTGAATGTATCAAGTTTAGGTGCATTATGGTTGCACATGTTTAATGAGTTTTATTTTAGTCAGTAAGTTCAGTTCAGACCTACCTGTTTGATCCTGCCAGTAGTCATATGCTTGTCTACGTTTAAGCCAGGCATGTGTGAAGTTTGAACAATTTCAGACTGTGAAACTGCGAATGGTTCATTAAATCAGTTATCTTGGACCGATGCTATGTATCAGCTCTTAGCTAGGAACTTGAAGCCCCTGTGTTCAGTTGGGGAGACCTGGGTAGCAGCAGTGTATGGTTGTACAGTTAGTGCACAGCCAAGGGTTCAGTTGGCCACTTGGTGTCAGTTGGTTTTAAGTTGCCTTTTTGCATATTCAGTTCATTTTGATCACTTGGTATCAGTTGGGTCCAAGTTGAGGTAACAATTGTAATTAGGATACAGGTACTAGGATGTCAAGTCATGGGTTAAGTTAGAACTAGGATCAAAGTATTAAGTCTAGCTAAGGTAATAATATATAGTTAAGTTAATACCTAGATAAAATAGGTATAGAGGTGTTATGAGCACACCCTAGTGTTTATAACTAAGAATGACAAATAATTAGCTAGTGTGAGACTAGTATTGACCAGTAGACCGTAGTAAGACCTAGAAGCCTCGTATTTAATTAGTTAATCATGCTCATTCCTTTAATTCATTATTTTGACATTGATATTCCATAACTAGGTCATTGTGATCCCGCCTTGGGCATTGATCCTCACACCTTCCTCATGACCACAGGCGAGTACATTCTCTGACAGTTTTCATTTTTGTTGATTAATTCTATAATTTTAGTTGTATAATATACTTGATTCTGACACTGTGGATACACGGGTTAGCATCATAGATACCTGTTATGAGGAGTCGTGATTAGAATCCATCATTCTAGCTGGGAATGGGAAAATATTAGCAGATTATGTGATCATACCCCATCTTACATGCATCATATCTTACCCCACACATCACGTTGGGTGTAGCCTGACCATTTACATGCCTCATAGTCTGTTATATATGATTAGCCTGACTATTGCTCGCATCATAGCTAACCAGATGGTTAGCCTGACCTCACATGTATCATTGCCAATCATATATAACAAGCATGATCTCGTCCTAAGCCGATCACATAATAGACTGATATTTTAACACATAGCCAGATATTTTATTCTTTATTTTAGTTCACTTGTTCTAATATTCACTTATATTTTTATTCATTGTTAGATGTACTATTGCTGATTACATATTATCTAGTATTCCATACTTCCAGTATTACTTTCATCTTATATTTTCTTACACTATTTTTATTATTTTGTCAATATAAATGAAACTGTTGTTTAGTGTTTGTGCTTCGCTCCAATCCTGACTGGATAACATTTTTTAGAGGACTTGGAGGACGTCTGTCCTACCCACTATGGCCCGGGCGTAGAGGGAGATTTTTTACCAGAGATCCTAGAGGAGTCCCTCACCTTAGAGGAGACACCAACTACAGACATTTAGACTATCCTATTTATGTATCATTGTTCTAAAAATTGAGACATGGGTTGTATTTATTGTTGAGACTTTTTGTGGACAACTAGACTCTAGACTTGTTTTGTATTTGTTATTGTGCTTAACTTATGTCAGTACTCTTTATCCTTATATCTCGTCGTGCCATTTATTTCCAATAGTCCTTGTGATTGAGTATATATTAAATTGTTGATCCATGTATTATCATTGTCCTCCCTATGGAGTTGAGATTATTGACACGTTATGAGTTATATTTGATAGTCTTGAGACCTAGACAACGTTCTACCGCCGATGTTGAGGCGTAGGCTGGACGTACCCACGGCTCATGTCCAATTTTTGGGTGCGGGTCGTGACATGAACTCTCTCTAAGGGGGTGGGAGAGTCTATCATTTGTCGGTTATTAGCTTTGTTATCTCCTGCTTTGGATTCCACGTTTTCCTGTCAAATAGGATTCGGGTACTTCAACGGTTCTTGGCTATTTTGATACCCATCGAGTTTTCTATCATCTTTACTTGGGGTCTTTGAAGATTTGACTACAGGCGAAACTATACCGAGAGCTTCTCTACTTGTCAGTCTCCTCCTAACTCTGACATGAATACATTCTTGGTTAATAGCCTTAGTACTAAACTTGACCAAGCTAGAGTTATCTTCCCCTATTGGTTCAGCAGCGAATACTACAATCGCATGTTGTGTCTCCTCATTTCCTTCACCTCGCCCTTCTTTCTCGTTCTCAGCCCCCATTTTCTTTCTAGGAGAGAGGATTGGGGAGCCTCCTACGGGGCTAGCTCATTCGTGTCCGTACTCATTTGCTCCATAGTTAAGTCCACTTCCTCTCCCCACGAGCTAGGGATAGCTATACTGGCTCCAGTAGCTTTAGTAGGTGTTGGCACGTCTGTACTAGAGCAGGGGACTTGCTTAGTGGCCTTCGGGACAAATCTAGCATCTGGACACTGGACTAGGGTGTGTCCAAAGCTTTGGCAAAAATTACAACAAGGCGGGACCCATTCATACTCAACTTTTTGGAAAATAATTTTGCTTGTTGGAAGATCAACCTCCAGCTTGTCAGGAAACTTATCAGCCGCACTGATCTCAACAAAAACTCTAACAAAGGACAATCGAGCTCTATCAGTCATATATTTTTCTGGCCGAAGGAGGATTCCAATTCTGTTAGCCAACTTCATAATAGCTGGGATACTCCATAGTTAGCATGAAATCCAAGGGAACCTAATCCAGATAGGAACTGTTGCTAGCCGATACCGTTCAAAGTTAGTTGAGGGGTCCCATCTTCTTAGGAAAATAAGTCTCCCATCGAATATCCAAGGGACATCCTCGATCACCCTTTCTAAATCTTCTGACATCACAAACTTGATAAAATAGAAGCCATTCTCCCTAGAGTAAATGTCCATGCTCCCTTTAGGTATCCATATTCGGAAGGTGAATCCCTTTAGCTGACCGAAGTAAGTGTCACGTCCCGATCTCCCGTAGGCAAATTGGCCGTTCCTGCTAGGCGAGAATCACCGCTCCAGTGCTCCCACGGAACGATCGTTTTTACCCATCTGGGCGTGATGTCGCACGAGCGTAAGCCACGCCCGTGCAAGGCCTTGGTTCATTGGCTGGCGGTAAGAGTTCTAAGCCACAGAGTCGCACAGATTATCCGAGTGCAGCGGAGTCATGAACGCATAGGCGATCGGTAACAAGTTCACTAAGTCGACAATATAGCGTAAGCATTGAATAACACTAGTTGAAGTAAAACTCTTTATTGATATAAATATGTTTTACAGGCGGTGTATAGCCGAGATTATAAGTCGCTCAAGCCTCTCTCTCTGAAACAATAAAAGCGTGCCAAGTGGCTACAATTATGGAATAATTGTACAGGCGATGTTTAGGCTATGTTCAAGCGACGTTCCAACATTATGTCTTGTATATGTGCTTCAGTTTCGGACGCAGCGCCCCAAGGCTTCAGAGAGATCTTCCGGCCTTATCACGCACGAAGGAGGCATCCACACCGAACAAGGTTCTCCCGCACCCTACAAACGATCTGGTGGATTATTAGTACATTGAATGCACTAGTGGGGAGGCTACTCGCCCGCTCGACAAAACCAAACACGTAATACAGGTTTCGTGCACCAACTATTATGTTGTCTTTCTAGTTGCCTTAGTGTAAAACCCCCTATTTCTAAAAAAATTGTATTTATTATTTTTTATTAATTAATAATTTAATTATGGTAATTATGTGCTAAATAGGAGAAGTAAATTTTTTATAATTTTTATTTTAGGTGTTCGGACACTTAGAGGACTTATGGGACCATCAGAAATTTTTTGAAATTTATTCCATGTAGGAGACCCCTTGAGCAGTTGCTAGCTTAATGGTGTGCATTATTCTAATCCATGAATTTTCTTATGAGAATATATATAATATATATATATACACATATATATATATATATGTATATATATATTTAGAAAGAAAAAGAATTATTAAATAAGCATTAACTAAGTATAATAATAATAATATTAATAATAACCTCAAAGAGCAGCCACTAATTCGTTGCAAGTGTTCCAACTTGCTAGCAAATTGCTAGCAAGCATTGAAAGCAATATTATGCAACTTTCCATTCAACTTAAGCAAAACCGAGCACAGCACCAGCAGCCGAACTTCTCTCCCCTTTTTTTATACGCGGCCGAACCAAACTTCTCACCCTCTCTCCCTATTATATATATATATATATATATATATATATATATATATATATATATATATATATATTTATCTTCCAAAAACCCTAACCTAAAATCTCCAGACCCTCCTCTTCCCATCTAGAGCCGTCACCGCAGCCAGAGAGCCCCGCCAAGCCCTCCAAACCATCCCGACGACTCCGACCTCGCGCCCTGCAGAATCCCGCACGAGGCACCTTCGCTCCTGAATTGTTTTCCGTTGACTCGCTCAACCAAACGCCATTCCGTCTTCACCGGTATGCTCACCCCTTAACCCTCTTCCATATTTTTATTATAGCCAACCTCGAAAAACGTGTACCCCTAGGCGAAAACAGCGTCCAAAGTGGGCGGAGCAGACCCAATTCTGGGATCGCAGAAAACTGTGGTGACCACCCATATTGCCGAGTTCGTATCTCCCACCACAGAGATCCGAATTCGGTGATTCTTTTTGATACATGTAGAACACTTGACCTAGTTTATTTTCTGTTAAATAACCCTATATTATTAGTTGCTGTGGACATAGTTAAATTTGTCACAAAACCGTGCGAACCCACTTTTTCTAGATTTCCAAAAGTTGAAAAATGGAGCGCACCCCGCCAAACGGGACCGCCCTGCCGTGTACCAAGTATACCGAATGGTGCACGCAGCATAACCGGACACGTAACAAAATTTGTGGGAACTGATTCGGATGCGTGTGCGCGCCGGAATCAGGCCGTATCCGCGGACACACCCCGTATCGCAACTTTTGTGGAACTCGTACGTATTTTGTGCACGCTTGTCAGATTGTGACGAAACTTGCGCCACTGGACTCGTGGTAACGCGCTGGTCCTGTGACCCAATTTTCACGTAATTCTGAGACGGTTGACCAAATCGCCAATTGGCGGGCCCCACAATTGACTTTTTGGACAAAATTGTGTTCGGCTCATCGGAATCCATATTTGGATATACCGTTGGGTTCGTATTGATATCTAGAGTTGTTTGACCTATAGTTTGTCCCATTTAGAGACTGTTACTCTTGGCACGCTTTTCGGTGCAAAGTGGGCCACATGTGGACCCCACTTTTACCCAAAATTACTGTTTTGCCCCTGTGTCTAAATTGGACGAAAGGGATATACTTTTTAGCTATTTTGCTCATTTCGGGAACGTTGGTGATGTTTATTTCAGCATCCGGAGACGTTCATTCTGAGACCGTAGCTTCTGACTCTTGGTGTTGACATTGGGACACTACATTTTGCAGCTTTCTTGCCAGGCAAGATACGTTGCCAAATTGTTACAGTATTTTACATGCTTAGTATATTTCTGTATAATTATTTCATTCTGTTTATTTATTGCATGTGTAGTTCCTTTCAGTCATTACTATATATTAGATATGTTGACACACACTTGACACTTAGTATCATAGAGGACAATCATTAGGCGTATGGGCTTTTAACCACTCTGGCAACACCGTAGTCACTAGCACGCACTATGGTGGGTCGTGTCCGATGGTCGCTACCTCCACGGTATGTCAATTGATGGAGTCACGAGGGTCGCTACCCCCGCGGTATGTCGGCTGATGATGTTCATGGACGTGTGTGTGAGTTGTGAGATTAGATCGAGTAGCCTACCCTTGCCCATACGTCGAAAAGTTGTCCACATTTGCATTCATATAGATTGTCTTGTACAGCGTACTTATTTATTTTCAAATTATATGCATGTTTACTGTATTCAAGTTGGCTCGTATTTTCTGTATCTTGTTACGTCCCTCTGAGGACCTGGTCCTCTGCCAGGTGTATCTGCTCTTGAGTATTTGCAGGAGTACGGGCCTGGACCTGACGCATTATTTTCTGTCGAGGAGGTCTTACCTTCTGAGCATCGTTGATTATCTAGCGATGGATTCTTTTAGCTGATACACTTTTGTCTTCATATTATTTTATATTGGAGATTTTATACTCCTCTCTCATTTTAGTTTTGGATATAGTCTTTGGTAGTGAATTTGTCTCCACCCGACTATTATTTTAGATATTTCAGACTCCTTATTCTAGTTTAGTATTTCTTTTCAATGACTTGTTGTGTGGATAAGATTAGCATATCTGTGACTTGTGACATTATATATACCACATGTGAGTTATATTCATATTACAGCGTACGTATGGGTTATGATTTTCGTATATTGGAGTTGCCATATCCATGCGGCTGGCATGCTTACGTGTTCCTAGTCCTACGTATTTGGAACAGGGGCGTGACACTTAGGAATAGTTTCATGCAAAGATTGAATAGCCTAACTCGTGTGGCAGTGCGCCGTGCGATATGAGAGGAAACACGGCGAGACTTACCATTCTTACCATTTTACCTTCCCTGTCCAAGGCAAACTTTGTTAATTTAAGCATGGGCATGTATAAACATTCAAGAAGCATAGCATATGCAAACTCGAGAGTCGTTATAACACAATCATTCAGGTGTTCAGTTATTTCTTGATGCGATGCAATGACTCGCACGTGGATAGCCGCTAAGCGAGGATGACTTATCTATATGAACAATTGTCGCTGGCATAGCCATAAAGGACACTAGTCATAAACGAGAATGGTTTGCAGGAAAAGTACAATGGGCGCTACAATCCATCTCGTCCAGTACAGTAGACTATACAGTAGAGTTCAGCCGTAGAGAGAATGGTATGTAGCGAAAGAACAATGAGCGCTATATGCCATCTCGTCCAGTACAGTATGCTGAACAATGGAGTTCCATTCGGATCGGATCGGTCCCAGTGCCCCGGCGACCGTCCGTGGAACTATACCTCATTTTTGAGTTGTCCGCGACATGCAGGTCTCTGGGGCTTTCCAATTTTACATCCTTCACAATACAATCAATAATACGAGTACAGTCATAAATTTCTGCTATGAACGAGCTTGGACAGGATTCTCGTTCAAAGGTAAACTTGATGTGATCACAGTATAGTATTTACTTGCCTTGATGTATACCCCTGGTTCGGGGATACCTTGGTGACCTAACGGTCCCGGATACTTGCAGGTTCAATTGCACAGAAGAGCTATTTGATAGTTTCCTGGCTGACTCAATACATGCACAATATAATAACGTTAGGCATTTGTAAGCAAGCAAGCATGCGTTTCTCAGGAACTTAAGCAAACACGATGGCTCGGGCCCGAAGATAAACCGAGAGGTGAAACCGTAGGGACTTCCCGAGCGACACGTTCTAGGGTAGCATGCGGGGGTCTGAACATATATATAAGTAATGTTTCATTTCTATATTCTAGCATAAGCAATACAAGTTGGGATTATTCCCTTAGCTAGGTGTGTTGGATTCTTATTAGCATGCAGGGGGTGATTCACCTAGCGACTAGCATGTAGCATTCAATATTTTATGTGTGCTGGCTAAGCAAAGACAAGTTCACCGTAGCCACCCACCTTAGCGATAATTCGCCTCGGTCGAGCGATACACCAAGCAAGCCTCTGAAAGCCTAAGCTGAAAACCTGTAGGGATAAGTTTGGGTATCCTTTGCCTCAAACGAGTATTCTCGCCTGAGCAAAGTGGGTCGGGACATTGTACGTTTGCCGTTTGAATCGGCAGTCCGCTTGAGAGGAACAGGGTGTTACAGTAAGGTAGGGCTCCCATAAGATATAGGACAATAGTGTTCTTCCAGAACAATTTTGTTTCGGCGATGTCCTCTTTGGTGATAGATATGACATTTCTTCCTTCTTTAATATTGGGTGCTACAAAGTGCATCTCAATGTCATCCCTCGCCATGTCAGGCCTGCATCAATCTGCCCAGGAGATAGGAGCCGCTCCCGAGGTCTTAAAATTATTAGAAAATTATCTGGTATTTTATCAAACACTTGGGGTGTGTGTCGCACCAAAAATTTGGGCATGACCTTTGGGGAACCGGAATCTCTAGAAGGATTGGCCGAAGTCAGATGGTGAGAGCTGCATCCATTCCCCGTCCGTGACAAACCCACCAGAGGTGCAAGTCTCGCCACCGATGGAGGAACGCGCCTAGGCGCAGATGATGAGGCGGAGGCTTTACCATATTTTTTGCGTCGTCAAATCACTATCGTCCATCTATTACTAGAGATGATCGGGACTTCCTGAGGGGCAGCTGGATGCCTCAGCGCCACAGATAGCTAGCCACGGCTATTGGTGGCTGCAGGTCTGGATCCAGATCCAGACGCAAGAGATGAGAAGAAGAAGGTTGGGGAAGGGGTAAAGGGGAGGAAGTTAGCCGCGGTGGAGAAGGGGGGAAGGGAAGAGGGGGGCAGGCGACCAAAAGCAGGCGGAGGGAAAGGATCAGTAGGGAGGAGGAGAAAGGGATGCGCGGAAGCCGCGGGATGCACGAAAGGTCCATGCGCTACTCAAAGCGCTGCCATTTTTTTATAGGGAATATATACACACACACACACCCCGAAGGCATTATCCTAGTGGTAATGTGGCGGGCCACCTTGGAGTAGACCAAGGATCGAATCCCCCCTTCGCTGGTTGGTTAGCTCTTACTGCTACGGGTAGGGCCATGGTGTCTATATATATATATATATATATATATATATATATATAAACTTTGAAGAAAGTATTTCTTATAGCTAAACTTTAAAAAATGATTACTACCTGTGATCCCAGGCCAAAAAACTATATACAACAATTACCTCGTATCTAGAAGTTCAATATCAGCATCTATAATTATTTCTTTCCACAGTAGATTTACTTGGGCCCCTCAAAAATGTGTTGGTTCCTCCTATGCCATAGGTGCCATATATATATATATATATATATATATATATATATATATATATATATATATATATATATATATATATAAACTTCAAATAAGGTATTTCTTATAGCTAAACTTCAAAAATTGATTACTACATGTGATCCCAGGCCAAAAAACTCTATACAACAATTATCTCGTATTTAGAAGGTTAATATCAGCATCTATATATATTTATTTGCACAGTAGCTTTACTTGGGTCCCTCAAAAATGTGTTGGTTCCTCTTATGCCACAGGTGCCACAACACAGCCATTAAGACAAGACGGATGCACCGATACAAATTGGAACTAGTGTGACAACCGTACTTTCTTGTAGAAAATATTTAGATATTTTTATATAAATAATTTATTTGTGATTAGTTTTCAATCCAACCTTTTTCAATAAGCAACACATAATTCCTCCAAGTCAAATTAGGCCACTTCTCTCTTTTATAGGATTTATTATTTATTTATTATTATTTTAATTCTACAGAATCAAATCAAATCTTTGTAATAAATTAGTTATTTGGTTAGTTATTGACTTTTAATAACTAACAGTCTAATTAGGAAACATCCTAACAAACTAACTACATAATCCTACCCCTCTTCTCAAACCTTCGGTACTCCCCCACAAACCCGCGCATACCCCAAAGCCGATCCCCCCTTTCACTTTCTCTCTCTCTCTCTCTCTCTTTCTCTCTCCCTATATATATATATATATATATATATATATATATATATATATATATAGTCTCCTTCTCATCTCTCTTTCTAAAAATCCTAACCTAAAATTTTCTCTAAAAAATTCTAACTTTCTCTCCTTCCTCTATCACCCTAGCCGTCACCTCCATTACTAAGGCCGACCCCCCCCCCCTCACGTAGACATGCAATCTCCTCATCCAAGAACCCTAGTTCTTCATCCTTCTCTCTCTCTAGTAAGTCTCCTTCTCCCTCCAACCTCTCTAATGTCTATCAATGCATGAATACATATTTTTATATAAATAAATAAATAATTTTATATGTGTTTATAATCCATTGCCATGTTCTTCATTATAAGTTTTATTTTAGAGTTTGCATGTAAATATTTGAATCCATGAATGCATGTACGCACCCATAGGTAGAAATATTGATTAAACCATGTTAATAATAAAGAAATATGATGTTTAAATTATTTTTATCCATATTTTTACTATTTATTTCATAATATTAAATTATTATTATTTTTGGAATAAATTGCATGTACAATGAGAATGGTGACCTAGTTTTATGCTTTCTCCAAAATCCTGCATCGAACCCTTCTAAAATTTTATAAATAATTAAAATATGATGTTATTAACCTATATTAAATTCAGTTTTTAATATATTTTTCTAGAAATATTATTTTTGATTTAAATGCTTTTTATGCATAAAAAGTCACCTAGTTGACCTAGTTTTCATAAATTCTATTGTAACTTGTTCTTTTGCCAAATATGAATGTCTTCTCTATTATTTATGTTTTAAAAATTATTTTTCCAGAATGAAATCATTAAATCATTTTTTTCTAATATTTTAGAATTATTTCCAGAATTTATCATTTTTATGATTTCGTCTTCTGATAACTTGTATGTCGGGAAAACCCTATTTAGCACCCATATTAGCATGACTAGTTGCCAACCTTCGGAGAAACCCTTTTGTGGAGAAAAACCATTATTTTTCTTATTTTTATAATTAATTCCAAAATTATTATTTTTTTAATTAATATCTTTTAAAAAAATTTTGGTAATGTTTAACGACTAGTAATATTTTGAGGGCTAGTTACTTGCATGTGCAATCCACGTAGAATTAAGAACTAGTTAATAACATAATTTTAACTTGATAGTAAGAGTCTAATTAGTGTAATAATTAATTAGTAGATGTTCGAGACATTTTGTGGAGAGCTCCGGACCGGATTTGTTTTGCTCGCATCTTTGCTTAGAAGGCAAGTACACAGTGCTTGTTTGTATTGTGCAGTTTACATATTCCTAGCTCTTTTTATTTTGTTAGTTGTGTCCACGTGTCTTAGAGTAGCAGACGTACCCGCTATATTGTGAAGATATGTGGTATCTTCTGACCAAACATTATTTTAAACATGTTCACTGAGTGAGTGAGTACATGGACTGGCGTGTTGACTGGCCATCGGTACGTGAATTTGCGTCTTGTATTAGCTGATTGTGTTGGTTTGGGTTCTAGATTTTATTGACGTTGTTGTATTATTTCTGCACCGCGTATAAGTTTCGGATACATTGGGAGAGGAGAATCTAATAGTGAGAGTATGAAATTTATGTTTCTAATGTATATATGGTATAAATCGTGTACCCCGAGCTCTGCGGAACACCTGGTGGGATGACTGTTCTTCTATTTCTTCCCCCTTATACGCCACTAGAGATGTCTCAATTGCATATCACATAGATGGTTTATTTACCCTATTTTATTGTTTACTTCTTTATATTGCAGATCCCGCCGAGCACTTATACCCGACGGATTACGGAGTTAGAGATTTTGCAGACGAGGACTTTAAGGTGGAGCCATATGAGTTTCCTTGAGAATTCATTCATGGACGACAGTTGCTAGTGTCTTGGGTGTCTTTATCTAGTTAGCTGACACCCAGACTATTTCTTTATTGCTTAGTTGTATTCTTTCAATATTCTTTTGTACTCATTTTTGTGGATTGTGCTCCATGAGATATTCTTTTGTAGTGGATTTTGAGACTTATCTATTTTATTCAGTATCATATTCTATGATATTTTTGTGGATGATACTAGATTTTACCTGCCTGTGATATTGTGACTTAGATATTTTACAGCGTACTACGACTGGTTAGGTCTATTAAATTGGGTTCCTATACTTGTTCGTATAGCTGGCATGTGTACGTATACCTAGCCCTACGTATTTTGGGACTAGGGCATGATAGTAAGCAAGTGGAATCGCCATAGGAGTCCGCTCTGGTGGCATCCTACGGAAGGGAAGACCCAAGTCAAAGGCGAGGATGGGAGGAGTTCTAGGGATCTTGTGACTGTGGACCGCAAGGAGGGCTGCTATCACTGTGGCAAAAGTGGTCATATCAAGAGGAACTACATGAAGCTCAAAGCTGAGAAAGCTAAAGTCAAGGATAATCAGGAGGATCTAACGGCTATGGGAGATCTCATCATCGCAGCAACCGACGCAGTGGAACCTTGTGGCATATGTCATGACGAATATTGGGTCATGGACACTACACCAAAATAAAAAATTAGAAACACTAGGTATTTTTTAATTTGTAATATTTATTTTTTGTACCTAGGTTTTGAAAGTAAGCAAAATTATTTCAAATCATAAAAGCGTTCCTAACATCTTTTATTTTATTTTCCAGAATAATTATTTATTTAGATATTATTTTCTAGTGTTTCAAATGTGTTCCAATTTTATCATTAGCATCTCACATGATTCTTGATTAGTCATTTCAAAACCCAAATACGTTCCAAAACTATTTGGTAGCCGCAATTCTCAAACCTCTATTTTTTCCATTTCACTTCTTTCCGCCCAAAAAAACCATAACCCAAGTTAATTACCTATTCATCATCCCCCTTCTCTCCAAATTTCCCTCTCCTCTCCAAAATTCTCTCTCCTTTCCTATCCTCTCCATTGTATCTCCACCGGATCCCATGCACGGAGACCCTCCTTGTCCTATACTCTGTGTCGAACGAACAAATTAATTCATGCATCAACAATTCTCAGTTTGAGGGAGACCAAAATGAATGGAAATGGTGATCAATCGAGAAGATGATATACTTACTTTACTCGTCAGTCTATCGGCAGCATTTGATGAAGTTCATCCAACTCGTCAGATCGCCGCTCGTTACTTCGGTGAAGAACTTGCGTCGATCTAAGCGCCATAATGAAGGAATTTGACGTCGATAAAGGATTTAACCAGTTGCTCACAGAGAGTCACCCTTGACTCGGTGATGAAGATGCGGCCATGGCCGGAAGCTTGGTTTCCTAGAATGGCGGTGGAAAGGAGGAGGATAGGTGGAATAGGGGTTTTGGGGGCAGGGCTTCGCTGCTCACCGAGTGATAACGAAAAGTGGAGGTGGCGGTGTCTATTTATAGCTAAATAACAGTCACGATCAGTTCATTAAACTATCGGGTCGACCATTGGTTATTGGGCCAAACGATCGGTCAGCCTAGACCCATATCCGACATGCCAACTGTATAACCCAAACTCTTCTAGTTTTGGTAGGAAGGCTGGCGGATAATGGATGTCGCAGTTTATTTGGGGACAAATATTGGATGCTTACGAAGGGTTTCCAATAGCTAGCTCAAGGAGATTTATGTTGTGGCATGTATAGGCTCAAGCCGCTGAGTTGTACAAGCAAGCCACAGATATCAGATGGAGACTCGAGGGGTATTCGATAGGAGTTCGATCATCGAGAACTTTCTGAGGAGGAACTTCGAGATACTTTGAGGATTACGGAGGATTCGGTTCATCGAGACAAAGCGACGAATAGTGATGAGCCAAAGATTGAGGGTCAGTATTCCCACAACAGCTGATCGGTCTCCCGATGGGGGTTATTTTATGGATCCGATTTTGACGACGGGTAGTTTGCCAAAGCTTCATGGAGCGACATTGGTTTTAGCAGTTCGAGGCCAGGAAGGAGATCAAGGTTTGCAGCAAACTCAATCTAAGGCGGGAGTGTTACCATTCACACAATTCCGGGGGAGCTGTGGGTCATCGACGATATGCACAGTGCATGATGTTCTGCTCGATGACGCATGTGTATGGCGGAGCTTGAAGTTCAGAAATGAAGGTGGGCAGATTCAGGAGTTCGAATCTTGGGAGAATCGTACCGTCCGCTTGGTTAGGCCAGCCAAGGGTGAAGAAGCTTTTCGGAACGTTAACACATTTCGGTGGAAGACAGAAGTCGGAGACAGGCAGCCAAGACTTATGGTGAGGCTGATAGTCAGGGACTCTGGTCTCAGCCATTTTATTGATGTCGACAAGATCCCAGTGGTACAGAAGGTGCTACGCATGGCAGCTTGCATCGACATGACAGTCGAGGAGTTGGAAACGAAGAAAGATGCAAAGCAACTTGGGAGATCGGAGATCGGTGGCATGGGGGAACAGAAACTCTATCGTGAGGCGACATGCATGGAGTCTAGTTGAGAATCCATGGGGTCAACACCCTCTCATCAGATTGGAGGGGGAGATCATTGGGGTCCAGTCTTAATTTGGTAATTTTTGGAGCCCAAATATAGTCAAAGATTTGATTTGATATAATTTGAAAATCTACATTAAATGTAAGATTTGATTAGATTTTAAATTTGTATCAAATATTTAATTTGACCATATTTGGATGTCCATAATTTGTGTTAGACTATTTTAGGTGGAATAGGATTCTTATTTTAAGGTTTTCTATTTAGTAAATCCTATTATGACCTAAAATAAAAATTTTATCCTATAAATATAAGAGGAGCATGGAGGCACAAAGTAAAGCACAATGTAGATATTCGGGGTACTCGTCCACAGAAAATCTAATAGAAAGCCCGTGCTTTTCTCTTAAGACTTCATTATCCAAGACAAAAGGAAGAAGGAGATCTAATCAGGGAGTTATCAACTTCGGTTAGGAAAATTGATGTTGCTTGGTGATCAATTTTAATTGTCATCTCTTATTTTGCTTCTTGAGTATGGTGAGGGGGTTGAACTTATTAAGGCAAAGGGTTTCAAAATTAGTTTTTACAATCTTGTAATTTTACCTGAGTTATAATGGTTGGGATTTGTCCAGGTGATGTAGTCACCGCCATATACTTGTCTTTATTTGTGCTTGGTGTTCATTAGACAGGGGTAGGTTATCTCAGATGGGTTGGCCTAAAGTTTTTGCTACGGGCACTCTAAGACACGGTAGCGAAATATTTGTAGGGCGTGTCTAATTCCCAACATGGAGTTGGGGGTGCACAAAGGAACGCAAAAATCAGGGGCAAACAAAGGCTGCAAAGCTTGGGGGCGCACGAAAAAGGAGAGCTCCGTGTTTGGTGGTTTGGAAGAAGCATATGGGAGGGTCATGAGGTCGATTGGATAAAGGCAGTTGTTTGGGCAAAGGAGAGGAGAGGAGATCTATGACAAAGGGATTGGGGCTCAGATTGAGGGAGTTATAAAATTTTGAATGAACCAAAATTAGGCTGGGGAATGCTTAAGTTCTTCCCTAGACGATATATAGGCAATGACCATATCCATCGTTAAACTAAATAGAACGATGACCAGGAAGTCGCCCATTAGTCGCTCAGCTTTCAGCGGGTTACCTACGTAAACTAGAGATGATTACGATGATGGATCTGCGATACACTCATATCTCGCTCGTCATCTATGTCATGCCCTGATCTTCCGCAGGAATCATTCGTCCCTGCTAGGCGTGAATCACCGCGCCAGCGCTCCCGTGGGAAGATTATTTCCATCGGGACGTGATATCGTGCGAGCGTGGGGTTGCGCCCGTACAAGGCAACATCGTTAAAGTTGTGGCTATCATAGAATCGATCGAGTACGTAGCGGAGGGACAGTGCTGCAAATAATAATTTATCTGAGTATACGGGACAAAGATCAAGGCACGAGGTTCTTTGAATACAATGGCATCGTTCCATATATTATGTCCCTCTATACAAAAGCGGCTCAAAATAATCGATACGGCTCAAGGCATCGAAACCAGATTTTTGGGTCCTGGAAATGAGGCACGACTATCGCTTCCTCGGATGATCCATCACCTGCGAAAAAGCAAACTATTGGTGGGTCAGTACTTTGGAGAAAGTATTGGTGAGTATAAAATCAATGAATAGAAGCAACATTCTCTAAAATCAATACTAAGTAATTAAGTTATAAAATATTACATTACTAGTGATCTTTCTAGTTTTTCCTAGGTTCGTTACATGCAGTACAGGAACGGAGTCATATTACTTCTTTTTGGAAATATCTTTGAAATCAAAAATCCGTTCAATACAACCAAGCATACAAGACAAACAGTTTAAGCACGATGTACCAATCAAGGTGTACGCAGAGCGTCTCGTGAGCTATACACAAAGACTCTAGGGACAATGCAATATTTAATGGACTATCATTCAATCAAGCAAACAAAAGAAACTATCTATAAGATTTTGATCCCCGATAAACTCAGGATCAGTAGCGATAATCCAGCTAACCAATGACTTATTTATCTGATGCTATTAGTAGCTGTGACTCATGGTTGCTCTTCACTAAAATACGCTCAAAATAGCAGCCGTGACGAAGGTTCAGCTCTGCACTAATAGCCATTGTCCGACCGATGCAAATGCATGAAACACTACCAGATAAAATCTAAGATGCACATGATCATGAACAAGCAGGGTATATATACTCTTTATTTTCATACCCCTTGTCGAACGGTTATCTCTGCAGCAAACATACAAGTTAGCAACATATGCATATATATATCAGGTTCTCTTTACATGTCCATCTCTGCATCAAACATTTAGGTATGCAAGAAGGCTAGCCTAGCATGCGCCCTAACTACCTGAATGCAGTTATCTCCATGAACAAGCTAACTTCTCTAACACAAACTCAAGCTCTTCCCAACAGAAGTACCACCTCCCATCTAATTGCCACATCCCCCTAGATTATGTAGGACCAGAACTTCAGGACGCACTATTAGTCTCACCCCATCAATCTCCATCCACCATTCTAATAGCCATGCCCCCTAGATCACGTAGGACCGGAACATCGGAACGCACTATTAGTCTCCAACTTGTCGTTTAGCCTCCATCCCCCGCAAGCTCCTCGATAACAAGCATTTCATAATTAAAACACAATGTGACAATACAAGCTTGCAATCCATCTATCTCTTATCTAATAGTCGCACCCCCTAGATCCCGTAGGACCGGAATATCAGGGTGGGCTACTAGTCTCTTCTCTAACAAGATAAGCCATTTACTCTTATAACAAAACAAACATACATTCCATCAAGATTTTGCATCTAAGACAAGAAATTATATACACGACGACAAGCAAACATATGAAAGATCTTTAATAAAAGCATGCAGGGCACGGGTCGATTTATCTCTTCAAGTTAAGCATGGAGTTCTACTCTTTCTTTATTTAGCATGGCAAGGTTCGTTCGATAGCTATGTCAGTGTAACTAGCATGCAACATTTCTTTCTTATACTTAACATGGCAATGGTTCTATCTCTTTTAAGCAGGCAGTTTCTCGTTCTATCATTCAAGCAAACATTATCTTATTAAGCAAACAAGCATTTCAAAAACTCATATTCATTATTAAGGCGTGTAAGAATCAGAGAATAAAGTTTTGTCTACTCACCTAGATCAGTCATCTTCTGGTTCAACAAGGAGCTCTCCAAGAAGATTTTCTTTTTGAGTCAACAAACTGATATCTCTTGTACATAGTGCCAACGCGGAGCGAAGCACTACATACTTACCCACCAAAAAAAAAGTGTCCTCAAAACATCAAGGAGAAACATTCGATATCCAGAGCAACGATAGTCCTCATCCCTCACCATCCTCAATCGAAAAATCTAGCAAACCACAAGCATGAAAGCATAATTCTCAAGCAACAAATCAAATCCAGAAAACTTTTGCCGGAAACGTCGAGAATATCTATTGACTTATTGTATGGAACTCTCAACTCAGCAACGATATCAATGCACAAGGAATCGTCATCTAGGAACGACAGCAAAATGGGCATAAGTTCAGAGGATCGAGTTACTTGATACCCTTCTGTCATGCCCCGATCTCCCGCAAGAACTGACCATCCCCGCTAGGCGCGAATCACCGCGCCAGCGCTCCCACGCGAAGATTATTTCTATCGGGATGTGATTCCGTACGAGCATGGGGTTGCACTCGCACAAGGCAACATCGTTAAAGTTTTGGCTATCATAGAATCGATCGAGTACACAGCGGAGGGACAGTGTTGCAAATAATAATCCATCTGAGTATACGGGACAAAGATCAAGGCACGAGGTTCTCTGAATACATTGGCATCGTTTTATACATTATGTCCCTCTATACAAAAGCAGCTCAAATCAATCGATACGGCTCAAGGCATCAAAACCAGATTCGGGTCCTGGGGATGAGGCACGGCTATCGCTTCCTCGGATGATCCAGCACCTGCGAACAAGCAAATTGTTGGTGGGTCAGCACTTTGGAGAAAGTACTGGTGAGTATAAAATCAACGAACAGAAGCAACATTCATTAAAACCAACATTAAGTAATTATGTTATAAAATATTACATTACTAGTGATCTTTTTAGTTTTACTTAGGTTCGTTACAAGCAGTACAGGAACGGAGTCATATTAATTCTTTTTGGAAACATCTTTGAAATCGAAAATTAGTTCAATACGACCAAGTATATACAATGCAAAAATTTCAAGCACGATGTACTAATCGGGGTGTGCGCAGAGTATCTCGTGAGCTATACTCAAAGACTCTAGGGACAATGCAGCATTTAGTGGACTATCATTTAATCAAGCAAACAAGAGGAACTATCTATAAGATTTTGATCCCCGAGAAACTCAGGATAAGTAGCGGTAATCCAGCTAACCAATGACTCATTTATCTGATGTTATTAGCAGCTGTAACTCATGGTTGCTCTTCACTAAAATACGATCAAAATAGCAGAAGTTACCAAGTTTTACCTCGGCACTAATAGCTATTGTCCGAACGATACAAATGCATGAAACATTATCAGATAAACTCTAAGATGCACATGATCATGAACAAGCAGGCTATATATACTCTTTGTGTTCTTACCCCTTGCCGAACAGTTATCCCTATAGTAGAAATACAAGTTAGCAATATATGCATATAAATATCAGGTTCTCTTTCCATGTCCGTCTCTGCATCAAACAGTTAGGTATGCAAAAATGGTAGCCTAGCATGCGCCCTAACTACCTGAATGCAGCTATCTCCATGAACAAGCTAACTTCTCTAACATAAACTCAAACTCTTCCCAACAGAAGTACCGCCTCCCATCTAATAGCCACGTTCCCCTAGATTCCGTAGGATCGAAATTTCAAGACGTACTATTAGTCTCACCCCATCAATCTCCATCCACCATTCTAATAGACACGTCCCCCTAGATCCGTAGGACCGGAACATCGGGACGCACTATTAGTCTCCAACTTGTCGTTTAGCCTCCATCTCCTGCAAGCTCCTCGATAATAAGCATTTCACAATTATAACACAATGTGACAATATAAGATTGCAATCCATCTATCTCTTATCTAATAGTTGCACCCCCCTAGATCCTGTAGGACCGAAACATTAGGGCGAGCTACTAGTCGCTTCTCTAATAAGACAAGCCATTTACTCTTATAACAAAACAAGCATACATTCCATCAAGCTTTTGCATCCAAGACAAGCAATTATATACACGACGACAAGCAAGCATATGAACAATCTTTAATAAAAGCATGCACGGCACGGGTCGATTTATCTCTTCAAGTTAAGCATGCAGTTATACTTTTTCTTTCTTTAGCATGGCAAGGTTCGTTCGATAGTTGTGTCATTGTAACTAGAATACAACATTTCTTTTTTATACTTAGCATGACAATGGTTCTATCTCTTTTAGGCAGGCAGGTTCTCGTTCTATCATTCATGCAAACTTTATCTTATTAAGGAAACAAGAATTTTAAAAACTCAGATTCATTATTAAGGCATGCAAGAATCAGAGAATGAAGTTCTGCCCACTCACCTAGATCAGTCATCTTCTGGTTCAACAAGGATCTCTCCAAGAAGGTTTCTTTTTTAGTCAGCAAACCGATATCTCTTGTACATAGTGCCAACGAAGAGCGAGGCACTACAATATGTCGCCAGTACGTCGTCTTTCCATTGCTATTTAGCGATAGTGTGTTTCCCATATTTTGTCATTATTATTTTATTAAGTATTTTTGCAGTGTTAATCTATTTCAAAAATACTTCGAGAATCTCACGAGTTACAGCCAAGAAATATTCAATGCACGCTAATCAAGAAAACTAGAAAATTCATGCAAAGTAAAAAAAATCCAAAAATATGAGTAAGTCACTGTATCGATGACCATGAAAGCTCGCACTAGGAGGATTATGTGGTACCATCGATATACATGATCTTGCAACTCATACTCACGATCAAGATACCATATATAAAATTTGAAATAAAAGAAGATATACTGATACACACGCATTATTACAAAATATCAATACAGGAAGACGAGTGTTATATTTCCATACTAAGAACACCTAGCCTTAGGAGCTATTATATAGGATGAGTTTCTATGACTACGTGACGAGGCACAACGGGTAGCTGCATCGGCCTAGGGAGAGGGTGGTACTTCCACATAGGCCCCTCAGTTAGATGACAATCTTTGGAAGACTACATATGGTGGTATTCATATATAGGGGTTATGCATGGGACGAGTTCACATGGTGCGCATTCAGTGACAGTCGCCCAAAGCGCTCCCTCTATAAGTGTGTTGTCAAGGTCGACCCAACGTTCTTATGATTCGCCAATCGTAAAGACTTTTGAGTGACAGATTGCTTCTCTTCGAGATGACTTGCTCACGATAATGCAGTCCCTGGTCCAGTAACATTCCCAACTCCAGCCTTAACCTCAACAATAGTTTGACCAGTTAGTGTTTATGGCAAATTTTGAGGTGCTCGAGAGATATATTGCAATACTTTTTTTAGTCACGTTGGACGGGTGTTACAATGCTTTTTTACTGTCTCAATCCTGCTAAATTTTGTAGTGAGGTCGTTTCTGATCCATTGTACACTTCACGGATCTAAATCCTAATGAACCTCTTTAGAAAGAAAACATGCAATACAATTTTATTTTATTTTTTGCATCACCCGTGCCAGTCAGAAAAAATATCTCTCATATTAACCACATAAGCTAGAGAAATTTGGTACAATGTTGTTTCACGCAGCCCGTGCTTAGAATTCTTATTTATGTGTCAACATCGTAAACATGAAAGCCTTCTTTGACACTGTCAAGTTCAAAACTTTACATACCACTATACCCTAAATTATTTCTCAATTATTATTAATCTTCTAAGATATCCATATAGCGTAATCTCTAGTCTTTACCCATGTGGACCTCATGGCCTATACCAACTATATATATATATATATTTGTTTATTTATTTATTTATTTGGATGTGTCACTCATCAGCAACTCTGTATAAAATACCCACCCTACTAGAATAATATCTAAATTACGTACCACTATACATCTATTTATGTAGAGTCATACGTGGGGCAGGGGAAAAAATTGTAGAGCCATACGGACGCAGGGTGTACGCTGACAAGCGGGCCATATGTGGGGTAGAGAAGAGAACGCATTCACACAAAGTATATGTATACAAAAAGATTTCTTATTTATGCTGCCATATCAAGAAAAACGTGAAAGCACTCCTCTAACAGGTAGCGTACTGGTTTATCTTTTAATTTGTCATGTAATGTGCAAGTCGCGCCCATGGGAATATATGCGTTCTTGTATGTTCATCAATTATTATTCAAAGTTGTATATATATTGCCATAGTTCTCCCATGCCTGAAATGTGATCCCTATTATATGGGAAGCTATATATAGTATATATTCCAAGTCAAGAGCTCATCTCCTTCCTAACTACCAAATATGCACTTAACGTGTGTCTATATATATAATTCAATATTAAATTATGTATACTTGTACAAATATAACATATATATTAAATTGGTACATGAGATATTTTTTTATTTTTTATTTTTTTATTTTTTGGACAAATTTAGAATAGTAAACTTATTTTCATATTTGGTTTAGCTTATAAAAATTTATTCGCAGATACCCGAATAAACTTTACCAACAAAATATGAGAATCTTATCCTTAATAACAGGTGGATATATTTTTTTGTCCAGACAATTTTTTTCTATACTATTTTAAATTTTATTTCTTGTTTTTTCGTATTTTTAAACTTTGTCATTTAAATTTTTTTCAGTTTTTTTCTTTTCTTTTTTTGTTTGTTTGTTTGATTTATTTGGTTTTTATAAACTTTTTTTTTCTTTTTTTTAAGATTTTTTTTTTTCATTTTTTAAAGAATTTTTTTTTTGTTTTATTTCTTTCCAGTTTTTTGTCCTTTTTATTTTAAGTTTTCCAAATTTTGTTTTCAGAAATAATTATAGTGTCATCAAACATGTAAATATAATTTTTTTTTTAATTTAATAATCAAAATTTTGATTTTTAAGAATATAAAAATTTTGACTATATAATATTATGTGTATCAAACCTCCCCAAAAATATGTAATACCAGTAAACTTACTTGATGAGCTCTAACGTGTATGGAGTAATTAGATAGCACCAAAACATGGTCTATATACAACTATAAACAAAATTATATTTTATATAGCAAACCAAATCAGGTGTAGTATCCAAAATTACAATTGTGATCAAATCAAATTATACAATTTACGACGACTTCTATTTTGGTTATTATTGTATTTTCCTTTATTCAAGGATTGAACCTCATTTAAGGACTCAAAAATATTTTGAGAAGTTATTGCTTGTGCTCTAAATTAGGTTGTGTCTCCAACTTTCTCCTTCCTCCTTGTGCTCATTTCAGGAGAAGTTATTGGTTGTGCTCTAAATTAAGATCTTCATCTAGTTGTAAGTCTTACGGAGCGTTGGTGGCCTGAACGCAACACTTTTCAACTCCCATTCATAAAGAATTTGCTTTGTTTATGTGGTGCAATTCTATTTCCCGATGCATCAAAAAATATGTTAAATGTGCAGCTTCTACCATTCTTGGATGATTTGACAAAACCTACCCAGGAGCTGCTACTCTAGTATTTTTATACGCAAATTTGACAGAATTTGTGAGATCCAGTCGCAAAAGTATTTGTGGATGTATTTCACTGATTCATGTATGAATGAAAGACCTAAATTAGTTAGATTAGAATACAAATTTTGTTTGTACTAATGTCATATTTTTGTTTTATAGTTCTGGTCCTACGAGCACTTCTATATTGGTAGGCCTGTTACTAGCATTCCCAATGATGTTGGAGTCTTTTTTGTTGCTATACGATGGCCCACATATGTAGTGGATTATCAACACTACCAATACAGGAGTGTATCACTTTATCGTAGCCAATTTGATGCACTGCAGTATCATAAGGTAATTATTTAAATATCTGATAAATATTTTTAAATTATTACAGTTATGATCGTAGATAAACATCATATCTATTTGATACAATGTCATTAAATAGGTTACCTGGTTACCTTACACATGTGAAAATGATGCTTCAGAAATCAAGAGGACATCATATTCGTTTAGTTTATACAAATCTTATATTATATATTATCGGTTCACCATGTACCATCCGACAGACCGTATTCTTCGACAATTCGGGATGAATGAAATAATTCTCAATGATCCACTGACTGTCGGTTATGAGCCAGCAAATGCAATACAACGAATCCTTGGTCTCGTTGCTGATTGAAATAATCGGTTCGAGAATTATAGTGTGAGGGACATGTCTCCCAGACTAAGATCTGCTGGGGAATGTAAGTTCTAAGTTACTCATTATTCGTATTGATTTAGTGTAAATAGTTTGCTCAAATTTTGTTTACATTATGCAGACATTGGTAACCTGGACTATAGGCAATGGTGGGGATGCCCTCTTATGAGCAACCAAGTATACAAATATGAGGAGCAAAGGTTCAAGAGTAGATCCGTAGATAATTCTACTTTGCGTGCTTTTGTCGATGGCATTCATAATTTGGTATGACTTCATTACACTTTAAAAATTAAATATACATAGATATGATAAAAAAATTAATTTACATCTTTCATATTTTAGAGTGGTGTATACCAACAATATTTGCATCAACCTGAGATAAACCTTCCTCCACAAAGTCGATTTCTTATGGAGTAACTTGTGACTCGTGTTGATCCATCTGGATATTGGACGGGAACCTGAAATACCTCCAGTACAATCACGTCTTCCACCAGACTATCCGACCGGCTTTGTACGACAGAGACACTCTCGTCGTCGTAGAAGGGATGGTGTAGAGGGACCTATTCACCAGTATGCTTGAGCGATCCCTATTCACCAATATGCTGGAGATATTTCCCAATACTATACTGGAGCTGGCCCGAGTCACAAGTATGCTGGAGCGGGCCCTAGTCACCAGTATACTGGAGCGGGCCCTAGTCACCAGGATGCTGGAGCGGGTCCTAGTCACGAGACTGCTGGAGATGAAAGCTACCAGATATTCACACAGTTTTTTTGACTCCATCATCACCGCTGCCTACCCAGACTCAGTAAGACGAGGAGGAGGATGAGTAGATGATTTGTAACAATGTTTGATTGTAATATTTTTATGATTTGTAACAATGTTTGATTGTAATGTTTGTCAACTTTCATTATCAGACACTATTACAATATTTCTAAGTTTGTATTGAATAATTCTATTTTACTCTCTCGGTTGACTAGTACATCTTCTTCGGCTGTGTCCCATCGCACCATAATTACTGCAACGAAGATCTCTCATCGATGAATTTCGGGGTTTGATGCGGTTCTTCTTTGGTCTTCCGGCTTTGCGTCTTACATCTAGTACTCCAATTTCTCCTCTAACCAAAGGAGCTTGGATCTTGAAGAAAACTGGAATTGGCTCCATTTTGGTGCATATACACTTCTCAAGGTCTCCGTCGAAAATACTGCAGGATAAAAACTATCAATACTAATATTGCAATATCTACAAACAAAACATGCATGTATACATGGTATATAAGTATGGTACCATCTAAAACATGTACAAGATCTGTCGGTTATATTAACAATATAGGTTCTACTTGTTGCACGGTCTATTATTTCAAACTTATAACTATCAATAGCTAATATTTCTAGGTGATTCTTCTCTTTGATAATACAAGCCATAGTCTTTAACATCTTCGGACAATAATATGTGTTTATATTTTCAACATTCTTTCTACGATTGTCAGGAAGTGTAATAATCTTGGCGCTAATACCATCGAGAAGTATTGTTATTGGCTTATCTCATAATTTCTTAATCCAGCTATTAAAACATTCAGCAAGATTAGAAGTGTTAATATCTAATCTAGGACAAGTAGCATATACTGTTATCCAATGTTCAAATCGACGACTTTTATCGTTTACACCAATAAGCCAATAATACAACATTATGTTCTCGACTTTAATTATATCAAACACACTCTCTGCATCTGTTTCATTATATGATCTAGCAAGCGATTCTAACAAGTGTTAAAATACTGGTTCTTTCGTAACTTTTTTCATGTTTTGTTTAAAATGTTGAATACAAAAAAAATGAGGAGATGCAGAAAAAATAGCACGAATAGATTTATTAATCCTTTTTGCTTATCGGATATAAATAAAATTGTACTCCAATCATTAAAAAAAACTTTCAAAAGATATTTTAAGAGAGTTTAAAAACCAAGACCAAGAATCACTATTCTCACCTTCATCAACAACATAAGCAATAGGATATAATTGATAGTTAGGATCGTGAGCACAAGAAATAAATAAGATACCTTGATATTTAGACAAAAGAAATTTAGCATCATTACTAATAACTGGTAAATAGCCCCTTAAAAATCTGTCAATACATGACTTAAAACAAATAAAAATTCGTTGAAAGCTATTATTTTCGGCAGTTTTAATAAAACTTGTACTACCTGAATTTGTCTCCATAATTCTATAATAATACTCCTCAAGACTAGCGTATGCCTCATCATAACTACCTTTTAATTTTAGCTAATATCATCTCTCGGGCTCTCTAGGCTTTGGAATAACTAACTTGTATATGGTGCTCCCTATATATATCTTTAACAATTTATGATGGACTATGTGACTGGTTATCTCTAATAATGTCAATTATCATGGTCTTAATCCATGCAGCGGTAGCTAGTCGATGATGTCATGTACTAAGTCTCCTTAAACAAAAATGACGATTTTCTAATGTACTAATTTTAACTATATCGTCATTTTTATTAGATTTGACATATACTCTCCAATTATAATTCGGTTGATCACAACTATATATAATTCTACGAGCATTATTCATAACACTAGCTGAACAACTAAAATTATATTTAATTGCTAATTTACTTATAAAGCTTCTAAAGTGAGAACGGCTAGAAAATGATTGTCCCTTAAATACTTCATCAGTGATAGCTTTTACAACATCATCATCTACCCTATAATCCACATTTTCAACTAAATCATCATTATTTCCATCGTCGTTGTCATTATCATCATCATGGTTAGATTCATCTGATGAATGACCTTCTTGGAAAAATAAAATAATTTGTTGAGAAGGACTAGCACTCGAACTAACATGCTGGTATTCAAAAAAAATTCACTATTTCTATTATCTAATGTTGCTGCTACTTTAATAACATATATTTTTATATATCGTTATTGTGAATTAATCTCAAGTATATAATTCCACGCATCTTCACTATCTATTAAAAAACAATTAGAACCAAAAATAAACTTCAGAATAAAATTGTAATGAATAGAACAACGTTCAATAATATGATTACGTATATTTTTAAAACTAATATTCGGATAAGTTAAAAAAATTGGCTTTCTCCTCCTTCGTAATTTAACCCATTTACTTTACCATCGTGCGAGCATACAATTCTTACGCTACGATCCATGACGGTTGAGAACTTTTGCTACAAGAAACTCAGATGAACTTTGGCTGCAGGCAGAATATTTTTTTAGTGTTGGAAGCTTTGCTAGAGGCAGAGAGACAAAGAGAGTGTTGGAGGCTTTTCTAGAGGGAAGAGAGTGAGAGTGATGGATGATTTGGTTGAGACAGAAAATATATAGAAGTTTGTATTAGCCGTTGTGTAACGTCTATAATCCTCCCCCCCCTAACCCCTTCAACGGCTATAATTTCTCTCCGCCCCCCATCCCGAGAAGCCAACGACCAAAATTTATTTTTCTCCCACTGGCTCGCCAACTGAGTTGGCGAGCTCTTTGACCCCGCCAACTAAGTTGGCGAGCGTGCCCATTTGCATTTGACCCCGCCAACTAAATTGGCGAGTTGTCTCCCTCACAACAATTATCCAAAACTTTTCCCCTTTTTCGCAATTATGCGAAAATTTCTTTATTTTTTTTGAAAAAATCCGTATTCTGAATCAAGTGGTGTTGTACTATCAGTTGGGCCACAATAAACTTCTTCCTTTTTTGCAAAATGAGTCTCATAACCCTGGTATACATGAATATCTATATCTTGAACATATCGCAGAACTCCTTTGCATCAGGATTCAGATCCTCTAGATTAAAATTAGCCCCTGTCGTGATAATCATCATATCTCGTGTTAGGTTGTGGTCTTTATATTCAATATAATATACGTCATCATCTGTGGTAACATGTACAACAAAAATAGACTACATTTCTGGAAAACTTTCACGTTGCCTAATAGGTCATAATCACGTACAAAATCCTTAAGGGTCAGATTTTCCTTCACAATTGTTTCTTCGTCGTAACATCTATTCCGACAACAAGTATATGGACACTTGATTGGGCCATCCATGTAATCAGATTTTCTCATGGCATACTTGAGAAATACTTAATTGCATGTCTTAAATTTATTACTCAAACCAATTATGCTCTCGTATTGCCATTTGTATATCCATGTATGATCAACCAAGTAGAGATTCATTACTTGTTGGACGTGGATTATTCTATATTATAAAACAAAATATATTAACGTAATTAGATGTATATGCAAAATTATATGTACAGACACAATAAAGTTTAAGCAAATAAGCTTTTACACTTTAACCCATGATATGGGTGGCTCAGAATACTACCAAAAAATTATTCTAGCATACATTAGTGGCGACCATCTAAGTTATGTTCATAACTTTAGTGTATATACTTAACAAATATAGTATCTGTAGGATACAACGGAAAAAAGATGAACCCACATAATGTAAATGCTAAGACATTATCTTACACTACAAAATATAGTGATGAGTTGTGGTATCATCATTGTCAAGGGGGTACCGAGGGAGTGAGAGACAAACAATATTATTTATGGCTGCTTGGTCTCTACCTCATCAGTCAAATGGCTACAGGGGCTATGACTCGCCGTTATAGTTATGGACAATGAATTCATAACTTGTTTGATCCTAAAGATAGTAAGCCATTCAAATTAACATTTCCAAATATAACTTAAGTTCATTCACCTTATCCGATCATGTCATACCCCAGAACCAGAATACTGGAGAGCGGAGGCCAACAAAGCCAGATACGTACACCAGAGTACTCAATATCCTGAGATACGGTCACGGCTGTCTAGACATGTGAGGGTTTTACTCTGCAATACACCAGTCATTCCTGGGTCAAGAGCCCTAGGTGTCTTAATCTCAAGCAAGAAATAAGTTACAAGATGTATGATCACCAAACATATAATAGTAAGTCATCCCAAACTATACATACACAGATGATCATAAAGCTAGTTACAAAATAAAGAACTAGCAAGAGTACAATATTACATGATCAGTTCTAGCTATAGTCTAAAATATGCTTTATATATAAGCCCGTAGGCTAGAATATCAAGTTCCAAAATACAAGCCAAATAAGTGCTCGGTGGATAAATGTTGCAAAAGTATAAGTACAAGATCAAATGGGTGATGAAGAAAAAAACTAACCCATATCCTCGGGTGCTCCCGGTGTTCACTATCTTGAGGCAAAAAATACGGGAGAACCTGCGGTCCTGCTCCAAAATCTGGCCATACAAAACCAGTGGGGTCAAACCCAAAACAACAAGTACCACAAGGGAGCCAACTTAGGAACTAAAACCAGCATGCAGACAAATCAATAAGAAATAGCACAAAGAACAGCTAAACAAGTGCAGTAGGTAAAATAAAACTTAAACAGCTCTGGAGTATTTAAACAAGGATATCTAAAATCAGTACTCAGGTTACAGTTTTTGGATCAATTGTTAAACAAATCAGGATATGACTAGACTAAACTGAAAATCAAGCAATCACGGTAATTCATGCCATACGTCTTGCTATCATTAGCTAAACAGGGTTATCACAGTCCTAGTTACTAACACATGAAGTTTGAGATTCCATATAGCTATATGCCTCGCAGACTATCCAGTTTATTTAGGAGTAAGGATACATAGAATAGATTATATCAGGTATAATAATTTATAGGAATATGCAACACTCGAAGGCGTGCTGAAAGTGTATCCCCCATGACGGAGAGCTCAAAATCTATCAGGTGTCGCTGGAATACTAGGATTGCATGTAGCCAAAAATTCTCTCTAGATGCTACTAATATATTATTCTAGTTGTTATCCTGGGCAAGTTATTAAGAATTTTTGATCGTGTTGCTCAAAATTTTGCCTTAGACATGATGCAGGACATGACATAACAGTACATTGACAAGTACATTCAGGATAAGAATAAGAAAATCAACCACGGGAATTTATTTTATCAATTCATGCATTTCAGTTCAGGAAATTCTAGCATGTTAGGAGTGTGGTTCGTCGAGCCACTATCAGGAGTGTCGGTACATGTCAGGTTAACTCGATACGACGAGCTATTTATTAGGAATATCAGGGCAAGTCTGGTATTGGTAGTTTAAGATTAACAGTGTTATTATAATCCATGTTCAATTCTAGCATGTCAGTAGTGCGCTTCGTCGAGCTACTATCAGGAGTATCAATACAGGTCAGGTGTCGGGAGTTCATATTAACAGTGTCAATAGAATCCATGTTCATAAAATTCCAGGTTCTAACAAGTTGTCATAATTCGGGTTATAAGCAATTTAAGGAAAGCTTACATTTATAATAATTAAACAGAATAGACTAAATAATGGAAATAGTTAAACCATAAGAGAACAAAATCATAAAATGTTAAGCTACTATAAGTATCAAAGGCACATAGGGTAAGCTGGTCGCATGCAGCACACTGGCCACATGCAAGAGCTGGCCGCATGCAAAATACTAGCCACATGCAAGATGTAAAGTCCACTCCTCGGGACAAGGTGAGTGACAGACAATAAATGCAAGGTCAGGAAAGTGACCGATGTAAATGGTCGTGTCAGAGAAGTGGCCGATGTGACTGGTCAAGACAGGGTGTTAGAAGAAAAAGATAAAATCATAGAAAATTGTGCCAAGGCGATACTGAGTCATACGTTCAAAGGAAAGAGGAACATGTAGCTTTGGGCCGCATGGACGACTCAGCCGCATGCTCCTCTTGGCCGCATACACAATTGGGCCATATAAAATCTTTTGAACTTAGAGAACTTTTATTTATTCAAGTTTCATACATTTGGCCAAGGGGCACATATGCAAATTCAGTCATGCTTCCAACAAAATGGCCGCATGCTGACTTGGAGTAAAAAGTCCATCCTCATACCAAGCTGGGAGCATGGAACTTCTTCGTCCCAGAACAACAAGTTTCAGCCATGGAAAAGCTCAAAGTCTAAAAACTTATTTTCTCCATGAAATTTTGATTTCCAGTCCGAATCCAGCAAGATAAAGTTTAAAATCCCATGAAATCAAGTGTTCATCAATATGGAACTACTAGTTTTGGAAAACATCAATTTTAAAGAGATCAAAACCAAGTAAACTCATGGAAACTCCAAACTTAAAACTTAGATCTACTCCAACTAAGACATCAAAACCAAAAATATCAAGAATTAAACATATAGAGAAACTTATAGAGAATAATATAGAGCAATAAAAATGCATAAAAACTAAATAAGTACAATATAGCTAGTTCTTCCTCATTGGCAAGATGTACTTACCTGAACCCACTACTAAACTACTACCACTACTACCCAAGGCAAGCTCACGGATGAGGCTAGGGTTCGGCCAAGGAGAGGAGAGGGAGAAGACAAATGAAGAAAGAGAAGGTAAAGAAGAAAAATGAGGAGGAGAGAGAAAGGGAAGGCTATATATATCAAAAGGTGACTAGCACTATTCACAATTCTAGAAATTATATGAAAGTAGCTAAAAAAATTTATTAATTACACGGGAAGCAATATACAGCTATAACACACATAAACCAGATACAATACAATAATACTAAAATAGTGAGACATGTCTCACAACTCTTACCTCCTTAGAAAATTATATCCTCAAAATTTTAACAAGGCACCGGGTCTATCAAGGTTTCTCTAGAGATCAGACAGGTAATAAAATAATCAAGAATATCAATCATATGATACAAACTACCTAGAACAAGACAAGCATGCATAAGACAAGATCAAATATACCTCACGAATATACCTCATGAGTCACCGGGTCTATCAAGGGTATGAGCTATAGGAACAAATATACCTCACGAGTCATACAAATACGGGTATCTAGCTCGAATATTATCCTCGCGCTCCCAAGTCGACTCATCCGATGAGTAATTCTCCCAAACAACTCGGACTAAACGAATGGCCCAGTTCTTGAGAATCTTCTCTCTCCGGTCTAAAATGGATACTAGTCTCTCATTATACCAAAGGTCGGTACTAACAACCAATTCTAAATGATCCAGGATATGACTTATATCGAGTATATACCGTCGTAACTGGGATACATGAAATATTGTTGGAGTCTAGTTTAGATTTTGTAAGAGAATTTTTGGTGTCCAAATATGATAAAAATTTAATTTGATATAATTTAAAATTTTACATTAATTTGATTATATTTTAAATTTGTATCAAATATTTAATTTGATCATATTTGGGCTTCCATAATTGGTGTTTCCTATTTTAGATAATAGGTTTTCCTATTTAGGAATTTCTATGAACTAAACTAGGGTTTCTCATCATATTTATATGGGTGAGGGTGGAGGCACAAAGATATAGCTTAAGTTGGCGATTTGGGGTGCTAGTCCACCGGAAGTATAAGAGAAAGCCGCACTTTGCTCTTAGGACTTGTCATCCAAGATAGAAGAAGGAGGAGATCTGATTGAGGAGTCATTGCCTTTGAACAGGAAAATTGATACGGGGTTTAATGAGTGATTTCAATTATAATCTATGTCTTTTCTTCTTGAGTGTGATGAGGGGGTTGAATCTATTAGGGCAAAGGGTTCAATACTGGTTCTTGTCAATCTTGTAATTTTATCTGAGTTATATAGATTGAGATTTATTCAGATAACATAGTCACCACTATATATGTTGTCTTTATTTGTACTTGATGTTCGTTAGATTGGTTGGTTATCTTAGGTGGGTTGGCAACGCTTTCGTGCGCCCAACAAGTGGTATCAGAGCATGGTATTAACGCTTCTGATTCACAATAAGTGGTATCAGAGCTCTCAGGTTTTCAAGAGGAAAGATGCAACAATTTCTATAGAGCAGACAAACACATGCATGATCACCCTCACAGGGGAAAACTGGACGATTTGGAAGCCAAGGATGGAGGATCTACTCTAGTGCAAGGATTTTCATGATTCTTGGAGGGCGACAACACAAAGCCATCGAACAAAGCTACGGAAGACTGGAAACGATTGGATCGAAAGGCCATTGGATTCATCCGCCAATGGCTGGACGACTCGGTGTTTCACCACGTGTCCATGGAAAGTTCGGCAAAAGCATTGTGAGAAAGCTGCATTCGTTGTACGAAAGAAAGACGGCTGGCAACAAGGTATTTCTCACTACCAGAAAAAGTCAAATTAGCGACGTCTAAAAACGTCGCTAAATAACCAAAAATCGTCGCTAATTAGGTTTAGCGACGTAATTAGCGACGTTTTAAAGAAGTCGGAAAATACCAAGTCGCTAATACAAAAAACGTCGCTAAACGTCGCTATACCGACGTTTTTTAGCGACTTTAATGTGTCGCTAAATTTAGCGACGTTTTGCGACGCCAAGTCACTAAAAAGCGACGTTTAGAAAAGTCGCTAAACGTCGCTGATTAGCGACATCTATCGCGACGTTACACCGACGTCTTTAATGACCTGGCTATACTGCCATGTCAGCAATTGGCGACGTTTAGCGACGTCATTAGCGACGTTATTAGCGACGTTATTAGCGACGTTTTACGGCGTCGCTAATTAGCGACGCAATTAGCGACGTAATTTAACGTCGCTAAACGTCGCTAAACGTCGCTAATAACGTCGCTAATTTTTAAAAAAAATTAAAAAAAAATTCCCAGAATCAAACATTGTGATTCCCTGCAGTTTTACATCATCTTCATCATACACACCAACATGATTTAACTATATTATCCAATTAAATTAAAGACCACAAGAAGTATCAATCCAATTAAATGTGGATAACTATATAATCCAATTAAATTAACTAAAAGTATCAATACAAGAAGCATCATACATCATGTCTATTGTTGAAGTACCAATAATTCATAAATAATAATAATAATAACTAGACTACTACGGATCTGCAGGAGGCTGACCAGCGGCGCGCTTCAAGGATAACAACTCCTCATACTCGTCCCGTGGAATCGACACCGATGTCGATGGAGAAGGCAGTGACGTCGGTGGCGGCCGTGCCCGCTCCAAATCTGCGAGTCGCTGGTTGTAAGAATCCAGGGTAGATAACAACCTCGTACTGCTATCACCCATTGAATCCTGCATCCTCGTCAGGTTCTCGCCCATCGATAGCTGTGACGCATGCATCCTCGTCAGCTTCTCGCCCATCGATAGCTGTGACGCCTGCAGCTCCATGATGTTGCAATCATTGGAGGCTCTAATATCATTTGTCAATTCTCGTAGCTCCGTCATGCTGCGGTCGAGCATATCCAATCGTGCGATAAGCATCGGATCGTCCGCCTGCGGCTGGGACCGGGACTGGTCCTCCATACTTCGCAGCAAGTCGTCACGGAGAGACGCAATCTGACGGTCAACGGCCTCCTGGACGGCCTCCTGGACTCTGGCCGACGACTGCGAGGGCTGCGACTGCGAGGGGTGTGTGGAATGCACAGCTGTCGGGGAGGCCCTAGATGACTGCGTCGCAACCAGGGCGCCATAGGAGCCCGTACCGTAGTACGTACCCCTCTGGAGACCACCAGCTGCGGTCACCCACAGGTCGTCCGCCGACGGAGATGGACCGGGCTGCGACGAAGCACCAGCCTCTCCAGGTGTAGGTGCACTAGCAGTCGCCCGCTCACGAAGCCTAAGATACTCGGCCTAGAAAAGGTTTGGAAACTCAATAATTGCCTAAGTTATATTAAAATAAACACAAAGTAAAGTAATACTTACATAGGTCTGTGAGGCCCTCTCATCAATGAGATTTCCGTCCTTGCGATGGGTGGCCAAGAAGACGGTCACCATGTTCGCATCCTCACCCCTCTGTACCTGTTAAAAATATATTTTTTATTACTAAACTTAAATATTTATTCCAAGTACCATTTTATGGTACTTATATTAAAATAATATATTTTAAAAGAAAAAACATACCAAACGACGGAAATGTTCCGTCATCGGAATCGAGCCACCACACCACTTGGCAGCATTCTGCCTAGCCGCCTTGGCCTTCTTAGACCTTTCCTTGTAGCTCGGATCGTCGAATCTAGCCCTCATCGCAGTCCACTGCTCAGGCGTGATCCAACCTTGGATCGGTTTTCCAGCACGATCACGAGCCTTCTGGTCATCCAGAGCATCTCGGATAAGCTTGGCGGCAACGGTAGGAAAGAGCCGCTCGATCAACTCGGCCCGGTGCGGAGGATAAAAATACGTTTGCTACAATAAATAATTCATTAAGTTAGCATCACGAATATGCATAAATTAGAGGATTTATTTAATATATTTTTACCTGGAAGTGCGCAAACCAGAACGCCTTCCTCTCCTCCGGAGCCTCCGAATAGTTGATCCAAGGGCCACCGTAGTTGTTTCTCAGAAATTGGCCCAGGCGTCTCTGAACCGACGATGGACGATATCTATACAGAAATAATAATTTAGATTACTGAAAAAGTCAATATACGATGAATAAAGAGAAACACAAATATATATTAAACCATCTAATTGACTTACTTTGTACCGTCGGCCCAAATCTCTGTCCTCGTCTCCTCCGGTGGTGCGCATGGAGGATCTTGCTGATGCTGGGACAACGTCGGCACGACCTCCTCTACATGCTCATCTGTCTCCATGCTTCCGTCAGCAGGAGGAACGCTGGACGAGGGAGTACTATCACGCCTGGAACTACTCGTCCCAGGAGTGATGCCACGCAACGTCGTCGCAGTCGGAGATGTGGCTGCTCGATATACTGGAGTACTGGGCGACGATGATCCGGAACCAACAGTAGGCAGTACCGGAGTGGCACTCTGTCTACCTCGGGACCTGCCGAATCCTCCGCGTCGTCCTGTCATATCTGATAACAACATATGATGAATATAGAGAAACACAAATATATACTACATTCTACAGTCGGAATGTGATACATATCTCAAAGTATTATACAGTCAAAATATAATACATATATTCGTTAATGTCAACATCTACTTCTACATGCAATATTTATAGTCCAAATATAGTTACATTCTACATGGAATATTTTATATTTTCAATCATCTTCAGAAAATTTATCTTGTTCGCCTTCCTCGTCCTGCTCTTCCTCTTCCTCGTCTTCACTTTCATCTACTTCGTCGTCCTCTCCGGATAATTCTATATCTTCTACATTATTACTCGTGTAATGAGTAACTTCCGTTGAGTCCACATCTACAATATTTGTTACAAGAGGTAGATCGTCCTCCTGATAAGCTATTTCGTCAATGTCAAAGGTATTTCTAGCTTTAGTCTTGCATACTGCCCACCAATCCGACCTCGCTGTCCCCCGTCTAGGATAAGTTGCGAAGTACACGAGCTGAGCCTGACTTGATAGGACAAATGGTTCGTAGCCTTGATATCTACGCTTGTAGTTTATATCCACAAGGCCATGCTTGTCAATTTTCCAACCTTGATCTTGAATCGGATCGAACCATTCACACCTGAATAGCACGATATTAGCAGGTTCTGGGCCATAATTATATGTCAACTCCACAATCTCTCGTAAGATGCCAAAAAAATCATTGCCCGGATTGACGTCTTTGTAGTTTGAAGATTTGATACACAAACCACTGTTTTTCGTGGAATCAAGATCCAGAAAGCTGTCTCTAATAGGAGCATTTGTTGACTTGAACCTGAACCCATTCACACAGAAACTTGGCCATATTTTTACGGCAGTAATTGGTCCCTTGGCTAGAGTCCTAATAGATTCAGTCTCAGGTGATATTAGACGATCGACGTAAATACCAAAGTAGCGATAGTAAGTTATTTGTTTTGCAAGTGCAGAAATAAAAAGTAATTACCAAGCATCTTACATATGCGCTCAACCAAGAAGGAAAATGGCATCTCATATCTTGTTCTACTTCTTCGTCTGTTATGTAGGGCCTAACCGACCTCAACTCATCATTATATGTGCTGAAAAACAATGAAGCAACTGCTGATTAGTAGCATAATAGTATCTTATACTATTACATTGAGATGATGTAAACGTGGACGTTAATTACTTACCCCTCTAGCTTCTCCACTTCATCCTCGTCGCAATTGAGTAATATATACAATTGAGCAGCCCTTAGCTCATCGTCATTCAAATATCTCTTCTTCATTTTTCCCGAGGGCTTTCCGGATGCATTGAATACTTTGAGTATTGCATCATTAGATTCCTGATATGCGTCGTCGTTTCTGGGAGCTTTCGTCCTATTAGTAGCAACATGCGGATTGAAATACGTCGAGCAAAAGTTTGTAATCTCCTCGAGAACATAAGCTTCACAAATAGAGCCTTCAACCCGTGCCTTTTTCACCTTTCTCTTTAGGTGATTCAGATGGCGCTCGAAGGGGTACATCCACCGATAACCGACAGGACCGCCAACACGTGCCTCATAGGAAAGATGAATTGGCAAATGCTCCATAGAGTCGAAGAATCCAGGAGGAAACACCTTCTCGAGCTTACATAGTGTTACCGCAATGTCCCTCTCTTGCTTTTCTAGACGATCGACGAGCAACTTAGTACAACAAAGATCTCTGAAGAATATGCTCAGCTCTGTCAATGGGTCCCAAACGACCTGCAGTAAGAATTCCCGAAATGCAATTGGAATTAACCTCTCCATGAATACGTGACAATCGTGGCTCTTCATACCTACTAGTTTGTTCTCCTTGAGGTCGACGCATCTTTTCAAGTTCGACACGTACCCGTCTGGAAACTTTAGACCCTGAATCCACCTACAAAGTCTACCTTTATCCTCTTTATCCAGTGAGAAAACTGACTTAGGTTGCTTTAACTTTCCATTCCCCTCCTCTATCAAATGCAATGCAGGACGTCTACATATGTCTTCTAAGTCCAACCTCGCCTTCGGATTATCTTTCGTCTTCCCCTTTACATCCATTACAGTATTAATTATGTTATCAAACACATTCTTCTCGATATGCATGACATCAAGGTTATGTCTGATCAGATTGGTGCTCCAATATGGCAGATCCCAGAATATACTCCTCTTCGTCCAGTTATGGGTGCGACCAAATCCGTCACACTTGTACCCCTTAGCAGGCTCTTGGATAGCACTTGGTAAATCTTTTACCTCTTCCCATATCGTGCATCCGGGCCACCTTGGCGGTGGATTGGCCTTCTCCACAACTCCCGCACGAAAAGCATTCCGATTCCTCCGGTACGGATGATCGTTCGGCAAAAATTGTCGATGACAATCGAAGAAGCACGGTTTGCCTCCGTGTTTCAAACGGAAAGCCTGAGAACGGTCCATGCAATACGGACATGAGAGACGACCATGGGTGCTCCATCCCGATAACATTCCATAGGCCGGAAAGTCGTTGATGGTCCACATAAGTGCTGCCCTCATCTGAAAATTCTGCTTTCTAGAAACATCGTACGTGTTGGCACCGACTTCCCACAGCTGATTCAACTCATCTATCAAAGGCTGTAAATACACATCGATGTTCCTCTTCGGATTGTTCGGACCCGGGATAATAATGGTTAGGAACATATACGGAGTCTTCATGCACATCCAAGGCGGTAGATTGTACGGAGTGACGATCACAGGCCAACACGAATACTGGGAGCCCGAAAGTCCGAATGGGGTAAAACCGTCAGAGCAGAGCCCCAATCTGACATTACGCGCTTCCTCGACAAAATATGGATACTCTCGATCAAAGTGCTTCCATGCTTCTCCATCGGATGGATGATCCAATACTCCTTCGATCTGTTTTCGCCTGTGCCAACTCATATTTTCTGCAGTCTCCTTAACCATGAACAACCGCTGCAACCGCGGCGTCAAAGGCAAGTAGTGCATCGAATCGGTAGGCTTCCTTGCACCGACAGACTTTCCTCTAACAGTGGCCTTGTAGCGATCAGCACCACAGAATCTGCACGCATCTTCATCCTTGTCGTCTTTGTAGTACAACATGCACCCGTTGCGACATGCATCGATTTTCTCGTATCCCATCCAAAGCGATCTCACCATCCTCTTAGATCGATAGAAGTCTTTAGGCAACTTTGCACCCTCGGGCAAGATCTCTATAATCAAATCGAGCACTCGATTATAGCATTCTTGCGACATGTTAAAATCGGACTTGATGCTCAATAATCTTGTAACCACCTCCAACGGTGAATGATCCTCACAACCAGGATATAGTGGAGTCCTTGCATTCTCAAGCAACTCCATAAACTTTGCAGCATCGGCATTCGGTGCCTCCTCAGCTGCATCATAATTGTCGGGATTGAAACTAGGTCCCGCCGCATCATAATTGTCAGGATTGAAACTAGGCCCCGCAGCATCATAAACCATGTTCACCAACCCGTCGTCGTAAGCATCGTGATCTTGGACATCCATATACGGCTCCACATAAGGCTCCGACTCCGATGCTAGAGATACAAGTTCTCCGTGCGCGGTCCACTGATAGTAATTCGGCGTAAAGCCCTTCGAGTATAAATGATATGTAACTTCCACTTCAGGATGATATTTCCTGTTGCGACATCTCACACACGGACACTTAATTTTGGTACCGTCCATGTATTGAGGGAACGCCTTTGCGAACTGCAGGAACTGCTGTACACCCTCAATGAATTCATCCCGTACACCGCACATGTCATCAGGATGACGGTTGTACATCCACGAACGATGACGCAGATAGTAATTCATATCCATTTCTAGAAACTTCTGCAAAATTGACATAAGCTATCATATAAATCATTACATGCAAAATTAACCGTACTATAAAAATCATAACTGATATAATACATATTTTCATTTATCAAAACTGCAGCTGCCCCCAACCCCATAGTACTATGAACTGCACTATAAGTGTGCAGTCAACACTACAAATAGTGTGTCATACTATAGAACTGCAGCTGCCCCCAACCACACTCCTAGGTCAGTGTCCGTTATGGGAAAAGCAGTCATGGCATTGCACTAAGGCACCTGGTGCTTGAACAATTTTTGCATCAAAAGTTTTCCAAGTACACGGGCTATTGCTCTATGAAAATATGCCATAGCTAGGAGTAGAGCTGTCGAGTGGGCCGAGACCGGACCTAAGGGTAAAAATCTAAGTCCAGTTCGACACGTGACCCACGGCACAGTGAGTTTCAGACTGGACCGAGCCGGACCGGATCGGACTTGGGATTCCGTGAACCCTACAAGGACTTCAAAGTAGAGATTGAAGAACAACTAACATTTTATTTTTAAATTATGAAGTGTAGGGTTGAATGTGCATAGGAGATGGTTGGGAGCGCATTTGTTTCCGGGAGAAACAACACAGATGGTATGCTCTCTCGGATGAACTTCTCTACTTTGGGATATGTAAACATAGCACAAAAAAATAACACACTGCAAGTTCTTGCTTCATATTTGTCTTGGAGATTCACAATCCATTTGTTTCAATCTATATACAAGAACTTGGCAGATTGTATGCATACCAAATCTCATAGATTGGCGTAGGACTATGTAATACATGGATGTGTATAATACATCAAATAGAATAAACCAGGTTGTCGATCAGGCTAGCAAGCAGCAGCGTGTCGGGCCGGGCCGAGCTGTGCCTTGGGTCGGAACGAGCCTGGGCTTCGGGGCCGGACCTCTCTTATGGGCCGAGATATGAGGTCCGACACGTCCCTATATATTGGGTCGGGCCGGGCCGAGCCTACGATAATTCGGACAGGGTTTTGCGGGCCGGATTCGTGCCGGGCTGGTCATCCCGGTCCAATTGTCAGGTCTAGCTAGGGGTGGGCGTTCGGGTTATTCGGTTTCAACACCGAAATAATAAAAATTGAATAAGTAAAAATTTTAAAAACCCAAAGCTGAAATAAATTATCTATAACCGAAACAGAACCGAATTGATAATCAATTTATTTTATTTGATAATCAAAGCTAGTAAGCAGTGCTCACTGCTGCTGTTACCTCTCTCGTAGACTTGGGCCAGTCGGCCCTAACCCTAACCCTAACCCCATGTCAACAAACCTAACCCTAACCTTAACCCTAGGTCCTCATCAGTGTCTGTGTCAGTGTGTGTGTGTGCCGTGTCTGTGTCTGTGTCAGTGTCTGTGTGTGTAGTGTTTGTGTCAATGTCACATGTGTCCTGTGAGAGAGAGAGAGAGAGAGAGAGAGAGAGTAGGGTTTACCGGAATAGGGTGGAGAGCCGGTCGACGGAGCGCGGGGGAGGGGGGGGGGAGTTTTTCTCTTTTCGAATTTTCAGCAGATGGGGAAAAATGAAACCGAGCCCTAATTAACCAAATTTTAGCGACGTTTAGCGACGTCCAAGTAAAACGTCGCTAACTTAAATTTTAGCGACGTCATTGACGTCGCTAAACACGTTGCTAAATATTTTTAATAAAAAGGTCGCTATATACGTCGCTAAACGTCGCTAAATTAGACATATTAGCGACGTTTAGCGACCTTTATTTAACTTATAGCGACTTAACTTTTAAAATCTTAATAAAAGTCGCTAAACGTCGCTAAATGTCGCCATTTAGCGACGCCTAGCGACATTTTTATAGGGAGTCGCTAATTATATATTATTAGCGACGTTTCTTTTGACGTCGCTAAAATACGTCGCTAATAGCGCTTTTTCTAGTAGTGTCTTATTCGCTAACTCGTCAACTCAAAGTACATGGAGGGTGTCCTGGTGGCACAATATCTGAACGAGGTTCAGGGTATCATCAATCAGCTATCTGCGATAAAGATTGTGATTGATGATGAGCTTTAGGACCCTCTTCTTTTGAGTTCTCTTCCGGAAAGCTAGTAGACGTTAGTGGTATCGATGAGCAACTCCACACCGGATGGAGTTGTCACGATGGAGGCAGTCAAAAGCAGTTTATTAAATAAGGAGGTCTCTCGTAAGCAAGTTGAATCGTCACAGAAATTCGCTCTGGTGTCTTCCTACGGGAAGGGAAGACCCAAGTCACAGACATAGATAGGGTGGAGTTCTCAGAATCATGCAATTGTGGACCGCAAGGAGGGCTGCTATCACTGTGGTGAAAGGGGTCATATCAAGAGAAACTATATGAAGCTCAAAGAAGAGAAGGCTAAAGGTAAGGATGATCAGGAGGATCTCACATCATTAGGAGATATCATTATTGTAATGACCCGCTTCGCTAAATCAGAGAGCTGATTCAAACGGCAAATATGTGACAACATGTCCTGCCTCGCTCGGTGAGATGACTTGCTTGATGCAAAGGCATCCAGACTTGTCCCTTCAGAAGAAGTTCAGACTTAGAATTTTCAAAGGCACGTTCGGAGTCTCGCTAACCCGACCCGATCCATCGCTAAGGTGGGTGGCTCTGATGAACCTTTCTTTGCCTAGCCTTCACACTTAAAATACGAATGATACATGCTAGTCACTAGGCAATCATATGTTGTATGCTAATAAAAGAAGTGAACCAACCTTGCTAAGGGAATAATCCCGCTCTTTATCTTTTCGTATAGAATATGGAAGTAAATCGGCCATTTGAATTGGATGCCCGCCTTGTTGTTTTAGAATTGTCCTAGTAGAATCACTGATGTTACAAGTAAGACTATTTACATGTTCCTTAATTACTCTACATTCTCAATGATGCAACGCTTGTCACTTGAACTACGCCACGATGTAGATGCACAACATGAAATATGGTTTATTCAGTTAGACCGGAAGACTATCGCACAGTCTTTCCCAGGCAAGTTAAAATATAGAAAGTATTCGGGACCGTTAGGTCAACAAGGCAACCCTAGAACTAGAAAACTGCATAAGATAAGAAAATTGAGAAGAAAAAAGATTGTGAATAAGAGAAAGATTTGAGCAAGTACAGATAGTCGTGCTAATGGCCTAGCACGGGTAAGGTGGGATGGCGTGTAGAGGGTAATGGCCTACATGTGCTGCAACCATCACCGTTTAACAAAAATAAAAGAAAATAGACACACAAAAACTTACACGGTCATGGACAACTTGTGCAAAAGTATTGGATTCCTCGGACGATCATCGGGGCACCGGGATCATGCTGGCCTTGAAGGAATTTGGGGTATTGCGCGACCATCGGGTCTAGGTGTGATGCAGCCGATGGTTAGGCGCAATACCCAGGTATCTTGGGTCTACCTAGTAGTTCACACCTACACTTGGAGAGCGACTTACCATATGTCCAAAGTGGCTTGTGGTGCCCACGACCTTCTGTTTTATAGATTAAGTTTTGCTCGATTGCGGCAATAAGCGTGCGAGTCTATTGCATCAAAACAAGTAAGGATGCACGACACGTCATATATATAGAAATCAAGGCACCGTACATTTATAGTTCAAGCGTAACACATCTGTGGCAAGGACTTGTTCGAAACACACTAAGTTCTTATATACGCTACTTCGTTTTCATTATATAAATGTGGGTTAACTTAATGTTTCTTTGGATAGGGAAGATCGAATGGTAAGTTGGTAAGTCGCGTCGTATTACTCCTATCTTATGCAACACTGCATATCGGCAACACGACTATTCTTTATATCATTATGCTAGGAACTGATCCTAAGACAAGACTAGAAAGACAACAAAAAGAATAGTTGGTGCACATAACTAAATGAACGTGTTTATTTTGTTGAGTGGGTGAGAAGCCTCCCCACCAGTGTATTCAATGTACTGATAACCCACCAGATTTCTTGCAGGGTGGGGGAGTACCTCGTTCGGTACGAAAACCCCTTCGTGTGCGCTAAAGCGTGGAGTTCACTCTGAAGCCTTGAAGCATTGCATCCAGATCTGAAGCACATATACAGGACATAATGTATTGGAACATCGCCTATGATATCATATCTAAAGTTGTAAGTCACTTGGCACATTTTATTGATTAGAGAAAGAGAGATTGAGCGATTTTAATATTCGGCCTAATGCCATTGTAATATTTGCTTCAATATCAATAAAAAGCTTGTTTTATATCATACTTATGTTTATTCTATTTTTGTTGCGTTGAGGACTATCAGTGTGACTCTGTGGTTTAGCATTTTATCCACAGTTTCGGTGCTTGCCTTGCGCGGACGCAACTTAAGCTTACGCGGTATCACATCCATGCGAGGACGTTCGGCCCTGCGGGACCGGGGCATGACAATCATTATAGTAACCGATGGAGAGGAATCTTGTGGCATATGTCATAATGGTGATTGGGTCATGGACACGGAGGTGTCGTATTACGACACCCCATATAGGAGGATCTTCATGTCATACCACGACGGCAGGTTTGGACGTGTGAAGATGGACAACAAGGGGACGATTTCAGTTGTAGGCATCGACAATGTGCATCTATATTCACAAAGTTCCGGGGGAGCTGTGGGTCATCAACAGCGTGAACAGTGCATGATATTTTGTTTGAGGATGCATATGTACGGGGGAGTTTCTGTGTCGGACACGAAAGTGGACAGGTTCATAAGTCCGAATCTCGAGATAATCGCACCATCTGCTTGGTTGGGCCAGCCAAGGGTGAAAAAGCTTGTTGGAACGGTTGCACATTCCGTTGGAAGACAGAAGTCGGGGACAACCAACCAAGACTTGCGGTGAGGCTGATCGTCAGGAACTTCGGTCTTGGCCGTGTCGTTGATGTCAACAGGATCCCAGTAGTGCAGGAGGTGCTACGCATGACAACTAGCGTCGACGTGACGGTCGAGGAGTTGGAGACGAAGGAAGATGCAAAGCAGCTCGGAGGATCAGAGATCGGTGTCATGAGAGAGCAGGAACTTTGTCGCGGGATGACAGACATGGAGTCCAATTGAGGAGCCATGGGGTCTACACCTTCTCATCAGACTGGATGGAGAGATTGTTGGAGTCCAGTCTGAATTTGGTAAGAGCAAATTTTGGAGTCCAAATATGGTAAAAGATTTGATTTGAGATAATTTAAAAATCTACATTAATTTGATTAGATTTCAAATTTGTATCAAATATTTAATTTGACCATATTTTGACGTCCATAATTGGTGTTTCCTATTTTAGATAATGGATTTTTCTATTTAGGAATTTCTATGACCTAAACTAGGATTTCTCATCAAATTTATATGGGTGAGGGTGGAGGCACAAATATATAGCACAATTTTGATATTCAAAGTGCTAGTCCACAGGAAGTCTAAGAGAAAATCGTACTTTGCTCTTAGAACTCGTCATCCAAGATAGAAGAATAATGAGATCTAATTGAGGAGTCGTCGCCTTCGATCAGGAAAATTACTACGGGGTTTGGTGAGTGATTTTAATTGTAATCTCTGTATTTTCTTCTTGAATGTGGTGATTGGATTGAACCTATTAGGACAAATGGTTCAACATTGGTTCTTATCAATCTTGTAATTTTATCTGAGTTAAATAGATTGAAATTTGTCCACGTAGTCACCACCATATACGTTGTCTTTATATGTGTTTGATATTTGTTAAATTGATTGATTATCTCATGTAGATATGCAACCATTTCGTGCGTCCAACAAATATATTCACATCCATTTATGTAGTTGGTGATCTGGTATGGCCATGAAGTACACGAGGAATTGAGACTTGAGATTATGGCTAACGAATATCAAGGATTGATAACAATTGAGAAATAAATTAATTTAGTATTTAAAGTTTTGAGCTTGTGTTTATGTTCCAAGATCGTTTATTTATGAGACGGGTTGGGCAAGTATATAACAATTTTTTGTTCATATTACGTCACTGATGAGATGTCCTCTCAATAGTACTAATCCAAACTAGAAGAGCATATGGAAGGCTCAACATTAAACTAGTAGCTAGAAAGAGCCATTCTAACCTCGGTCAGCTTTTCCAGAAGAGCATCAATTCCCTTCTCCAGCAGTTTCAGATTTTTTGCCTCCTGTTGAACCATTCATCCTCAATGTTCGTCCACTTTTGTGGCGGTATTAATGAAGTTAAAAGTTTAGTCCAACAGGAAAATAAATGAAGGGTTATGTTAACAGGGAGTAGATATGCTGTTTTTAAAAAACTCATGAAAACTTAAATTTTTATTATTGTTAATTACAAATTTGTCACTTCTAAAAATTATTCATCGGACTATCACTTTCAACTTGATTTTTTTTATAATCAGAACTGTCAAAATTTTGACAATCCTACCAATTGGAAGAACTCTCAAAATTTTGACAGTCCTAATAATTGGAAGGACTGTCAAATTTGACAGTCCTAAAAAAATATGTTAATTTTTTAGGACTGTCAAAATTTTGACAGTCCGAAGGAGAGGGCTACGCGAGGTGACACGGGGGCGGGACAGCGTGGAGGCCGGAAGGAGGCGGCGACGGGAGATGGGGGAGGAGGCGGAGGCGGAGACGGGAGACGGGGGAGGAGGCGGAGGCGCGCACGGGGACGGCGGAGAGGCGTAGGCGCACACGCTCGCCTCCGATGCTGTTGTTGTTGCTGCTGCTTCCGCTTCTGCTGTTGTTGCCGCTGCTGCCGCTTCTGCTGTTGTTGCCGCCACCGTCGACGGCCCGAGGCGTAGCCGCAACCCCCTGCGAGCGCGTGCCTCCGCCACGCGTAGCCCCCCCACCCCCCACCCCCTACGCTTCTTCTTCTTCTTCTTCTCCATCGCCTTCGTGACGGAGCCGACGGAAATGTGCTTTTGAGGTGCGGCTCGACGGCGACGATGCGGTCGATGGCGAGGTTGACGACGCGGAGAGGCGAAAAATCGTGAGAGGAGGGAGGAGGAGAGGCCAGAGGGGGTGGGGGTGGAGGTGGGGAAGGAGGAGGGAGGTGAAGAGGGTGAGCAGTCCTAATAAATTTTGGACTAGCCTGAGTAAAAATTATTCCTATCTGGGCTAGCACCAATACTGGACTAGCCCGAGTCATTTTTGTAGTGCCTTTATCAACAGCCTTTTAAAATTGTTGCATCAACCATGTTCTCACTTCTACTATAAATACAACAAAAATATATTTTACTTAAACAAATAAATAATTATGGATAGCAAACGTTTTATTTATAGGAGAGGAGACATACTTGCTACACCAGTTTTATGGTCGACAGAACTGCTTCCACGTTAACATGTGCTCTAACACATGATAACTCGTCGATAATATATTTATTTTACATGGGTACTTCTACCAACACATTAATAAATTTATATTTTGTATTGATAAATGCACATTTTAAGTAAAAAGTTGCTCTATTTGACGTGTTTGTGGGAGTACCCAGATAAAATATATTTATCGATACGTTATCTTGTGCTCCTCAACCTTGTTTGGTCATAGAGAGGAAAGAAAATCAATTATTTCCTCTTTTCTTTCTTTTGGAAAATTATAATTTTTATTGATTTTTTGGTATTTGGAAATGTCCAGAAAATTAAAGGAGAAAGTGAATAATTGAGGGTGGGATAGTGAATCCACGGGGTGAATGGGGAACGATTTTTCTCCTAATTTTCTTTTTCTTGGGAATCATTTTTCATTACTACATTTTTTTTATTTGCATCCAAACACAAAAAATAAATGGCTTTCACTACCAGAATAAGTCAAATTAGCAGCGTCTGAAAACGTCGCTAAATGGCATAAAAATATCGCAAAAAATATTAGCGACATTTCATTGAAGTCGCATTTAAGCTAGTCGATGACAGGAAAAACGTCGCAAAACGTCGCTATAGCGATATTTTCTAGCGACGTATTGGCATCGCTAATATTTTTTATATTAGCGACGTTTAGCGACGCAACGTAGCTATATTAGCGACGTATTGCGTGTCGCTAAACGTAGCTAATATTTTTCTATTTAGCGACGTTTTAGAACACATTTAGCGACGTTTTGCTGACCTGATAAATACTGCGGCTAAGGCAATCCATTAATCTCTTTCTGAAATAGATCTCCCTTTACTTAGCTTAGCTCATGCAATAGTAGCTGATTGCGATGCCTAAGGCAAGAGAGAATAGATCAGGAATACACCTAGGAATGCTAGAGTGGTTAAGTGCCACCAAAAAAGGTAAAGAAAGGCTTTTCGCGGGCCAGAATCCGCAATTTCTATGTCAGTAATTTAGCGACGTTTAGCGACATAATTAGCGACGTTATGATGCAGTTAGCGACGTATATAAATGATGTACATAAACATTGCTAAACGTCGCTAATAGTCGCTAAACGTCGCTAAATTAACAATGAAAAAATAAAAAATAGAATATAAAATGGTTTCCAAATCAATCTTCCTGTAGTTTATGAATTCACAATTTATATAAATAGACCCAAAGCAACCCTCTGTTGAATTTTTTGGGTTCGTCGACCCCTTCTGTGGAACACTCAACACCGGTAAATTTATATACATTTAATATGAATAATAAAGTAAAATTTGAAGAAAATGACACATTGGAATTACAAACCAAGTCTCAAGAAAATCCCATCGTAAAGAATGCAATAAATATCCACACAACTGAGTGCAAGAAATAAAGTTTGAAAGCTTCAATAAATGTATAATATTCATAAATGACCCAATATTGTCATGCCTTAATTTCTGCTAAATCGATAATCGTCCCCCGAGCGTGATGTCGTGCACGCGTAAGGCGCGCATGCACACGGCCTAGGCATAATGATATATTTTAGAACACATGCAACAGAGTACGCAAAAAATAAGATATCACACATTTAGTTATAGAAAGTTCTCTTTTTATTGATAATGAACATCTGGTTACAGACTCTCGACCCAAAAGTAATAAGGACACTGCACGGGCTTACAAATTTGGACGCCAAATGAGATAGTCGATCCATAAATTACATCCCTTACTAATATTTCAAAAGCGCAAACTACCTTGGGTGCGAGTTAGCACCATCGCCTAGGAGCTTCAAAAGGTATGCGCAGGCTCCTTGTGATTATGTACTTGAGCTTCAAAAGTCATAACACGAACCAAAAGTCACAACACGAACACGCCAGATCAGTGGAAGATTGGGGGAAGCTTCAGCTCCTCGCCGCATCGCTGTGGCTCGGGGAACCTGCTGCAACGAGGGTAAGTACTTTGAAAAGTACCGGTGAGGGCGAGCTAACCCAACATACCAAATCAACATTGTATTCATGTGAACATGCAACATTATTATTATATAATCTTTCTATCTTGCCGTAGTTCAATCTTTTATATATGTATATGCAATAGAATGAAAGGACATAAGAAAATGTGCCACCGTTCAGTGACTTTTACCTACACCGTCTGAACCACCTGTACACAACTTACCATGGCCTTCCCTGCCACGAAGACATAGTTAGTTTGCACAATTTTAAATATACATAGTGCATCACTTGGTCGGACGAGAGATGGGTCGGCTGCCATTTTGCTTCGGTTAGCTAGCCCTTGGCGGACGCACGGACCAATCCAATGCTAGGACTACACTAGCAATTTTTTTACCCGGATCGAAGCGGTCCTAGTACCCCAGCGACCATTCATAGAACAACATCTCTTGTGCACAAGTTATCCTTGACCATGCCTTATCTACAAACTAAGTTATTAAATAAAGTACTTCAAAACAATATAAGTAAATGAACTTCATGCATTTTTCATAGTCTAGGCTACCTTGCTCAATGATCACATTTCCAACTTGCACTACCCATTGAACAGTTATAGATAAATAAGTTTTAGCTACAACTGAAATAATATTAAGCATATGCAAAGCAGACACACCCACAACAAAGTTATTGTATAGTGACTTTGGGTGACCAGCATTAATTGTTTCAAGTCTACTTCTTCTTTTATCTTGACTCAATTTTATTCTTATGGTATCGTTGATCGAAATGCACAAATGAGTCAATTTATTAGGAATAAAGACTTGGAAGAATGGCACTAATCGAAGTAAAGCCACTCAAAAGTTGGAGAATTGGGAGAAAGAAAAGGGAGATCTTCAAGACTCCGCTTGCGCATCGCCTACACGATCACCTGCACGCACCAACAGATAATCAATATCTTCTGCTTTGGTCTCTAATATTTCGATACGAAATACAAAATCCAAAGAACGAAGACAATAAAATCCATCGAAATCGTTCAAGAAAATGTCAGTCACAAAACCAACAAGAAAGCAACCAAGCGGCATCGAAAACGGGCAAAGAAACCAGCACAACAGAAAGTCCCATCTCGGCTCTGTCGTCGAGTCCTTCCTTGAGGCACGATCCGTTGAATATGGGACTTGATTCCGAAGAAACCAATCCATAACGAGGAAATGATCTTGATTCAATATGTCCCGATCGAACGATACCAAGTATTTCTTAGTTGCGCTTCCCGAATAGAGAAAACGGGACACTACATCTTAACCAACTAAAAAAAAGTTTCCTCCTCGAAACTTAGGAATAGAATCTACACCTAAGGAATAATGAGGGAAACTTTTCCTTCATGTCTGATTCGAGTTCCCAGGTCGATTCCTCGACCGAGTGGTTCCACCAAAGAACACGCACAAGCGAGACTGCACGATTCCGTAACTGCTTCCCTTTTCGATCCAAGATCTGAACGGACTGTTCGGCATACGATAAGTCTGCCTGCAGATCCAGCTGACCAAAATCTACTACGTGGTTCGGGTTATGCACGTACATTCTAAGCTGTGACACATGGAAAATATCATGCACGTCTGACAGGGCTGGAGGTAATTCAATTTGATAGAAAACTGAAGTGACTCGTTTGAGGACTTAGAATGGGCCAACATATCTCGGACTTAACTTTCCCTTTACTTCAAATCTCATAACTCCTCGCATGGGAGAGACCTTTAAAAACACATGGTCATCTTCGAAGAACTCAAGGGGTCAACGACAAATGTCGGCATAGCTTTTCTGCCAGCTTTGTGCTACTTTTAGTCACTCTCGGATAAATCAAACATTTTGGATTGTTTGTTCAACTAATTACGGCCCAAGAATTTGACGTTCCCCAACTTTATTCTAGCAGATCGATGACCTACACTTTCGCCCATACAGAGCCTCATACGGAGCCATTTGGATGTTGGACTGATAATTGTTGTTATATACAAATTCGGCCAACGGTAGGTGGACGTCCCAACTTGACTTTGAATCGATTGCACATAGACGCAGCATATCTTCAAGTACCTGATTCACCAGCTCTGTTTGGCTATAGATTTGAGGATGGTAGGCTGAGATGAACTTTAACTTGGTCTCCATCGCTGACTAAAGGCTTTTCCAGAAACGTGATAGGAACTGTCCCGATCAGACACTATAGAAACTGGTACTCCATGCAGCCAAACTATCTCATCAAGGTAGATCTGGGCGAGGCGATCGATGCTCCAAGTAACTTTAATGGAAATAAAGTGCGCTGACTTGGTTAACCGGTCGACGATGACCCAGACTGAGTCATTCCCCCATTGCATCTTTAGCAAGCCAACAATGAAGTCCATGCTTATGTACTCCCACTTCTATTCTGAGATAGTAAGATTCTGTATTTCTCCGTCCGGTCTCTGATATTCTGCTTTTACCCTCTGACATGTTATGCATTGCAACACGAAGAGCACCACATCTCTCTTCATGTCTTACCACCAGAAAATAGTGTGAATGTCTTTATACATCTTCGTGCTCCCGGGATGGACTGTATAGGCTGCATAATGAGATTTTACGAGGATCTCCTTTCTGTGTTTTGTGTCATTAGGGACGTATAGCCTTTCCTTCACTCGCAACACTCCATTCTCATCTACTGCAAAGTCCTTCACCTTCCTCGCTAGGATCTACTCGTGTATTTTCCTTAGGAATGGGTCGTCCCTCTGAGTAGATGTGACCCTCTCTAACAGGTTGGGTACAAATCGTATTTGAGCAACTCGTGTGCCTCGATATCGAATTCGGAGTTCAATACTCATTTTCTCTAAGTCCCTTTGTAGCCTGTGATCAACGAACAGGGATCCCGCAAACACTCGACTCAACGCATATGCCATAATGTTTTCCTTGCCAGATGTGTAGTCGATCGTCAAGTTATAGTCTTTGATTAATTCTAGCCAATGTCGTTGTCGTAGGTTAAGGTTTGTTAGGGTGAATAAGTACTTTAAGCTTTTGTGATCAGTGTAAATTCGGCAAACCACTCCATAAAGGTAGTGTCGCCACAATTTTAGTGAGAACACAATTGCCGCTAGTTCCAGGTCATGCGTAGAATAATTTTTCTTGTACTTTTTTAGTTGTCTGGATGCGTATGCTATCACCCTATCCTGCTCCATGAGCACACATCCCAAGCCCTGTCTTGACGTATCGGTGAATATTTGGAATCCCGATGTCTCGTCTGGTAGTGCAAGTAGTGGGATAGAGGTGTGGCGTTGCTTTAACTCTTTAAATAAGGCTTTACGGTCGGCGGACCACTCGAATACGACTTTCTTCTGTGTAAGGCGAGTCATAAGTGATGCAAACTTGGAAAAGTCTTTCATGAAATACCTGTAGTAGCCTGCTAGCCCGAGGAAGCTTCGAATCTCTCTGACGAATGCAGGCCGCTTCCACTCGACGATGGCTTCAACTTCTTTTGGATTCACTGAAATACCTCCCGCAGAAATGATGTGCCCGAGAAAAGATACGTTGCTCATCCAGAATTCGCACTTACTCAGTTTTGCGTATAGCTTGTTGTCCCAAAAAGTCTGTTGCACGGTCCGCAAGTGCTCTACATATTCCTCCTTATTCTTTGAGTGCACCAAGATATTATCAATGAACACTACCACAAACTTGTTAAGATATGGCCGGAACACACGATTCTTCAAGTCCATAAAAGCGGCAGGGGCATTGGTTAATCCGAATGGCACTACCAAAAACTTATAGTGGTCGTAGCGAGTGCGAAAGGCTGATTTTGGCACGTTGTCCGACTTAATCTTGAGTTGATGGTAAACCTGAGCGAAGGTTAATTTTTGAGAATACCGTCGCACCATGTAGTTGATCAAAGAGGTCATTGATCCTGGGAAGGGGGTACTTGTTTCGAACAGTGGCTTTATTCAATTCACGATAGTCGATGCAGAGCCGCATTGAGCCATCCTTTTTTCTTTACAAATAGTATAGGCGCATCCCACTGAGACACGCTAGGACGAATATACCCATGATCTAGCAATTCTTGCAAGTGAACATTTAACTATTTTAGTTCTGCCGGGGCTATCCGATACAGAGATTTGAAAATTGGTTGTGTCTCTGGAAATATATCAATAGTGAACACTATCTCTCGGTCGGACGACATGCTAGACAACTCATTGGGAAACACATCAGGAAAATCTGCCACAACAGATGTAGACTCTACGTTTGTGCAATCTCGTTGTATGTCTCGAACGGACGCCAAGTACCCATCACAGCAGGAATGTATCATCCGCCGAGCAAACATTACAGAGATCACCATACAGGCACTAGGCCCTCTCGACGATGGACTGTACGCATAATAGAACTCGATCTCGCCAGGAAGACGAAATACGACTTTCTCTTCTGCACAATCAATTATAGCCGAGCAAGCGCCGAGCCAATCCATCTCCAGAATGATGTCGTAGTCCCTTATGTTTAAGACTATCGCATCAAGTGATAATTTTTTTCCCCCGATGCAGATGTTACCTTCACGACAAACTAAGTGAGCCGAAAAATCCACGTCCGATGGAGTACGGATGCTAAGGTTTTGGCCTATCGCTGTTATAGGAAATATGTTCTCGGCGGCAAAATCTGCCGCAATAAAACTATGTGTGGCACCAGAATCAAACAATACTCGAGCAGGTATATTATTGTAAAGTAATATACCTGACACCATCGTGTTTGATGCGAACGCCTCCTCCTGAGTCAGAGCATAGACCCGGCCTTGAGCGTTCTGCGGTGCCGTCTGGTTTGCTCGAGGTGCTTGACCCTGATCTTGAGGCGTATGATTTGTGGCCGCTGTTGGTTTGGTCCTTCCTCCTAATAGTTCACTGCCATATGCCCCTGGAGACCGCATTTAATGCATGCTCCATTGAATACTCGACAGTTTCAAGCGATGTGTCCGACACGATTACGCCGGTGGAAAATGAGCTCACTACCTCTTCCTGGGTTTGTACCCTGATTACCTCCATTGTTGGGACGCTTCGATGCGTTGTTACATCATGTTTTACTATGGCGCTTGTGATTAAAATTTTGTACAGCGTCGGTGCGAACTGGGGGATATTGCGGCTCTAGGGAGAGGGTGTGGTTTAGAGACTCTCGCATGGTACGGTACTGGGTACGACAATGTGGGCACAAATATAAGGTCGCAGTCCTATCGCAAACCTTCGAGCTCGACTTTCGGCGTCACAGAGATGAGACTTAACAAATTTTGCAAGCCTGTTGAATCCTGCGACGTACTGCCGCACGGTCATATTTTCTTGCTGAAGATGTGTAAATTCGTCTTCTTTCTCGCGACGGACGGTGGGTGGAAGGTACTCCTCTTCAAAGACTTTATGGAACGTAGACCAAGAGATAGTCGTCTTGTCATCTTTACTCAATATAGCTTGTTTGTGCACATCCCACCAATCATGTGTGTTTAAACGTAGTTGAAGCTGAGCACAAGCAACTCTCCTTGTTTCATGCATGCGAAGCACTTCAAAGTGGTCTTCCAACTCAACCAGTCAATCCAACCCCACGGAGGGGTCCTTAGGTCTTTGAAGGTATCATGACACATCTTCTTAAACTTCGATATTTGTAGGATGGGACCATTTTCGTCTGAGGGCGGGGGTTCCAAAGAGCCTTACAGTCCCGTGATCTCAGCTACAACTGGCACTATCGCGGCGGCTGTTGATGCAGAATGGTTGTTGGCGACAAGCATCATCATAATCGTTTGCAGGCTATCCATCTGCTTCTGTTGTGCCTCAGCCTGAGTCCGTTGTACCTAAAATTGAGCTTCAATCCGGGACTCGAATTGGCTTTGATGTAATTCTGCCTGTCTCTGTTGCGTTTCTATCAAACGCATCATCCGCTCGAACGGATCGACAGAGGGTGCGGTTGCGGGACTTCCCAAGCTGCCGGATGTGCCAAAACTGCTCCCTTGCACCTGCGCCACTCCTTATGCTTATGCATTCGACTCTGAGGTTGTTCCTTTAAAGAAAAGTAACTTGCATCAGTCTCAAAATATATTATGGACTCACTGTATGGAACGCATCTCATTTTGGCCAAGCGGATTCAAGATTTCAACTAGTAGGGACAAGGTCATTTTCAAGAAAACTCTTTTGACACGAAGGACAAAGGATCTGAAGCCATGCACTGATACCAATATGTCATGCCCCGATTGCTGCTAAATCGATAATCGTCCTTCGGGCGTGATGTTGTCCACACATAAGGCGCGCATGCACAAGGCCTAGGTATAATGATATATTTTAGAACACATGCAACAGAGTACAAAAAAAAAGATATCACACATTGAGTTATAGAAAGTTCTTTTTTATTGATAATGAACATCTGGTTATAAACTCTTGACCCAAAAGTAATAAGGACGCCGCACGGACTTACAAACTTGGACGCAAAATAAGATAGCAGATCCATACATTATATCCCTTACTAATATTTCAAAAGCGCAAACCACCTTGGGTGCGAGTTAGCACCATCGCCTACACGATCACCTGTACGCACCAACAGATGATCAATATCTTCTGCTTCGGTCTCCAAGGTTTCGATACGAAATACGAAATCCAAAGAACAAAGACAATAAAATCCATCGAAACCGTTCAAGAAAACCCAAGTCAAAAAACCAACAAGAAAGCAACCAAGCGGCATCAAAAACGGGCAAAGAAACTAGCGCAACAGAAAGGCCCCTCTCAACTCTGCCATTGAGTTATTCCTTGAGGCATGATCCGTTGAATGTGGGACCTAATTCCAAAAAAATTAATCCATAACAAGAAAAGGATATTGATTCAATCTATCCCGATCGAACGATACCAAGTATTTCTTAGCCGCGCTCCCCGAATAGGGGCATGTGGCACTACAAATATCAGGGTTAAAACACAAACAACCAGTAAACTGTCCTAACTAGGACTACTGCGGATCTGGAGGAGGATGGGCACCGGCGTGCACCAGGGATAAGAACAACTCATACTACTCCCTGATATCGATACTGATGTCGATGAAGAAGGCAGTGACGTTAGTGGAGTCGGTGTCGATGAAGGCGCACCAGGAGGATATATCTGCTCCAATGCTGCTAGTCGATGGATGTATGAATCCATGGTAGATAACAGACTCGTACTACTATCAGCCATTGAATCCTGCATCAACTTCAGCCTCTCGCCCATGGACAACTGTGATGCCTTCAGCTCCGTCACGCTGCGCTTTGTCGATGCTCTAAGATCAATAATAACATGCTCCATCTTATCGGTCATATCCCTAAGCTCCATGATGTTGCGCTCTAGCGTATCAAATTTTGCGATGAGCATCACATTGTCTGTCTGCGGTTGAGATAGTGGCTTTTTCTCCATCCTTCACAGCAACTCGTCACGGAGAGATACAATCTTACAGTCAATGGTCTCCTGGACTCGGGCAGACACTTGTGAGGGCTGTAGGGAATGCACATTTGCAGTGGAGGCCCTAGAGGACTGCGTCGCAACAAGGGCGCCATATGATCCCATACCGTAGTACGTCCCCTCTGGAAACCACTAGCGGTGTTTACCCATAGCACGTCTGCCGACGGAGCTTGAGAGGGCTGCGAGGAAGTATCAGCCTCTCACATTGTAGGTGCACTAGCAGTCGCCCGCTCACGGAGTCTAAGATACTCGGCCTAGAAAAGTATGGATACTCGATAGTTGTTAATGTCTAAGGTACTTATTATTAACTAAATGGATATTTATTTACATATTTCCTATTTTATATTAAAATTAACACAAATTAAAGTAATACTTACATAGGTCTGCGAGGCACTCTCATCAATGAGCTTCCCGCCCTTCCGATGGGTGGCCAGGAAGACGGTCACTATGTTGGCATCCTCACCCCACTTTACCTGTTAAAAATATATTATTTAGTGCTAAAATTAAATATTTTATCCTACTATCATTTTATCGTACTTGTATTAAAATAAAAAAATATTAAATGACGAAAATATTCTGTCATCAGAATCGAGCCACCACACTACTTTGTTTCCATCTTCCTTGCCGACTTGGCCTTCTCAGACCTTTTCATGTACCTTAGATCGTCGAATCTAGCTCTCATTGTAGTCCATTGCTTAGGCGTGATCCAACCTTGGATCGATTTTTCTTCACTATCACGAGCCTTCTGGTCATCCATAGCATCACGGATCAGCTTGGCGGCGATGATAGGAAACATCTGCTCGATTAACTCGGCCTAGTACGGTGGACAGAAATACGTTTGCTACAAGAAGTAATTTAGTAAGTTATATAATATGCATAAATTAGATGATTGATATTAAAATCAAATATACTTTTACCTTGAAGTACGCAAACCAGAACGCTTTTTCTCTTATTCGGAGCATCAGTGTAGTTGATCCAAGGGCTACCATAATTGTACCTCAGAAAGTGATCCATGAATTTCTGTACCGACGAGGGACGATATCTATACAGAGATAATTATATTCATAAAAATGTGTATATATAATGAATAAAGAAATACACGATATATATGATGATAAACCAACTAATTGACTTACTTTGTACCGTCGGCCCAAATTTTTGTCCTTGTCTCGTCCGGAGGTGTGCATGGAGGATATCGCTGATACAAAGACGACGTTATCTCAACCTCCTCCATCTGCTTATCTGTCTTTATGGTTCCGCCAGCAGAAGGAATGTTGGACGAGGGAGTAGTCTCAGGCCTGGAACTACTCATCCTAGGAGTGCTGCCACGTAACATCGTCGCAGTCAGAGATGTAACTGATCGATATACTGGAGTACTTTACGACGAGGGTCCACAACCAGTAGGCAGTACCGAAGGAGCACTCCATCTACCTGGGACTTGTCGAACGCTCCGCGTCGTCCTGTCATACCTGATAAGAACATATGATGATAGAATAAATAAACAGATATATAGTACATTCTATAGTTAAAATGTTATACATATATCACAGTCTTAATAGAATTGCATAGTAAATAACTAGTAATGTCACAAGTCTATCTGCATAGTACATTCTACAGTTAAAATGTAATACATGTCATAAGTCCAAATGGATTTATTTTATTTTCAATCATCTTCAAAAAATTTATCTTGTTCGTCTTCCTCGTCCTCATCTTCCTCTTCCTCCTCATCTACACTTTCATCTACTTCGTTTTCATCTTCATCTTCCTCTTCGAATAATTCTACCTCTTCTACATTATTAGTCGTTTAATGAGTAACTTTCGTTGAGTCCATATCTACAAAATTTGTTATAAGAGGTAGCTCGTCCTCCTGATAAGCTATTTCGTCAATGTCAAAGATATTTTTAGCTTTAGTCTTGCATACTACCTACCAGTCCGACCTCGTTGTTTCCCGTCTAGGATAAGTTGTGAACTACTTAAGCTGAGCCTGACTTGATAGAACAAATGGTTCATAGCCTTGATATCTACGCTTGTAGTTTATATCCACAAGACCATGCTTGTCAATTTTTCAACCTTGATCTTGAATCAGATCGAACCATTCACACTTGAATAACACAATCTTAGCAGTTATGTGCCATAATTATATGTCAACTCCACAATCTCTCGTAAGACTCCAAAAAAATTATTGTTTGGATCGACGTCTTTGTAGTTCGCAGATTTGATACACAAACAACTGTTTTTCGTAGAATCAAGATCCAGGAAGTTGTCTCTGATCGGAGCATTTGTTGACTTGAACCTAAACCAATTCACATAGTAACTTTGCTATATTTTGACGACAGTAATTGGTCCCTTGGCTAGAGTTCTAATAGATTCAGTCTCGGGTGTTATTATACGATCGACCTAAATACCAAAGAAGCAATGGTAAGTTATTTATTATGCATGTGCATATAGAAAAAAAACTATATCCTTACATATGCGCTCAACCAAGAAAGAAAATGACGTATCATTTCTTGTTCTACTTCTTCGTCTATTATGTATGGTCTAACCGACCTCAGCTCATTATTATATGTGCTGAAAAACAATGAAGCAACCGTCGATTAGTAGCATAATATTAGCTTATACTATTACATTGAGATAACGTAAACATGGACATATTAATTATTTACCCCTCTAGATTCTCCACTTTTTCCTCGTCGCAATTGAGTAATATATGTAACAGAGCAGCCCTTAGCTCGTCGTCATTCAAATATCTCTTCTTTAATTTCTCCGAAGGTTTTTCGGAAGCATTGAATACTTTCAGTATTGCATCATTAGATTCCTGATATATGTCGTTGTTTCTCGAAGCTTTCATTCTGTTAGTAACAATATGAGGTTTGAAATACGTCGAGCAAAAGTTTATAATCTCCTTGAGAATATAATTATCACAAATAGAACCCTCAATTCGTGCCTTATTTTTACCTTTCTCTTTAGTTGATTCAGATGCTTCTCGAATGGGTACATCTACCGATAACCAACAGGCCCACGAACATGTGCCTCATAGAAAAGATGAATTGGCAAATGTTCCATGGAGTCAAAGAATCAAGGAGGAAACATCTTCTCGAGCTTGTAGAGGATTACCGTAATGTCCTTCTCTTACTTTTCTAGACGATCGACGAGCAACTTAGTGGAACAAAGATCACTAAAGAATATGTTGAGCCCTGTTAATGGATTCCAAACGACTTACGGTAAGAATTCTCGAAATACAATCATAATTAACCTCTCCATGAATACGTGACAAGCGTAGCTCTTCATACCCGTCAGTTTATTCTCCTTGAGGTCGACACATCTTCTCAAGTTTTACATGTACCCATCTGGAAATTTTAGGCCCTGAATCCACCTACAAAGTCTTCATTTATCCTCCTTCTCCAGTAAAAAAATTGTCTTAGGCTGCTTTAACTTTTCATTCCCCTCCTCTATCAAATACAACGTAGGACGACTACATATTTTTCCAAATCCAACTTGGCCTTCAGATTGTCTTTCGTCTTCCCCTTTACATCCATTACAGTATTAATTATGTTGTCAAACACATTCTTCTAGATATGCATAACATCAAGGTTATGTCTGATAAGATTGGTGCTCCAATATGGCATATCCTATAATATACTTCTCTTCGTCCAGTTAAGAATACGGCCAAATCTGTCACACTTGTACCCTTTAGCGGGATCTTCGATAGCACATGATAAATCTTTTACCTCTTTCCATATTGTGTATCTAGGCCACATTGGCAGTAGATTGGCCTTATCCACAACGTCGGCATAAAAATAATTCCAATTCCTCCGGTACGGATGATCCTTCGGCAGAAATTATCGATGACAATCGAAGAAGGACGGTTTGACTCCATGTGTCAAACAGAAAGCCTTAGTGCGGTCTATGCAATACGGACATGAGAGACAGCCATGAGTGCTCTATCCTGATAATATTCCACAGGCCAAAAAGTTGTTGATGGTCCACATAAGTGCTACCCTCATCTAAAATTCTTCTTTGTAGAAATATCGTACGTGTTGGCACCTACTTTCCACAGCTGATTCAACTCATATATCAACGACTGTAAATACATATCGATTTTCGTCTTCGGATTATTCGGACCCGGGATTATAATGGTTAGGAACATATACGTAGTCATCATACACATCCAAGACGGTAGATTATACAGAGTAACGATCACAGGCCAATACGTCGGAGGAGAGCCCAAATCTGACATTACGCGAATCTAAAGCAAAATCTGGATACTCTCGATCAAAGTTCTTCTATGCTTCTCCATCGAATGGATGATCTAATACTCCTTCGATCTATTTTTGCCTGTGCCAACTAATATTTTCTGCAGTCTCCTTCACCATAAACAACATTTGCAACCGCGAAGTCAAAGGCAAATAGTGCATCGAATCGGTAGACTTTCTTACACCGACATACCTTCCTCTACCAGTGGACTTGTAGCGATCAGTCCCACAGAATCTGCACGCATCTTCATCCTTGTCGTCTTTGTAGTAAAACATGCACCCGTTGTGACATGCATCAATTTTCTCGTATTCCATCCAGAACGATCTCACTATCATCTTAGATCGGTAGAAGTCTTTAGGCAACTTAGCATCTTCCGACAATATCTCTATAATCAACTCCATCAGTCGGTTGTAGCATTCTTGCGACATATTAAAATCGGACTTGATACTCAACAATCTTGTAACCACCTCCAACGGTGAATGATCCTCATAACCAGGATATAATTAAGTCATTGTATTCTCCAATAACCCCATAAACTTTGCAGCTTCGACATTCGGTGCCTCCTCAGCTGTATCATGATTATCCAAATTAAAACTAGGTCTGGCAACATCAAAAATTATATTCACACACCCGTCATCATAATCAGCGTGGTCGTGGACATCCATACAAAGTTCCACATAAGGATCCGGCTCCGATGCTAAATACACAAGTTATCCGTGTGAGGTCTACTAATAGCAATTCAGTGTGAAACTCCACGAGTACAAATGATATGTCACACCCACTTCTAAGTGATATTTTAAGTTGCGACATCTCACACATTAACACTTAATTTTTGTGTCGTCCATGTACTGAGGGAACGCCTTGACGAACTATAGGAACTATTCCACCCCATGTATGAATTTATCCCGCACACCGCACATGTTATCAGGATGACGGTTATATATCCACGAACGATGACACATGTAGTAATTCAGATCTATTTCTAGATATTTCTGCAAAGATGAATAGACATTGTTCAATTATATTATCCAAATGGCTGCAAAGATGGATACACATGTGAACACTAATAAAGGGTATGTGTGACGTCACGTATTCAATGTGAGCCATTCTCTAAAAAAGAAATTTACTTCTACAAGCCTTTTGAGGCTATTAGAGTTAGACTAGATTTTCAAAAGTCTACTAGATTTTTGGTAGAACTCTAATAGCCACAAAAGGCCTACAGAAGTAAAAAAAAAAATATATCAGAGAATGGCTTACATGGACACTTGACTTCGGAGGTGACGACAAGCATTCCTAGTTATTCTAATTTTATAATAAGTAATATCTATGTGAAACTATTTATCACTTAACTTATATTTATCTAGCTTGTAACATAAACCTAGTTATTCTACTTTTATAATAAGTAATATCTATGTAAAACTATTTACCACTTAACTTATATAGCTAATCCTATACATGTAGCTATATATGCACTTGGTATCTAGGTATCACTTGACATTTAGTACCCCAGGTACTTAAGACATTCATAATTAACTCAATACCCCATACTCAATAACTTATCCATGTATCTTCGTATATTGATACCTACTCAAGTATCTTGGGATACTAAACCAAAACTCAAATATCCTTAGATACCTAATCCTAATATACATACCCTCACTTAACACTTAACATATATTAACTCACTAACACTCACTCACTAAACACACTCAAACACACACATGTATACAATGTGCACTCACTTGCACATGATGCAAGTTGCTGTTGCTGCTATTACTATTGCTATTGATATTGTCTGTTGCTGCTATTACACACACACACACACACACACACACACACACACACATCACTAGTACACCCTAGATACACACTCAACTCATGATACTCACTCCAAATATAGGTTACTTGACCCTCTGACTGAGGAGGGGGTCGTCGGGGTTGAGGGGAGCCGAGGGGGGTCATCAGGGCCGAGGGGGACGTTGTGTCCTTGGTTAAGCGATTCATATACCAATGCCGCGGCACAACCACCCGAACACGAACTCTTGTGTCAATGATAGGTTTGACACTGCTCTAACCCAAGTTGGATACGAGTTCTAGAAGAAGCCAATA